>CM021108.1:294986722-295586722 GCA_007115665.2 Sequoiadendron giganteum
GTGTGTGTGTGTGTGTGAGAGAGAGAGAGAGAGAGAGAGATACTTGAGAGCAATCTAAGAGGGAGAGATAGAGAGGGAGAGGGAGTGGAAGGGACCAGAGAGAGAAAGATAGAGGGAGGGAGGGAGAGAGAGGGAGACTTGAGAGGGATGGAGAGGGAGAGAGAATTGAGATGGAGAGAGAGAGTGGGAGAGAGAGAGATACTTGAGAGGGAGATGGATAGTGTGAGTGTGAGTGTGTGAGACAGAGAGAGGGGGGAGAGGGAGATGGAGAGTGAAAGGGAGAGGGAGAGGGAGAGAGAGAGGGAGAGGGGGTGAGGGACCTAAGAGAGAGAGATATATAAAAAGGGATAAAGAGATAGGGAAGGAAGGATGGAGAGAGGTAGAGAGATAGGTCTAGAGCTCAAGGAGAGCGAGAAAGATAGGTCTAAAGAGGGACAAAGAGATAAGGAAGGAGGGAGGGATGGAGAAGTAGATAGTTAAGTCTAGAGTTCAATATATTGATAATGAGAGGTCTAAAGAGGTCAAAAGAGAGGGAAGGAGGGAGAAACAAGTGGAGGTATAGGTACAGAGCTTAAGGGGAGACATAGTAAAATATAGAGAGGTAGAAAAAGGGACAGAGAGACCTAAGAGGGAGATGGAGTGTGTGTGTGTGTGAGAGAGAGAGATACCTAAGAGGGAGAGATGGAGTGGGAGAGACTTGAGAAAGAGAGAGACCTAAGAGGGAGAGAGACTTAAGAGGGAGGGAGATGTCAAAGGGAGGGAGAGAGAGAGCGAGAGGGGGAGATGGAGATGGAGAGGGAGAGAGAGAGAGGGAGAGGGAGTGGCAGGGACCAGAGAGAGAGGTCTAAAACAAAGAGAGAAGGAAGGAGGGAGGGATAGAGAAGTAGATAGTTAAGTATAGAGTTCAATAGATTGATAGGGAGAGTCTAAAGAGGTAAAAAGAGAGGGAGGGAGGTAGGGAGAAACAAGTGGAGGGATAGGTTCAAAGTTTAAGGGGAGACATAGTGAAATATAGAGAGGTAGAGAAAGGGAAAGAGAGATGTGATGATTTATGAAGATCTGTTCATCTCCTTACTATAAAAAATATTAATATTTTATTATTTATTATTTTTTCTAACGTTTCAAGTATTTTGAGATGAGTGTTACAAAAAAAAATCATGAAAAAGAGACTTTGCATGCAGAAATAGTGAGCATTTGATGTTTCAAAAATGAAATATGAAGTTCAAATGATTATAATTAATTTTTTGTGTACAATATAGAAACATTACCTAGTCCATTATGTAGATCTCTTAATCACCTTTCCAACTCTTGTAAAAAATCAAAATTTTGATAAGAAACAAAAAAGTTATGCCCATTTTACTAAAGAGGGTTTTTTAGGTCTTCAAAACGGATATCCGTTTTGTTTTTCAAGAATGGGTACCCGTTTTCCAAAATGGATATCCGTTTCAAACAGATATCCATTTTGTCTGGCAAAATTTGTAGCCTTGGGATTTCCCTTGGGTTTGCCTTGGTTTTTGGCTTGGGATTGCCAAACCTGGAAAGTCAATTGAAAAAACGTGTTTGCAAATTTTCCTTAGTTTTCTGAAGTTCACCATTGTGGCTGACGACTTTTTTATCCAAATTTCATGAAACGAAAAGGGTTTATAAAAAAAATTGTCAGATTTTCACCAATATAAGATATGCTTTATTTTCAATTTATTAAAGAATTATTATTGATTTTCTACATAAATTATGACTAAAGTCCTGATTGATAGGTTGATTGAAAAATTTCTATAACTTTCAAACTAATTCACATTTTTTGAACCTAAAAGATGCATCACATTCTATGCTTCGCATACTATAGAATTAAAAAAATTGAATTTCATAAATTTTTGACCAAGGTATGGTGGTCAAACATAGACATTTTAATAATTCTGAAATTTTCTATAAAAAATCATAACTAATTATTTACATGCAAAACAACTTACAAAACAAATCCAGCACATCCGGGCGTGTGTCATCTACATATATTGAAAGTTTCAAAAAAAATAAAAATTTTATTGTACTTAGGGTGGTTAGACATACACCTGCTTCTTATCTTTTTCCTAAAAAATTTAGTACCACTGCATTGAAATTTCAAATTTTCACAAAACAAATTTACGTTTTTCCAAAAAAGGACTACTAGCCTAGAAACTACATTCAATTTGCTACAAGTTTTGTTCTTACATATTTTTTAAATTATGTTAATAACCTATTCAAATTTTTATGTCAAGTTGCCTAACTTTATTTTTCTAAATTTCCATTGCCAGTTAGGGGCCTAGTTTGAACCCCCATGATCCTGCACATACCCCGAGGTAATCTAAGATATTATAATGAGAGCTTGGTGGCATTCTATGGGTGGACCTGGAATAGTGATTATACCATGTCAAGTGGTTACGACACACTAGGGTTCTTTACATTTTACCCTAATCATAGCCACATGTGGAACAACTTGCATAATGCAACCAACCACATTGATATTATTAAAGGGCACCTTATTATAATTGATATGATTGATTCCATTATTTTGATTATTCCTTGGATCAACATTGGAAGTGTTAGGGCCTTGAGAATGTTTTGGAAATGCATTTTGGTATATTTGGAGTTGAGCATTAGATGAAGGGGGTTGAATCCCCTCCAAATTTATGTCACCTCTATCAATAAGGTCTTGGATGTAATTCTTGAGCTTTGTCACTTATTAGTAGAGTGTTCCTTAATCCTATGATAATCATAATATTCATCATCCTTGAACCAATTAGGATTAGGTTTAAAATCATCGAATAGTTGAGTAACCAGATATGTGATCGTATTTGCTTGCACCAATTTATGAAAATTGACATCAAATGGTTCTCCCAAAGGAGTGAAATTGGATTTAGAGTTGTTTTTATTACTAGATCAAGGTGCACCTTGAGGGACGAATATGACATTTGTAGTAAGATGGGTAGTTGTGGTTTGATTGGCATTAAATGTACTAAACATGCTTAGTAATCATGAAACCGTCATTAACATAATTTTTATTCTTATTACAAAAGTGAAGTTTGTCATTAGATAGCTTTTAATTGTTTTCTTTATAAATCTTGACCAAACCATTAGCTATGAGTGCCTTTTCAATGGTGATACCCTTCTCTATGATTTCATCAAACAATGGCACACAATGTATTTGTAAGTGAAAATCCATTTCTGTATTCAAGTTCAAAAAAATATGTTGACCAATTGCTTCTCGGGTAGAGGTCATGAATGACAACTATCCCGGGCTCTCCCCCTTTGCAAGTGGCTTGCAAAAATTTCTCTACTACGTACGTTGTTTATTATTTCAAATGTCAAGCATGGTTACTTCATGCTCAAGGTTGTAAGAGAAGTGAGCTACAATTTTTTTTTATAAGTCTGCAAAGGTAGTAATGGAACTGTGAGGGATATGGAGCAACCATTCCAAAGCTTGACCTCCCAAACTATGTGGAAATAAGAAAAGGAGATAGTTGTTGTTATAAGCCACCTCTTGGCTAGCCATTAAGAATTCCTTGACATGGTCTCGAGGATCACCTTTCCCTTTATATTTATCAAACTTTGGAATTTCAAAGTGTTTAGGGAATGGTGTCATGGAAATAGAATGATCAAAGGGATATGGAGGTAACTCTTTGAACTTGAATGGTTTCTTGGTATTGCTCGCTTGCAAGTTTTTAAGCATGGATTTAATGTCCTCCCATTCTTTATTATGGGTCAGTAATGATGGATGAGCTACTAGCTTGGAGTTTGGATGGTTGATGTATTGATTGTGGGAGGGTAGTTGATTTTGTGGTGGATTGGTATATGATTGTTTAAGTGGATAAGGATATGATTGATTTGGTGGAGGGTTGAGGTATGATGGTTGTGGAAATTGAGATGCGTAAGATTGATATTAAGGAGGATTGGTATATGATTATGAAGGTGGTTGTGGTGGATATGATTTAGGAGGATGGTTATATGATTGAAGAAGTGGTTGAGATGAATATGATTATTGTTGGGGAGGATTGACATATGATGAAGTTTGGGGGAAGCTAGGATAAGGTGGATTTTTTTATGGATTAAGATATGAAGGATTTGATGGGATGTAGGTGTGTTGCATGCGATGGGGAGAAGTTAAGGGTTGACTAGGATATTGACCCTACAACATGATTGGGTTGCGTGAGGGTACCAAAGTGGAAGGATCTTGAGATGACACTATATAGGTTGATTGTGGAATAAAATAGGATTGTGGAATGTGAATGGGTTGGGGAATGTGAGCAGAAGATAATAAGGGTGTGCGAGAAGCATGATAGATCGGATGGGTTGAATGTGATTGAATGTGAATGAGAGGGACATGATAAGGTGTAGAAGATGGTGTGTTGGGTATGGGAACCACTATATTATTTTGAGGAGTGGTATGGAATAATTATTGTGGGGTGGTCAGTTGAAGTTTTTGTGGAGTTGGACTTTGAAGTTGGGCAAAGGATGTAGGACCAATACCCTAAATTGGATTGATCCTCGATCCCAATCCTAATGTAGGAATTCGAATGGGGGAAGGTGGTACTTGAATTACTACATCATTCTCAAAGTTTGATAGAGGACCCCATGGATTTTCAAGAGGATGTTGAGGGGTAGATAGTTGTGTGGCATCTAAGTATTGTGAGACATCAAATCTAGGTGGAAATTTAGCAATTCCCATGAGAAGGTTAGCTAGGGTTGTCTCCTTGCGAGTGTCTATGAGGCGGTCAATTAATCCACGCTAGTGGGATTGTATAAGAACTCTTGGAAACTAGGGGAAAGCTCAGGTTGGGATACCATATCCTCCTTAATGGATAATATATCATGAGTATGAGTAAGATTTGATGATCCCACTTCGATGTTAGGGTGTTGGGATTCTCCACTAGTAGGAAAACTGAGAGTGTATGATACGGGTTGTCGTCGTTGTTGCTCCATGATTTTTCTAAGTTGTAATTCTGTGGTGATGAACATGAAAGAGTGGATGATGATTGAAAGGTGATGAATCTAACCCTGATGACATGACTAAATAAGAGTGATTGGATGAATGATTTGATGTTTGATTTAACGCTCAAACTATGATTGAGAACCTAGATTAATGAGGATAGATTGGATTGATACTTGAGATAGGAAAAATTCTCTTGAGAAAAAGTGATGTTGATGATTGGATTAATACTTGAAATAGGAAAATTTCTCAAGAATAAGTGATTTCAATGCAAACTATACCTTTTTCTTGAGGTGAAATAACTTGTACAAGAAAGATGTTTGAATTACTCGATAGGAAAATTTCCATAGAAAGTATGGTGATGATGGTTTAATTTATGATTTAGGTTCTCAAACAAGTGATGGTAGGCTATATTTTTTACTAGGATGATGTAGATGATGACAGGATGTGTCTAGGGTTTTCCTTGTGCCGAGAGAATGAGATTTTTATTGAGTTTGGATGAGATGGTGTGACTAAAATTATTGGTACGAGTTGGAAACATTATTTGATATCGGGTGTTTGCCTTAGAAAAGTGATATCTATCTTGTGCTAAATAGATTTAATCTCTTTAATTTTTATGGGAAACGAGGCTGGCCAACCATAGGATGAGCCTGCCCAACCAAAGATAACCAAAATCATGACTTCGATCTTGTTAAAACAAGGTTTCCCAATCATAGATAACCAAATTTGTGATACTAACCTTGTTAAAATGAGGTTTCTTTGGTACAGATCTAGGCCTCCCAACCTAAGTTGAAGAAATTTTTAGACTCTATGGAAAATGAGATTGCCTAAGTACATAAACAGGTCGCCCAATCTAAGTTGGAGAAATTTTGGACTTAGTTTGGGCAAGACGAGGTCGCCCAAGTACAGTATGAGACCACCTAACCAAAATTGGAATTATTTTGGGACTTATTCTAGGGAAGATGAGGTTGCTTAACTGGACTCAAAAGGATTTTGGGGCTCGATGTGGGCAAGATGATGATGCAGGGGCATCCTTTGATGCACTTTTTTTCATTTTGTGAAACTTTTAATTTTGGGTTGTTTGGACATTTTTTGGGTCAATAAGGTCAATTTGGACCATTCTAGGCCATTTGGGATCCTTTTGAGTCATTTTGGTGATTAGGAGCAAAAAGTTGTAAAAGTTGTCATGTCAAAGTTGTCAAAAGGTTGCATTTTTGGTTTGGGAAGTTAGGAATAAATTTTTAATGATGGGAATGGATGTAATGGCATAAATATGACATGTAAACACAAGCACCAAGGTTGGAGAATAATTTGGAATGAAAATACTTCAATTTTGCACATTTTCCTTTGCATTTTCTATGTGTAACAGACTGTAAATTGGATTGTATAGACTTGTACTACATAGTACAACCTTGAAAGTTATTATAAAAGTTGGAGTTTTTTTTTATCTTTCTAATGCTTTTTTTTGAATGAATTTCATCATGTTTTGCAAAAGTTATGATCAAATTAGTGATTGCCATGTATAAATTTTTACTGTGAAACAACAAGAAACTTGCTTGGTACGGTTTTGTATGACCTAGTACGGTTGAGGGAAGGCATGGGGATGATAAAGCTATGAAATAAAAAAAATTTGGTTTTTTTGGAGTTGTTTCATTAAGTTTTGTGAAAGTTATAGCCATTTTTGTATTGATAGGTCCAAACCTTGCCTAGGGTTTCTAGAAAGCAAGAATAAATCATGGGCAGAGTTTACACCGTCCAAAAATAATGAAACTTGGTGGAAAGCTCTATCCCATGACTACCCACACCTCAACAAAAGGAAAATTCATAACTTGCAATTTTGGAGGAGTTGTGAGGGTTTGTGTGTTCAAAAATTGCATAAAATCTATCATAAAGCCTAGTTACCTATGTGTTCAATGGATTCCTTGCATTATTTGACAATGAATGGGAAGTAGATCATTGAACTGTGTTGTGAGATGTTATAACAATCACGTGCCTCAAGTTTTTTTTGATTTCTTCATTGTTGGGTGTCATAGGCTATAGGAGCAAGTTGTATAAGGCGAGCAAGAATGCACATTTGCATCATTTGCATTGGACCATTGTTTGGAATGTGTCAAGTTTGTTGTGAGTGAGTCTTTCTCTACATCAGACAAGGCCGATGAGGTTTCCCAAACATAGTACGAGGTTTCCTAACTAGACTTGATATGATTTATGACAAATTATGTTTTTTGGAAAAAGATGACTCAAGATTTCACAAGCAAAATTGCACATAATTAAAACACTTTTGGTTGGATATAGGAATTTGAGGTATGTTCAAAAAGTACAGATATGAAAAATAAGACACACCAAACATGCTCACATTCCTAAAACTAATCAAGCAGGTGTGTTAACTTAGTGTAGACCCACCAACCAAAGGCTAATATTTTAAGATTAGTGCAAGGAATTTTCCTTTCAAGAGTCGATAGATAGGGATCCAATGGCACAAGGGCCAACCTTTTCCTTTTATTTGAAGGTCCTAAGACCTTATGCAAAGAGATCCTATATCTGTTTAGGAAGATAAATTGTGAGTAGCTTCGAGCATGATATTGTACCCTGCACTATGCTAAGCAATGGCCAAAAGGTCTTACCTAGGCTTTACAAGCTTCTAGGGGAGTCCTCTAAATACTATGAGGGTATGCGAGACACAATTGTGAACACTAGCCTATCACAAGCTTGGGTCATGAATGATAGTTAAGCCGCTCGGACCAACCATGCACTCCTAGTTTAGAATCACCCAAACATCAAAGCTTCGCTAGACAGAACATGACTAGATTGGGATACAACTTTTGTTATCCCCCCTTTTTATACCCCTCCAATAACATGTGGTTGAAGTCATCCTTTGGGATGATGAAATCCCCGAGCAGGTCTCCTAAAGTGAAAGATTATATTAGGTTTTTTGGGTCACTAATGATCACACAAAGTCTAAAGGGAGAGCATACACACAACCTAGTATGCATTAGGATTAACAAAATAAGACGTGGATCAAATCAACGTTTTTGATCTCCAAGATAACCAAATAGTGTGAGGAAAGAGAATACACCAAGATTAGATCCCAACCAAAACAAATAAATTGATTGAACCTCTAATATACTTTAGTTTCTAATTTATTGAGAAAAAAATATTCTTTAACCACAAAGCTATAAGATAAATGTTAGTAGTTTCATTGAAATCTTTGGCTAGCGTATGACTTGAAAAATTTTGTTAGTGAAAATATACACCACCATCAAGAAAAAAAATAGTAAATTAGGTCAAAATAGCATAAAATTTAGCTTGCTAGAATAAAAAACTGAGATAGGGTTGCCTCAACACAAAATTAGGTTACTTGAACAAAGATAAATAGTTTTACACAAATGAGTTTATACTTGTCAAAATGAGTCCACCCAAGTATGTAATGAGATCATCCAAGTATGAGGGCACCCAAGTAAGTAATGAGGCTGCCCAATTGCAAATCCTTGCACAAAAAATAGAATTTGATTAACAAAAAATCAATTTCAAGTGTTGAAAGAAGGGTCACATGTCATATAAACCTGTAAAATCAAAATTTCTTTAGAAAACTAAGAGATTAGTTGTCAAAGAGTGTGGAAATATGTAAATTGAAATTGTGAAATTTAAGTTTTAACACTTTGATGATGAGGCCACCTAAGCACAAAATAAGGCCACCCAATTGAATGAGATCATCCAATCATGATATGCACAAATGAAAAACCTAAAACCAACCAATTAAGGTTAGTATTAAAAGTAAAGTGGGTGCCATGGGCGTGCAAGACATGTGTGCATGAAATATCAAGCAAATTTGGTCAATTTAAACTCCTAAATTGAACAAACAAAATAAATAAATAAACACTTGGATTAGGCATTAGGAAATCCAAAGAGCATAAATGAAATTGCACAGTTCATATTAGATCACCTAGTTGCATGAAAATGGTTGTTCCCTTTGATCAATCTGATGTGCGCTCTTCAATTCAACAACATAATCTTGCATTCTAAAAATATGATAAATTTTCATGGGTTAAGGATTAATTTATATATTTTTGATGAGGGAGATAAATGGTGAGGATTGAGTGGAGACATCAAAGGTTAAGATTGAATGAGATCTTTCAATCCATGAGGTTATGCCAAGTAGCACAATGTGGTGGATTGAGAAGACATTTGTACTTGTGAGGATACCTTGGAGTATGGGAAGATCTTTCCATAAAGGAAAGTTTTGTCCCACACTCCAAAGGGGATGGGGATGAGAGAAATAAATGAATTTTTAATTCCTTGAGTGTACTTGGGGTGTACTTTTGAGACAAGGACCCATGTAGGGGTCCTTCCCAAAAGAGGAAATCCTTTAAGACTAGGGTACAGGGAGGGTGAGCAATAAATGGAAAGGGTTTGACCCCTTTCCTAATCATGGATTAGCAATGTGCATATGTTTAGGGATGGGAATAGGTGGGTGATTAGGATTAGGATTAGGGGGCAAGCGAGAGAGTTGGAGGATGGGACATGTGGGACATGTGAGGGTAAAATTAAATAATGGGAAGAAGGAGTAAGGTAGGATAGGTAAATAATCAATTATTTACTTTAGGTTGGGACTTAGGGAGATAGATGAAAGAGATTGAGAATATTAGTTAAATAAGAAATTATTATTTAATTAATATAAAAGATGGGATTTAGATGAGAATATGAATAAATGAGAAATATTAATTAAATAAATATGTCTTTATTTAATTAATATGTGCAATTGGGAACAAACGAACTAGGGATAAATTAATCAAATATAATGGTCAATTTTAGGTATCTACACTATCTGATTTTTATTTTTTGTTAACATTACACAACTCAACAATTTCACTTAACAAAAAGTTGCTTTTGTTTGTGAAATCAATTATACCAACTTTTGAGATCGTTGATTTCAAAAGCGCTTAATTATTATATGTTTCATTTCTCCATGATAGGGTGAAGAGAAATTGTTTGAATAATATATTTTGAATAATCTCTTCTATATTTTCCTTTGCTTCTTGATTGAACTATAGCATATACAATTCTTTTGTATGCATGCCAATGAGTTTAGCTTCCACTTCTTCAAAAGTAGTTGCCCATATAGTACTTGTGTGATCTTCAAGTTTGATTTGAAGAACATATTTATAATTATAACCTTCAAAGGTAACTTCACACTTTGAACAATACCATTTTAGAGCTCTTTTCTTACATTGTTTTCCATTGAACTCAATAGGGTAAGTTGGATAACAAAATGAATTTGATTTGATGAAAAATATTGTTGATTTTATAATGCATTGGAGGGGTTTTGTTATTCTAAAGAATATTCTTGGATATTGACAATGTTCTTTCGTGTAAGAAGTAGAGGCACATCTAGAAAGGTTGTTTTTGATGTGAGAACATCATTCCCATTATGTGCAAACCAGGATTGTAGTTGTTACGTTTCTTGGGTATCAAGGTTAATAAACTATTGGGTGGTGACTAGAGTTCTTACAACCTTACCATTATACTATGTAACAGGACCATTTTTTATTGCAAGTACAATTGACTTTTGTAGATGATACATTTTTTGGAGTTGTGCACCTTCCTTTTGACATGTTTCTCCCCACAAAGTCACATTTATAACTTTGAGGCAAGCATATCTATCAATTTGAGGCTCCTCCTAAGAATCTCTACCCCATCTCTTCTTCTTATTGTAGAGAGATAGTGCACACATATAACAATTCCAACCAGATCAATAAAAGAACTATTATTTTTATTTATGATTTCATTAATGGGTGTGAAAGAAATTTGATGTGTTAGAATTAAGAGGTCATCATCACAAATAATGAGCTTTAAAACATCCATTAAAGTGAGTTCTATTTGACTATTCAACTTATTGTAAAACTTGTTGTAGCTTTGATGATCCCACCAAATAACGTATATATAATCCTAACTTGAAAATTTATGAAATGGAGGTCTACAACTTCATTGAAGCAAGTGACACATAATTTAGTGTGCTCACTATCATTAATATCAAAACTAGACATTTTCCCATGTCCTTTCTTTGCTTTGAACTGGTAGATTTCTTTCTTCATAGTTACACGACCTTTTATCATCAGCCTTGTTTGAAACAAATTCAAAATTTTAATAGGAATAATAGTTGAGGTATCACTTTTTTGTGTAGATATGCATATATTCCAAACACCGATATCTTAGGATTTGATTGTGTGGATGTGCCAATTTCAATCTAGATTTGTGCATGGTTCAAATGAAATCCCCACATATTGTTGTATAGTTTTCTCTTGTTCTTTGAAGAGGAAGATGGGATCACCAATGGCATCATGTTTTGTGCATGTAATCTCTAATTTATAGATTACAATCCACCTATGTAATTAAAGTAAACTGCAATATTAGAAATACATAGTAAAACTTAGAAATGAGAATGTTATATTTTATTATAATCATTGTAGTTGTTGGCTCACCTTGAGTTACAAATAGTATGAAAATTATATCATGTGAGTTGTAGTATAGAGGCCTTTTGAATTATCTATGAAGTTATTAAATGGTTATACTTTCTTAGCAAGGTAGCTTTTTGTAGATGGAGTCCATCAAAGAGATCTAATTTGTATCTAATTATTGATTTGATGCCTCATGCGAATGTTGTAATATTCAAGATTTGGAGATGTGGATGTACACCTAGAGGTTGTCATTGTTCATCAAATTGATTGCATTTTACATCAAAGAGAGAGACATAACTTAAGGGAGTTGATATATTCCTATAAAATTCTACTAGTTGATAAGTATTGTGTGGTTTAGAAGTAAAAATCGACTATTAGAATTATCAATGTTTGTGTAAAACTATGAAATTAAAAAATAACATGCAATTTTATTTTTCTATAAAATGGATAGAGTATCGATAGAGAATTATAACTAGATTAATAAATATGTTGGAATGATAAAGGTAGTTTAGAATTTTACCCTACTTACAACAATGCTTAAATATACATAATATAAAATTATTTTTTACAATTATGTTTATCCAAGACAATTGGAAAGGATGAAATGTAATGATAAATAAGTTATAAAGATACAACAACATACTTGTAGCTCATAATTATGTTGGGGTTCTCACTAGGAATTATTTGGTTGAAACAAATTTGATCTTGTGGATGAAGAAAAAAGTAAAAAAGATAGTGAGAAGAAGAGCACGATAAAACAAACAAATGACTTGGTTAAATTTTTCCTTGATACTAAGGTAGGCAACTTCAATGTTTTCTATAAATAAAATAAGTTTTGATTCAAACAAATTGACATTCGATTATTGAACAAGCTTGAAAATTAGAATAAATAATGGGGTGTCATTTAAAATTGTCCATATTAAAGAAACAACTTAACCATATATTTTTACTATAATGGAAAATAGGGTTAAAACATTCGTTAAAGAATATAGAACTTTAATCTGAAAGAGTTGAAAGTATTGATTGAAAAAATTGAATTATAAATCTTAATAGAGAACTTTAATGCATCTTCTAAGTATGTATTAAGATTGATATAAAATTTGTTTGAAAAAAGTTCAATGCAGTAAATATGAAGAGTTTATAAAATTTACTTATAACATATTTTGATGAAACATAAGAGCAAACAATGGAATATTTTGATGAACATAAGAACAAACAACTTCCAACATTATATTTATGTAAAAGAGGTAGTATAAGTTCAATTGTTGATAAACTACATAATGACCAATAATAATACCATACTACATATGATTCATATAGCTTTGAAATGCACACAGATATGAGGAGCATTGCTTTTTCCATGATATTCAATACACTTCCCTCAAAAAAGTACAAAATCTAGATAGTCTCATGCATGTTGCATGAAACTAATTCACACTTTCCTCCATTGCTTTGACTTCAAATTCTTGGAAATTGTGTGCACGTGAGCATGTTACTTTGACTTGTTCAACAATTTAGCTACAACTAAGTGAAAGACAATTTGCAAAATTATGGATTTCTATTTCATTAAACCCATTCCAATTCACATACATATTTGAGCTAGTCGATACTGATGGACTTCTGAATTACTACTTGAAACATCAATTACTTGAATTGGTTTTTGAGGATTTTCTATGACCTAAAAAATAACAAAATAAATATCAATTTAGAGGAGAAAATTATGAAGAATATGTACTATCTTTGAATAGGGCCAAGGACAAAATTGTTTGTGCACTAATTATTCTTTATCATGATTATCATAACTATTTTTTTTTTTGAAATAAATTATAAATAGTAAATATATAGATATGCATATGTACTCTAATACTAGCACATAACATTAAATTGCATCAAATATTTATTTAATTAGATTTGAGTAGGAAAATAATTTTGATTTTTGAATTTTAAAACAAAAAGGTTTAAATTTGTGGTTACAAAACTAGTCTTTGATAATGAAACAATTAGAACTAGGTGGGTAACATATAAATGTGGAGTATAGATGGGTTAATTAAATTATGTACATACAAAAATAAGGCAAGTGCTAAGTATGTAAAAATAGATCTATAAAGTTAATAAAATAAATAATACTTCACATTAAATTATGTGATTCACTAATAAATCTTACAATTACACAATTTATTAATATATATAAATACCAAAAACACAAATTTCACCATTGTAATAGTAAAGATCGGTATGCTATATTTTTATGATTTTACATAAAAAAAATTTAAAAAATATAAATTTTATATTAAACGTGTCAAAATCAATAGAAAAAAGTTTTAAAAATAATGAAAACTTATAAATTTATAAAGCAATAATTTATGTTTTGAAATAAATAATTAGGTGTATATTTTAACAATGACCAAATTATATCTTTAATTGACAATAAAAATCATTTTAAAAATATAATAATTTTACATAACAAATAATGATTTTATAGAAAATGTTAAATGACTAACTTTATTTGCATAACTTCAATTATTACATTGTGTAAGTTTTGTGAAGAAGAATGTGATAAGTTTAACATATGAAAATGGTCCAATATGTATTATGCATTGTGTGTGAAAATAGTTTTGACAACCATTGCATTTACAACATCAACAGTAACCGATCTCCTTTTAATATTAAATATTTTTGTTAGGAAAATTGTCACAAAAATAACCTCTAGAACAAGAAAAACAAAATAAATAAAAATTTAAAGCCACAAAATAAACATGAATTTATTTCAACACTACAATAAAAAAGCTTGCAAATAAATTAATTTCAAGTCCAAGAATGATTCCTCAATGCCCTTAATATGATTTCTTCTTATCTCTACCACATCCTTTGTTTCAGACCTATTCTCTCGAGTTTCTAGATTATGTATCTAGTCACACTCTAATATAGTATCTATCACTATCTATGAAAGTTTCTATATATCAAGTTTAATAAATGGAAATCATTACTCCTTTTGATTTCTTTCTACCTAATTCAGGTTTTAAACCCACAATGATGCCAACCAGTTTGTATTATTATTTTTCCTTCACGCTTATATTTCCCATGCAATGGTTTTGTACTTCTAAAAAACCATATAGCTCAATACAATATTACAAAATGAAGAAACCATCTATTGTATGCTACATTCAATGATTACACAAGAAAAACATCAATCAATATGCCCACTAGCTCATTCAACTATTTTTCAAATCTAATGTTTCTAAGACCTATACTTAAAAATCCCTAGATTTTCATATTTAGTTTTTACTCAATCAATAAGTACAAGTACAAGTAATTAGACATATAGCCACACGTTGCCACTAAACCTATACTTAAAACCCTTGTGATTTTATTATTTAATTTTTACTCAATCAATAAGAAAAAGCAATTTTAGACATATAGCCATATGTTGCCATTAAACAAGATATAACTAGCCACCAACTCCATACTCCATACAGCGTATAAAAGGCCTTTAATCTAAAGGGGGTATACTATGATATTTAACCATATTTTTACCATTCAATTAAGCAACATTTTTTCTAAGAATTTTAAATTACTTGAAAAATTGTTAATTAAGAACAAGATCATATTCTTGTTATCCTTAAATCTTTTGATACAAAATTGCAGGTTAGGTTTTTATTGTTTGTCCAAATGAAAAACAACTCTTTTATGTCCAAATCCTCTATAAAATTACATAAACATGCATTATAAGTGATTTGATTGTCTCACTATAATGAATATTTCTTAAATGTACTACAATTATGATTGCAATTCCCTATGATTTCTCCTCATCATGCACGTTTCAATATATATCTCCTAAATTTTAG
This sequence comes from Sequoiadendron giganteum, assembly GCA_007115665.2. Classification (NCBI taxonomy): domain Eukaryota; kingdom Viridiplantae; phylum Streptophyta; class Pinopsida; order Cupressales; family Cupressaceae; genus Sequoiadendron; species Sequoiadendron giganteum. The sequence continues at coordinate 295,001,983 of CM021108.1, forward strand.
CAGTGGAGAGTTTAGTATATTTGTAATACTTTTAACTATTTCAAGGTTTTGGTGCTTGGTAATTCTTTCTTATTTTCTAGTCAAGGTCAAGTCCTACTGGGAATGATATATTGGTATGAGAGAGGCCATTTTTTGTCAAATCCTCATCTCTAAAATTTCTCACCATCCTTTTTGATGGAGCGTACATTGAAATACACACGCTTTGTTGTTATGAACTAAGCTGAGACTTTTAAATATATCTCCCTTGAATTATCAAAAGAAAAATGATTCACATTATATATGGAAACCACAAAAAATATCATTACCACAACGAATATTCAATACTTTTTGCTAGCCTCTATGCACCTTTTGAGAATTACACAAATCTTTGGAAGAAATGATCTTTCAAGATGTTTTCAAAAATATTTGCAAAGTCCAAAAATCTTAATTTATTTGAAAGCCTCGATGCATCTGTTGTGAGAAAGATTACAATTAAGAAACTGGTAAAATAAACTCAAAACTTTTTATTTGAACAAAGAGGAAGAATCAAACTACAATTATTTTAAAACTACAACAAAGAGCATGTAGATAAATTAATTTTAAAAATTAATGAAATTTACACACCATAGTTAGTTGACACCATGTAGATGACAAGATGTAAACATAATTGAACTGATAAGCAGGAGGTATTTTCCATAGCATGTCAAATTATGATATTGCTATCAGGATTCAACCGTGTAGTTTACGAGTCAAACTCATTGGCCCATGTTTCGTGAGTAGTGGTTCACAAGAACCCAACTCTCATGATAACGAATGGTCCACTTAGCACTCATTGCATCTAGGTGATGCTCACAGAGGTGAAGCATTGGGCCTTCCCAGGAGGTCACCCATCTCGGTACTACTCCAGCTCAAGCACGCTTAACCAAAGAGTTTTCCCCAAGGTTAAGCTCACTTAGCTTGCAACCCCATTTGCAAAACCTTCAACAAGTGTTGTGCCTTATGAACCATTCATTATAGAGCCCCTTTAGGTCATCAATTGAACTACTAAATAAAAATGTTCTATTTCTAGCCACCTATACAACTATCTTACTTTTACTTCACTTTTATTGATGCACTTGTATCCGGTTGAGTTCTACAATGGATGACAGGTGGACATAGTAGTAGACAAGGGCATAAAACATGGAGATTGAAGAATATAGCTGCAACTAAAGGTAATCTAGGTCTAATAGGAGTTAGTACATTGGTGCATTCCTCCTTGGGTCATTTCATTTGAGGTGGCTCTTTTGTTTTAACCACTAAATCAAACAAAAAAGAAGCTTTGGTAGTGGTAGAAGGTCTCAGGATAATAGTTGCAACAAGATGTTAAAAACATAAGTTGATGGGGACTCCCTGATCGGTGTCCTTTTAGAATAACGAGATCTTCGAATTTTCCTTAAGGCATACTCTCCTCATTGAAAAAAATGATCAATTCTACCTTAAGATCACCCCATTTTTTAATGATGGGTGGCTTTATTTCATTTCTAAAGCTGAATATTTTCGAAGGACACCAACATTGATTTGAATAAAGTCCTCCTACATGTTTGCATTATGATCATTACATGTTGCTCCCTTCTCTCTCTACATTTGTTCATTTTTGTCCTTTTATTTTTGTGTTTCTCTACAGGTTGTGCTTAAAGATAATTCTTCAATGCTCTTCAATAATGTAATTTTTTTTGTGAGACTTGCATATTGTGGCACAATATCTAATTGACAAATCTAAAGAACTTTCTGCAATCTTAATGTTGTTACCTCAAATTTCGTTAAGGAAATTATGACAAAGGATGTTCTAAGCTACATGGGCATTCAACATGCTAGGGAATCCATTTTAGGGGATTTCATCAAGAAGTTGGGTGCAAGAATGTCCTTAGTTGCATCATGCTTGGTGAGGACCTTATTCTCCTTGTCTACATTTATAAAAAAAAGGGATGCTCAAGATGGAGGAATCCTCTATTCCTGTGCAGTATGCAACAAATTTGGCAGATTTAAATTGTGCTTATCATTCTCTCTCAAAAAACATAAATTTGGCTATCTACTACCATGAGTTAGCCTCGTCTATGGATAGTCTTTGAGTCATACTTCATGATGGGTGTTTGGAGATTTCTAATCTATACACCTTACCCACCATCTCAAAGAGTGGTGTTTCCTACACCATACATCATTCCTTCCTCAAGCTAGGTGTTTAGTTGGCCATAACATTATTTGTTATGATATGGTGAGGTGAACATACTAAGCTAGATGTATGGTTTTGCCGAGTCATTTATTCCTATGCATGAAATTCTCAAGCTTTTTTGTTTGATTTTTCAATAAGATTGCTCCAGATTAGACGGTGTAAGAAATTCACCTTGATACGAGAATAGGAAGTTGCAAGAGTTTAACTCTCCTTTGCTTTAGGTAAATCATGAATGTAATTTGATTGCTTGGGTATTCCTTGAGTAGAAGAAGATATTCTTCTGGTGAATCCATTTTGGTCTTCTATTTTTTAGTGGGTCTTGAGTCTTTTAACTCCATGTACAATTAGACAAAAGAAAAAACATGCCTCTAGTTACTTCTTGCTTATACCATTGCTTGTAAACAACTAAAGTCATATATCCAAATGATCCCTCTCAATGGTTCTAAAAAACTACGAAGCATTTTTTTATTATTATCTAGAACCAAAGGCCTCTAGAAATGGACTTGCTGAAAAAAAAACTGTATAAATTTAGATTGCATGGAGTCATTACCCTTGCACACGTGAATGATCTAACATTATTTAAAGGCATGAAGACAAATCAAGAATGTTTGAACATACAAAGATTTCATAATGAATCTGTGCATTAAACATTTGTTATCAAAATCCAATTGTTCTTACCTTTTAGAAGAAGGTAGTATTGCCTGAGAAGTTTTGAATTGATGTAAATGTCCTTCTACTCCAAAGCTCATTGATGGATTGATCAATTGATAACCCAATATATTTATGTACACTTTGGCTAGTTATTGAGGGCGACAATAGGGAATGTATGACTGTCAACAACAACGTAACATTAATGCAAACATCTTCTCAAAGGACATAATATATCTAAAAACATAAATGCAAACAAATCCAGAGCACCTACAAGGCAATCAAAGATATCTTTCCCGAGCGAGATTAGACGTGCATTCAAATGCACATTATTTTTCTTTAGCCGCTCTTCTCATTGGAGTGAGACAAGATTTTTGTAGGATTCCATCATAAAGAGATTAGACATGAATCATACACAATACTAACTACAAAAATAGATTTTCTGACCAACATAAAAAAGTTTTGCGATGTGAAAAAGGTATTCCAAACTTTTGAGGACTCACAAGTCCATTGTAAAAGCCTATATAACTTTCATTATTAAAAAAAAAAAAAACATTTCTTTATAATTTTTCAATTAAAAAAATATTAAAAATCCTATCAACATGCCCAATAAAGTGCAAATAATAATATTACCCAATAAATAAAAAACCCGAGTGACGCGGTGCCTGTCTGAGTAAAATGCATTTGGGAAAGTTGTTGTTCGACAGTTTTATGGCCAGAAAATATTCAGCGAGGCTGGGCCCGCATTCAATCTAAACTGTCACAATATTTGAGATCTGAAACAAACTTGTCTGAAAACCGAAGGTCGAACTACCTAATTAACGAAAGCGAAGAGCATTTCCGGTTGGAAATCAAATTTAATCTGAATACGAAGAACACTTCCACATTTGGAATCCTCAAAGCCGGGCGATTTCATCTTTTTTTAGGGCAAATGCGGTGATTCGATTCTCACTGATTGAAATACCAAATCTTATTCCCACGAAAACTGTAGTTGCAATTTGCTCCCACTTTAATGTCGCATAAATCTCAAATAGCTCCGGTTTCTGATTCTGCATTGCACGTGTCACAGCACAAAACTGAAAAGAAGCAGAAGCGGCTGCCTGGCGGAGCATTCAATCAATTCCATACTCTCGTCCGACAGTTCGTAAAAGATAAGCACAGATTTAATCTTTATTCCACCTTTGCGTATTTAAGACAGCGTTTGGTCGCCATTTTAGTGTTTGTGAATAAGCTCAGAGAGACACCAGAGCCGAGCTTAGCTCAGCTTAGCAGGCATAAATATGATGCGCCAGGTCCTCCGATCGGGCTGTTGCAGAGTGTACCGGCCTCGCAATGGCGCTTGGCGGAGAAGCTTGACGAACACAGTCACCTGCCCGAACATTGTTCATAAACGCGGCAACGACATTCTTCATGATCCATGGTTCAACAAGGTGCTTTTCATTTGCTGCTCCAAAATCTTCATTATTTCAATGGCGCCTTTCATTTGTTGCTCTAAAATCTTCATTATTTCAATGCTTTTCTTTAGATTTTATTTTCTTGCTTCGATACAATCTGTAAATTGCTTGGTTCTCTCAAAATGCCATGCACAGATTTAATGGAATGTTTAGCGACTCTAATTGTTTATTGCCATTTAAAAAAACTAATTACAAATTGACCAGGCAAATTTTTTTGTCATTCAATTTTTTTTTTTTTAAATACAGAGTTGTTTGCCTGTCAATTATCAGAACATTGCCGAAAGAAAAATAATCTGATCTCCAATCGTCCTCGTTAAATCTTCTCTTCAGATTCTTTTCAATTCAGAATTGAATTGCCTGGCAAATGACGAGTAAGGGGTAAATTTCACTCTGATGATTTTAGTCTGAGGTTGTGACTAAATTTCTCATTTGATGACTTGAACACGTATTAACTCTAATGGCGTTAGACGGATACACGCACGTGTGCTATATTCGGTGATACCCATGTGCAGGGGCCAGATTGGCATATTTGTTAGAAGAAATTCCTCTATTTTTAGTAGTGGCGAATGAATGCGTTAGAAGAAATTCCTCTATTTTTAGTAGTGGCGAATGAATGCGTTAGAAGAAATTCCTCTATTTTTAGTAGTGGCGAATGAATGCATGCTTAAAATAGTGTTCTCAATTATCAAGTAGTTTATAGTTGAAGGATTAGAAATAATGAATGGATGTTTCTAATACTGGTTATCTATTATGTAGTTTATGGTTGGAGGCAGAAATAAAATTATATATATAATTATGTCGAGTGATATATTTTTTTTAATTTTGGATTTTTGGATATAAATTTTGATTCAAAGTTTGTTATTTTTGTTAAAATATTTTCTTTAAATAAAATAATGAGGGAGTCAATTTATGTTGTTTTATTAAGATTTAACTACATAGTTTTTGAGTCAAACTTATTGACTCATATTTCAAGAGTTGTGGTTCACATGAACTTCTCTCTCATGAACATGAATGGTTCATAATGCACGATACTTGTTTAAAGTTTTGTAAATGAGGTAGAAAGCTAAATGTATTTGGTCTTGGTGGAAGTCATATGGTTAAATGCACTTGAGTCAAGGTACTAGTAGGATGAGCAACCTCTTCAGAACTCTAATGTTTCACTACTATGAACATCACCTAGATTCAATGAGTGCTAAGTGGACCTTTCATGCTTATAGGAGATGGGTATGTGAATCACTACTTATGAAATATGGGTCAATGAATTTGACTCAAAAACTATGTAGTGGAATCTTGATAAAACAACATAATTTTATATACCGCAAAAAAAAAAACCCCTACTTATCAAAGAATTAGCTTTCAATATATTAATATATTTGATCTAAATATCCTTATAAGCCAATAATTCTATAATATAATACTATTTTATAAGAAAACTTAAATAACCCCAACTATATACTTTTAATTAGTTAAACATTCAAATTTTATAACTTACTAGATATTAGATTCAATCTAAATGAAATCTATAACTTTTAAAAGTCTAATAATTGTTGTATGATATATACTTTTTATCATTATAAATTGTAAAATCAATTTGAAGATAACATTTTTTAAGCGTTACTTTAAAATTGTACATAGAAAGGGGAAAATATAGAGTGGACATCTTATCTAATGTTTTCTCATTGAAAACATCAATTTATGCGATAGAATTCAACTTGGTTAAGGTAAACATGTAGACAAGGTAACTTGCATGAAAGAGAGAACATTATGAAAGATAATTCAATCTTACTTGTAGTTATGAACAAAAAACATATATAAGAGTATAAATAAAATAGAAAATGAAAATGTCAGATAATTCAAATATGATCTAGTTCACATTATATTTAGATATAAGGTTAAAGAGTGGACAATGCTTAATGAAGATTGAGTACACTGATTAATTTTTTTTTGCATTTTGAATTTAGTGGAAATGAAGCAACACATTATGAAGTGTTTAACTTACAAGGATATTTAGATTAAAAGAAGAGATTAGTGAAAACATCAATTTTTTTTTGACCAAGATTCATGACAAAAGATCCAAGGTTAAAATGAAATGGATATCACATGCATAATTTGGGTAACATTCTTTGGAGGGTATTTGTATGCAAAACAACTATATAGCTATTGCACAACTATATGTAGATAAACAAGTATATGGAAAATGCTAGAATGAGATGAGAAGGTATGTATTCTAATGGATGAAACAATTGAGTTAGAAAAAAAAACTTTATTTATACATAAATTTTGCAAGTACATGTGAGAAAAATCATTAAGGAAAAGGAAACACTATCTTGATGAATTTAACCCCACTTATGATAATCAATAAAAAGGCTTACATAGAGACAAATATACTCTCGAGAGTGGAGATTCTTATAGTTTATAGTTCAATTGGGAGCTAGCTCACACCATCTTCAATGTGAAATAGGTAGGTGCAAAAACCCTCAAAGATTAGAGGAAAGAGTTTGTTTCTTTTGCATGTGAGAGGGAAGTTGAGTCAGAAGCATTTTATTCTTGAGTGCAAAACTTACTATGATATACGGATATTCTTGAGTGCAAAACTTACTATGATATTCGGATCAAATATGCAAACACTTTAGCAACTATTTTGTTGCAAGATTTTTTTGAAAAGATTATAAGATTGGGAAAATTAGAGAGTTCATCATCAAACTTTTTAAACAATCATTCTACAAATCTGAAAACTAAAAAGACAAGATCTATTATCCCATAAACTTTGAACTTGTAAATATTAAAATTCTTATATTCAAATTAAAAACAAACAAACATAAATTTATCATCAAAATAAACAATAAAAAATCAACAATATAATAAAATTAAAATAATCATTTATCTTTTAACCTATCTTTTTTTAACTCAAACGTTTAAAACGTTCTATTCTATTTTATTTTTTAATCCCGAAAACCACCCTGGATTACCGGTATAGGTATCTGGTACCCCTAGATTTGCTCTCCACATCCGCCCTCCCCCGAGAAATTCTGAATTCAATTGGTAACGAACGAGTCCACCTTTTGATGCCGTCAAACTTTTGACGGTCGCCGTCTTGTCGCAAACACATCATATTGCCTTTCTAAAATCGAACGCTTTTAGACGTGGCGTATCGTTCCTCCATTTATTATTATAACATATTTAATCCCCTCCCAAATTACCTATAGTCTTCACACGTCATTTTCATTGGCTGAAAGGCAAGTGCCGTCATGAAATCTACAACGGAAAGTCTTTCCTTTTCTGCTTTCTTTGATTAAATCAACCAGGTGGCACTGTCGTACAGTGGGAAAATGTGGAAGCGGCTGCCAGTGAGAGCGTGCCAACGCAACACACTGTTCCAATAGGAGGGGGCGGGACCCTTGTGGGACGGGGTTACGGATAACGGGAGCGCTTGGTCCGTCTGTTGTTGACATGGGTAATCAAACAAATTTGATGTTAATCATTCTTGTTTGAGTGAGTTTGGTGGAACTGAAGCCTCCAGGATCGGCGTAAGAGAAAAATATAAACAACCGTTTGCTTGCCTGTGGGAGGGTGGGAGCGTTGTAGCGTGGCACAGCAAATCTCATAGCACAGCAAATCGCGTAGCAGAGTGTGGAGTATATTAGAAAATAGAATAGAATGTGGAAATTTTTTCGAGCCGGGTGTCATCGAGTGTGGCAGAATGAGCGTAAGAATGGGGCAGTGCGAAGAGGGTTATCCAACAAAGTCACCCGCCCCAGCATTGTCCACAAACGTGGCAGCGACATTCTCCACGATCCCTGGTTCAACAAGGTACTGCATTTTTCTTTTCTTTGAGCGTTGGATTAGGGCATTTAAGTCAGTGCTTTGTCTCTCAGAATAATTTTCTCTCCTCTGAGATCTTGATAAAAACAAGCATCCGTTGCTGAGAGAGCATTATTATATTGTTTTATCATTATGTAAAGATACTTAAAAAGATTTCTGGAAATTTTAAGACGATTTCACTATGTTCAGATGTTCCAAAGTTTCTGATTTGGATTCCGATCCAAAACCAATGAAACAAACCAACCATAGAAAGACACCACAATCGTCCTTAAGCTCGGTTCATCATTTTGGTCCTCATAAGTCAATCTGGGGACCGCAAGGCGTGGGGCCCACAAGACTAGGGGCCCTAAAAGGTGTGCAGCAGAGATAAATTTTTTCGTTAACCTGATGATTAAGATCTACCCCTCTTCTTGGTCTCACAAGCCTAACAAGGGGTCCCCGAACCTGAAGCTCTACCTATCTTCTTGGTTTACCTATCTTCTTGGTTTCCCCCTTTACAAATTATTAAGGATTGACAATAATTACAGGGCAAGGGGCTTACGAGCTGTACAGCAGTAACTTTTTCTTATTAATTTAAAATAATTTATGAACCGCCTCCAGACTCCGTTTTAAAAAAGCAAAAATAAAAAATGTTTTGGGTATATGTTGTTTAGAGGTGAAATTTGTATAATATTAATACTGATGTGTAATTTATAATAATGCCAATTTGATATGAATTGAACTTGTTCCATTTATAAATAAATGGAAAAACCTTCATAGATTTAATTTTATGCATACTTTTATAAATAATTTTGCACATTTGTGTGGCTTTAAAGGCGAAATTTTACCAAATTTTTGCTTAGTGTTTTTTTTCCTTGTCCAGTTGGATTTCTTCAACCATGCTGTGTATTGCTATATAAATGCATTCTATAGAATCTAATATTATATTATGTGTTTCTTATATCTGAATGTCTCTGTAATCAGGTCGATTGATTTTAGTATTTTACCAATGTTTTGGCTCTAACTTCTAGACCCTTCTTCACCGATACATTCGATCATCGTGGTTATTTCTGCATTAATTTAATCTGAAGTTTTTGCTTCATCTTTTTGCGAACTTTTCTAGTCAATTTTGTTTTTAGTGAGAAGGCAAAGAATATTCTTCTTTAGGTTAGTGCCTTGCAAGTGAAATTTAATGTTATTTTCCGTTCCATTGTATTGACACATTCTCAGCAAAGAGATTCTTTCTGATATTGTTTTATTCCTGCACCAAGACAGTCAGTCTGTGTGTGCTCTCTGTTAGCTTAACCTGTATGGATGGCTAGGCAGCATTTGGTGATAGTCATTCTATATTTTTTTTCTTTTAATCTTATTCATCCTATGAAATGAGGTTTCTGTCTTTCGCTAACTATGATCGAAAATTTAAAATTAGTAATGTTAAATTGGCATTATCTTTAATTTTTTAATACATTATTTGATTGGCGTTCCAAATGTTTTTGAGCTTGTTAGGTACAGGGCTCTAACGCTAACTCACGTTTATTGGATACCCATTTACATTGCTTATTACTAGTCTTAGAAGAAAATTTAGAGGCCAGCCAACATAGGGATTTATCATTTAACCTGCCTGATTTAGGGTAAACATGTTTGGGCTCCACGTTGAACCGACCAAATATAGAATAATACAAGCCATCCCTTAATATGTGCATGGCTATTTCAACGACAAAGTTAAATTTGAGCTAGATGCCATATCACTCTAGGGTATAAGAACATATTTTCCAGCGGAACATAGCCCTTTGACAGATCAAAGAGATGCTTTTTTTTAATAAGGCCTATTATATTCGATTGCAAGGAGTGTTGAACCAATTCATCAATATACATACTTCTAGACATATTGTCCCATTATTTAGTTCTCTCTCAAACACCATGGCATTGAGTGAATGTAATGAGGTCTGTTTTAGCCATATAAGATTTTGTGCCTACTGCTAGTACGGTTAAAGTAATTCATTGTATTTTCTGTTAGCTCATGAGAGATGAGTAAATCAAGTTCTTCTTTTTTTGTGACTCAAAGGTATCCCCGTGACATCATCCAACACCAACCCATCTTGCCTTGGTCTTAACTTTTTGTCAGGTTGGGGCTTAGGAAGGGGCGAGCTGAGGTGAGACTAATCCCTTGAGGATGCACACAATCATCTGCAAACCAAAATCAAGTTCATTTTAAAACAATTTAGGACAAATAGTTATCATATAATATTCAGTCTATAAGATGGTAAGAAGCCTTTTATCTAGGTGAGCTGTAGTGCAGATGGAGGTTGATGCATATCAATTAGATCTAGAGCTCTACAACACCATTGATCAACCATGTTTTTGACCCACTTGTCCCTAACAAAGTCTATACATGTTGAATGTTAGTAGAGAAAATGGGGAAATACAGTCTGAAGATCTGTACCCTAGTATCCTTGATGTAGTCAGTTTATATTGTAGAGGGTAAAGTGGTAGAATAGAGTAAGTGTGGTAAGGAACTCTAACTAGAAATGGCATATTTAGAACTTAAATGCACAAAATAATCATCCATAACGCATATACCCATTAGATCCTTATAACTCCATATATATAGTTTCATATAATCATTACATAAGCAGCTCTTAGTCTTTGCTTTACATTATAGTCTTTCTCTGTCCTATCTCTATGATCTTTGATCTATGATATATGATCTATTCCATACATATATTATCGCCTAGTCTCTTATAGAGACGTGACCCTTATAGGGCACCCCTTAACCTATCTTCCTTGCCGGCCAGATGCTCCACACTTGCTTTGCAGCAAGTTGCGATAGGTTTTGCTTTGTGTCTTGTACTGTGCCAACATTGAACAAAAGCATGACACATGCCTTGTATGAAGTGTTTGTGTGCTCACAATTGAGCTTCTAAACCAATGAAACTCATTTGATCCTATTATTGTGCTAAAGTCTTTATGTGCTATGAGGTTTGCTTCCTCAATCAACCAAAAAAATCTATGAACAACAGAGTTACTTTGGTTACCATGAGTTATTTCTAAGCTAAAGCTTCTCAAAAGGAATGAGAAATATAATTTGTGTGTTAAACACATTGGTTCCTAGATATGACTAAAGTGCGCCATAATACTTGAGGTTTGTAGCTAACTCTTTGCTTATGTCTATTTAATAATACAACAAGATTCTCCTTGCAGCTCCCTCAGATATAAACTATTGTTTTATTATGAGTCAATCATTTATTCTCATAGCTTATTAGTTGCCATCATTTTTCCTTTAAACTTGATGTTTTGGTCTCCACATGATATGGGGTAGTCATCAACACAATTTCTTTCAATTTCACTTGTCATCTTTGTTATTTTCTTTATTAAAGATGTTTCCTTATAGAAAAACCTTGTACAACCACCAAAACTCCAAAATTCCACAACACATCTCTAATTATCCAACAAAATTACCCAAAAGATGTTTAGTCTTGAATCAAAGTGAGCTAGTCTGACATGAACTCTTGAAGTTTACTTGGAAGTTATCCAATTGCTAAACACTTGATTCATATAACCATCATAATCATGTGGTCAAGTAGATGTAATATTATGTATATAATCGTAGGTTACAATTTTTTTTTTGTATTGCATATAATTTATCAAAATTTCAGGAATACAATATTGTTTTTGATCTATTCAGACCATATCATGCTATAAAGTTACCACATATGATTTCAAAAAGAATATTGTTTTTGATCTAAGACGATCTTATCATGGAATTTGGACCTTCCTTGTAGCCCTAATCCCTTAGCAGCGTTTCCAGTTCATACCTTTTGTTATACTTTTTTTTGGAATTCCAGGTACCCCTTTAGGTAAGGAATGTTACCAGATTTATTGAAGGGCCAATGTCTTGCATGCTTGTAGGTTACAGTATTTTACAAATGCTTGTTGTTTTGGAGATGAACCGATTGGACATACATTGTTGTTAAATTTTCAAAACACAAATTTAGTGTGGGATCTTTAGCTTCTCTATTTTAGAAGTGCAAGTTTGAACCTTGCTATTTATGCCACTCAGAGAACAACTGTGCATAACACCTCTCCATTGCCAATCATGACTTTTCCTTTTCTTAGTCTTGGACTGGAGAAATTCAGCCTCCCTGTGCATTGTGTTTAGGTGCGGAAATGACAAAATTGGAGTTTGATATTTTATTGGAAAGAGAGACTACAGAAGCAAAAATTCCTAGATGAATGGTTTGCAAAAAATGGAGGATTACAAAAATGAGGATGACAAAAATGGTCAGTGTTTTGATACCAATGTTAGGTGAGGAAATGGACAACAAAATGAAACTGAGAATGCAAACACTAGCTGCATATAATCATCCTAAATTCTAATCATGTGATTGAGTTTGTGTAATATCATGTATTTAATCTTAGGCTATAGTATTTTACATATATTTGTTGTCTTGTAGAATCTGAATAGTCATCTTGAAGATGAACTAAATAGTCATCCTATAGATGAGTTGAATAGATATACATTGTTCAGAAATATTTATGTTGTATCTCATTTTGCGTTTGCATTCTCAATTTTGTTTTGTAGTCCATCTTAAGAAAAATGATATCAGGCATCATCTCATAGTCCCTCACACTCCTCAACAAAATGGAGTTTTTGAGAGGGTGAACAAGATCGTATGAATATGGTTTGGCAATGTTGAATTTCACAGGAGTATAACTGCATTTTTGGGTAGAAGCAACGTAAACATCAGTCTATCTTTGCAACATGTCACCTTCAATAGCTTTTCAAATGAAGACTCCATATGAATTTTGGTGTGGTCATCTTCCAATTTGGCATTATCACATTTTTGGATCCGCATGCTATGCATTGATTTGGAAGTAGAATTGAACAAGTTGCACCACAAGAGTAAAAAATTGATCCTATTGGGTTACTTAGAATCCTCAAAGGCCTACAAACTATTTGATGAGAAAAACAAGAAATCTCTTATTGTAAGAGATGTTTTTTGTGAAACCACAAAAGACAACCAACATTGATTGACAATTGAGTTGACTTGAGAGAATTGAAAAATTTGATGTTTTCAAGGAGAATTATATGGAGATTCCAAGCATTAAGGGGGAGGGAGGGAGCCATTTAGTTTGGAATATGTTGGACCTGTTTTTCCTCTGGTAATTGAAAAATAAACTCCTTTTGAGGAAGAAAGTGATGTTAGAAATCTGAAAATAGATGAATTAACTAGGAAGTTTTTAAGAGAGATTCTAAGCTACAAATTGTCAATGCATAAAAGCAAACCAATGATTCCAAGAGATGCAAATGTCAATATGATAGAATTGCATTAAGAGATTCTTCAAAAGAAGCTTCAAAAAAATGGTGTATAAAATACAACGAGAGCCTTGCTTATATAGGCAAGGTAGAGGAGGTAAGAAGGTAAGATTGAATGACTAACCACCCCTCCAAAGGTGCAGCATTTGTGAGCTCACTTGACTAGTGTGTGAGCAAGTTGCAAGTATGCATGCAATATGTGTCTTAATAGGTGAGCGCACATGTCTCAACCACATGAAGTGAGACAAAAGGTTAAAATTCATAAGTGGAGGCTTAACTAGTGTGAATAGGACTCTCCTAGGTAGGCTAGTAGCTAACTAGATAAAATATGTCACTATTTACACCAACAAGTGAAATTTTATTAGAAGACATGTTTCCTGAACAACATCTAGAAGATGAAGGAGCTTTAGATAAATAAAATGAGGCATTAATTGATTCGCAAGAAACATACAAAAAAATGTTAAAACGGGCCACATATACATTGAAAGATGTGTTAATGAAGTTGGAAAATCATGCATTAAAAGTGCATACGAAGTTAGACATCAAGAAGAAAAGTCCCTAGAAGAGATTTAAGAAGAAGCTTGAAAAGCTTTGATGAGCACACACACTTATACTAAGAGGGGGGATGAATCAGTAGAAAATAAACTTTTACTTATTTACAATCCAACAACCACAAAAATAGCAATCACACAAGATTTACCAACTAAGAGACTAGGTTTATGTGGAAACCCTTTTGGGATAACACCACAGAGAAAGATTGCTTGGATCTACTGTCCAAATCAATAACAAAAATAAAATTCTCTTACAAATCTTTTGTAGGCATTCAACCCACTAGACACCAATCCTTGCTACTGAGCACCAACTTAGCAAGAGATGCCAATCTCTTCTATCGAGAGGTAGCAACCTCTAATGAACATAATTTTGCCTTCTTGAATATAGCTTCTTCAATTGATGATGCTCATTTGAGTTTTCTTCATAAAATCTGCTCACAACTTCTTCACATATATTCTCTTCTTCAAGAATCTGCTGAAAATAGGAATGGTATTTCTTTAATTGCTTGCTTTCATTTACCCTACACATTTCTATTTATACCTTCTTTATACCTCTTCACCCAAGGGAGGCGATCCTTCAAAGAGGGTCAGCCAAGTTTGCACATGAATAAATTTATTTTTATTTGTATTTTTCCCAAGTTGGGTGACCACATCAAGAGGCTCAGCCTATGTCAAAAGGACCTCACATAATAATAATTTTAATTTTCCACAAGAGGTTTACCATCTCAAAAATGCCTCAAATGGTATTAAATTGGATTTTCACAAGGAGGTCGTCCACTTTCCATTAATTGCAGCGCTGCCATGATTAAATGATCTCATTGGAATGATGCCATCTGCCTTGAATAAGGGAAATTGATTTTCTTCTTTAATAACAGCAATAGGTTCTACACTTCTTTGACATCAATGACAACAATATTCCAACAAGCTTACCTTGGGATGGCATCTAGAAGAAGAAATCAATATTGCTTTTAATTCAGAACCAACTTCCTTCAAACAAGCTAAAAAGCTTGATGTGTTGAGAAAATCAATGAACATCAGGGAAACCCGGGGACGCGTCCCCCCCCCAAAATGCCCCGTACCCGTTTCCGGGACGTACCGGGTACCGGGGGACGGCAAGGGGACGGCAAGGGACCGTCCCTCTTTTGTCAAAAAACACAGGAAACGTGCCGGGGACGGGGGGATGGCGTGGACTAAAAGAGGGATGGCTGACCGTCCCCGGGGACGGCCAGGGGACGGCTGAGCCGTCCCTCGACCGCCCAGGGGACGGCCGGCCGTCCCCCGCGCTTTAGACACTTGTAACTTGAAAAAAAAATCACAATTTTTAAAAATTTCGGCCAAGCATACATGGCATGTGTGGGCCCCATTTATTTTGACTCTCTTATGAAAGGAAAAGGGCCTCTCTAACCTCATTATGTGCATTTTGTTTGTTTGAGCAGCCAAGGGTTTGAGAGCAAAAGAAGTTGCAGCCATTGAAGGAGAAGGAGCAGCAGCTTGAAGGAGAAGAGGAGGTTGAAATAGTGCAAATCCGCTAAAGAGGTATGCATTTTCTTTCTCTATTTTTTTTTTTTTCATTTTTTTGCAAAATATGAAGCATACATTGTCTGATTTTTTTTATTTTTTTGCATTTTCAGTTTAGACTTGCATTCTAAAAACAAAAAACATGAGCAGCAGTGAGAATGGAAGTGATAGTGAAGTTGAAATGCAAATTAGAAGGCAAAGTGGTGGGGGTGGTAGTAGAACTAGAGAGCAAAGAAGTGAAAGAACCCCAATCCAATGCCATCCTTCATCAACCAATACCAAAACTATGGAAGACTATGCAAGACACCCATTAAACCCAAAAAAACCATTCCTTCGATATGTTACACCCGTGGGTGAAAGACAAAAAAATTCAGGGGGGAGTAGGGTTTGGTTTTGCCATATTTGTGAAAAAGAGTTTAGGGGCAGCTACACAAGAATTAGGTCTCATTTTTTGGGTGAGGTGGGCCATGGAGTTAGAATGTGTCCTTCATTGACAGATGCCCTATTTTTAGAATGCCAACAAATTCAAATAGAGTGTGATGGTGGGGTTCAAGGTGGGTCTCCTTCTTTCCCAAGTGCACAATCATCCATGCCTACTCCTAGTCCTTCCACGGTTGGTAGTAGTGGAGTTCTCTTAAGAGCAAAGAGGAAGGTGAGTGGTAGTGGTAGTGAAAAGGCAACCTCAGTTGAGTCCCTGTTTAATAACCAAGCACGAGAGAGTACTGAATCCGCCATTGCCAAATTCTTTTTTGCACATGCCATTCCATTTCATGTGGCCCGTTCCTCTTATTTTAAACAAATGGTGAGAGAATTAACCACAGTTGGTCCTTCATTCATACCCCCTGGAGATCATAAGCTACGCACCACCCTCCTAGACAAAGAGTACTCCAAAGTTAATGTGTTAATGGAGGACATGAGGCAAACGTGGATGAGGACGGGGTGCTCTATAGTGATGGATGGGTGGACTGATTGTAGACGTCGGCCACTCATCAATGTCATAGTCACATGCCCTGCTGGTTCTTATTTTCTTAGAGCCATAGATTGTTCGGGGAAACGTAAGGATGCAGAATTTCAGTTTTCCATTTTGAGAGATGCTATAGAGGAGGTTGGGGCTGCAAATGTGGTGCAAGTGATCACCGATTCTGCACGTGTGTGCAAATCGGCTGGGTTGATGGTGGAGGGTCAGTACAGGCACATATTTTGGACCCCATGTTGTGTTCATGCATTGAACAATGCATTGAAAGACATAGGGAAGCTGGATTGGGTGAAGAAAATAGTGGCAGAAGCTAGAGATATTCAAATGTTTATTTGCAATCACCACACCTCACTTGCTCTCTTCAGAACATTTTCAAAGAAGGAATTTCTCAAACCTGTTGAGACAAGGTATGCCACTCACTTCATTTTGTTTCACTTTCAATTTGTATTCATAATCTGATTTTGTTTTAAATTTTAAATTTTTAATGAATCAATGAATGAACATTGAATGTAGATATGCCACATACTTCATCTTGTTAGAGAGGATGGTAGAGGTGTATGAGCCTCTACAAGCAATGATGGTCAATGCAGAGTGGGCTAGATGGCCTAATGCAAGTTCCACGGATGGAAAGAATGTCAAACAAAAGATCCTCGATGACGATTGGTGGGCCAATGTGAGGTAAGACATTAGATGGCTGATTTTCATATTAAATTTCTGATTTTAATATTTTAATTTTATTGTCCAATGTTCCAATTTTTGAAGTTTCTAACATGTCAATTAACTTGTCAACTAATTATTTTGAACTTTTTGTTTGCATTTTGCAGATATATTTGCTCCTTCATCTCCCCTATTGTAGATGTCATCAGATATGCTGATACAGACTCTCCTAGTCTTGGAGAGATTTATGAGACATTTGACAGTATGCTTGGGAAGATCAAGCAAGTTATTTCGACAAAGGACCCCACTTTGGATTTATATGAGCAACACATTGGGCCCATTGTGACTCGAAGGTGGAATATAATGAACACCCCACTTCACATGGCTGCCTTTGCTCTAAATCCAAAATGGTATGCACCAAGGCCTGGTAGGGTGCCTCCATGTGATGATAGTGAGGTTTTAGATGGGTTCACACGGGCCATTGAAAAGATTTATCCAGCAGAGCAGGCTTCACTAGTTCGGTCACAATTCCTAGACTTTGCAAATCTTTCGGGCCCAAACTTGAGTAAACCACAAGCGAGGTTGGATAGAGCTATATTAGCTCAATCAAACCCTATTGGATGGTGGACCTATCATGGGAGGGATACACCGCAGTTGAAGACACTTGCTACTCGCCTTCTTGCACAGGTTGCTAGTTCCTCTGCTACAGAGAGGAATTGGTCCACGTATAGCTTTATCCACTCCCTCAAGAGGAATAGACTTACCTCTAGACGAGCGGAGAAGCTAGTGGCCGTTCATAGTGCTCTTCGGCTTCAGGATCGGCAGACTCCAGAGTATCGACAGACTCCAGCTCTACGGTGGGATATTGATCCCGAGGATGTGGCCCAGGTAGATGAGGAGGAGACAGTTGAGGGTTTGGTTGGGGTTCCGTTGGTTGAGGAGGAGCATCACAGTGGCAGTGACTCAGAGGATGACTCTGATTTTGATGCGGTTATGAGGGATGATTAGGGGCAGCAGTGCTCTTTGACTTTGTTTATTCTGTATTCATTACTGACATTGTATTTTGATTTTCATAGCAAACTTGAAAACTATATGGCAGCAATGTAGCCTTTGGGCATTTTGATATAAGTTTATAAATTATAACTTGGAGGTTGTTTCATGATTCGTGTATGTTAATTTTGAATGCGTATTGAGTATTGGCATAATGTTGGACACAAATGTTATATGTTAGTGTTCTATAATGTGTATTATGCATGCCTTATCCATGTTATCATATGAATATTTAAGATTTCCCTATATTTTTATATAGCCGTCCCCTGCCGTCCCTAATTTTGGCCTCAAAAATTGGAAACTTGGGGACTCGTCCCGCCGTCCCCTGCCGTCCCCGTCCCGGAAACTTGGGGTAACCTTGATGAACATTGAATATGAGGCCTTGGTCATGAATGGAAATCAGGAGTTGGTTGATCCTCCACTCAATTGTAATCCCATTGGTTGTAAGTGGGTTGTTGGAGACAAATACAAAGTAGATGGCTCACTTGACAAACACAAAGCAAGGCTTGCCACTAAGGGATATGCTCAGAAGAGGGCATAGATCAGAAAAATATATTTTAATGCAACATTTTTTAGTAAAATAAGCAATGTTTAAAATTAAAAAATAGCACTTTGAACTTAAAACATAGACCTTATGGTCTACACTAGTAGAAAAATGATATTTTTTCCCAAAACATAAAATAAAATCAATGTAAAATGGTTTGTATTTGGAACATAAATGAACTATGTTACCGGATTCTTCCCCTAGGTGCTGGATTCTGATTCTGATTCGATCTGGATATGTCCAGGAAACAAATAAACTATGACATTTGAGTTTGACTAATTGACATTGTAGTATTTTTAATTTTTATATTTTTATGGAGGTTTTGTTTATTATAATTAAATGATCATGATGCTATGTGGTATTTTGAACTTAATTACTGCTGCAAATATATATATATATATTTCTGATTTTTATATGTTTTTGTATTATCGTACCCAACCCCAATTTTTTTTTTGACTGAATCCTGTACCGGATTCGCGTACCTGTACCCAAATCCAAAAACGAATCGGTAACTTAGTAAATGAACAGTATTAATAATTGAAGCAAAATAATGTTTTATATGCCATCATTTGATAAACCTTAACTAGATAAAAAAAATCAGCATTTTTGTTCATAAACAATAACTTAAAATGGTTTTTAACACTTTTGAAAATTAAATTTAGTGCATTCAAAACATGCTTAAAAACCTAAATTTAACATTGGGGAAAGAAATGAGATTCTTATTGCATGGAAAAAAAGAAAAAAAAAACGAGAAGAAAAATTCTGTCCTGGAATCCAAAATTGCAGAAATTCACTCCGCAAATCTGGTTCAAATTTGTTCTAACTTCTAAGTTACTGAAACAAATTTGCAAATGCTGTGTGAGGAAATTGTCTGGTTGGATTTACTTAAAACGACCAAAAAATTGTGTTTTTTCTGCTTCCAACAATCTACCTGTTGAAACTTGGCCCTGCAAATGCACGAGTTTGAGGTTGCATAACTCTGCCCTGCAAATCATTCGTGAATACTCAGTGAGTTTTTAATCTATAGTTTGTTGTACCCAAACCGAAATTTTTGCTTCATTAAGGCATTTTGCTTAAAATGGTCTAAACCTTGTAAAAGTGGGGTCAAAACTCAGTTTTTGGGCAAATAAAGTATGGGCTTTTAGTCAGTGTGATGCCAGGAAGATACTGGCAAAATTTGAAAATTTTGAAAATTAGGGTTTTTGAAATCTATTTTTAGCTCGAAACCCTAAAAAATAGGAACTTGTCCGAATTGGCTGAAATTAATTTTGATTGGCTTATTTCACATCACAATCACAGTGGTGAAGTCAGTTTCAGTTAAAAGTCAGTTTAAGGCTGGTGGGTAGTTTTCACTTTTTCAAGAGAAAAGTTAGGATCTTCGGGGTCATCAATGGCAGTCGGCCAGTACCAGGTATCAATATCTAAGCCTGAAACTCAAAGAGGAACGCTCTACGATAAAAGATGTTGGAAATAATGCTTTTTGATGGAGGGGATTTTCAGATTGGCAAAAGTGTTAAAATATTCTAAGTCTGGGAACTTTTCACTATGTAACGTAGTAGACACTTGCGCAATCAACGTGCAAATCAACTTTATAGTGTCTGTACATGTGAAAATGATGAAGTATAGTCATCCACACACCTCAGCAGTCACAACGCTTCGACATGGTCAACCGTAGTGATGGATACAGCGTTTGCAAAACATAAAATGGTGAAAATCAATGAATTCAAAACAAATCCGCTCCCCTGTAGCCCAGGGGCGCCCTTCCATTTGAAGGTCAAGATTTGAATGTTTTGGATGAAGGATACATTCATTATGTTCAGTTTTCAGTCAGCTTTCCGATTAGCCATGAAGCAGGATCATCTGAGTTGCAGAACTCCGGCAAACGAAGACAGAAGCAGAGGTTACGAAGAGTGTTTTCATCATGGAGACAACTCAGAAATGCAGATCCGCTCCCTTCTAGCTCAAGGGCGATTTTCTTTTTGAAGGCCCAGATCTAGATGCATGTGTGTTTTGATGGTTTCAGTCTTTGCAGAATTAGTTTGGCTTTTCAACGAGCTATCAAGCGAAAGCGTATCCAGTATAGAAATCCGGTTATCAGCGTTAGAAGTGGAAATTGCAGGCAGGATACATGTCAGAAGAAGTTTTTCAGAATGCAAATCCGCTCCCCTGTAGCCCAGGGGCGATCCTGAATAAGACCTGTTTGATGGATGAATTTGCAATTGAGGTCTTCCTGAGATCTCTTCCAGCTCAGTTCAGTTTTGCAGTGTATCCGTTCACAAGACGATCCGATGTTCTGAGTAACTGTGACAGAGGTCCTACCGAGCACGTAAAACAGAGGATGGTGAAGCATAGCTACACAAAGCTGCACAGCTGTAGGCTAGGGGCGATTCTCCTTTAGGCCTGCCAGACGGGGTTATTTGCAATTACAGTCTTCACAAGACTTGTGTGCAATTACTCAAGCTATCCAACGAGTCTAGCCGACAGCCTCCGGGATTTGGCGAATGCTCGTACGTGTGAGGTCAAGATGATAATGCTGTGAAGAAGAGCTGATTGAAGGCAGTTCAAAAAATGACTAAGTGTAAGAATATAATTTTCTTTGAAAAAGGCGATTTTCTTTTAGAGGCCTTAAAAGCAATTTTCTGGCTTCGTCGTCTCCAAGAACATCTCTTGCAAGTTGACCAAACTGTACAGCAAGACAGGCGGCATGTGTATCGGAACATTCCAGTCCCCGGTATCAAGGGTCAAAGTATGGTGTTCAGATGAAAATCACACTTTCGTCAAAATGGTGTTTGAGCTATCACAGAATAGGGGCGCTCATTCTTTTGGGGTTCTTAATACAATTTTCAAATCCCTCACATACAGTCATTGGATGCAGAATACTTCTAGTCATACAATGAATCCATTATTCAGTCAGTGGGGTTCATTATTCATCGTCAGCGGCAGTTTGAAGCATCAGAAGGCAAAACTAAGAAATGGCCAAGTCTGGAGTCAAAATATCAATTTAATCAGAGGCGCCTAATTTTCTAAGGTATCAGATGATGATTTTAGCAGTTGTTGCTCCCAGCAGACATTTCATCCTTGTCATGCAAGCTTCACGGTGGATATCTCAGCATGGTCGCAAGATCATTCAATCATCCGGAAATCAGAGTTGAACAGGGTCAGTTGTAACTTTGCAGTCAGCTACAAAATAGGAGATTCTCAAAAATCTCATAACTCTTGCAAATGGAAGCCTAAAAGATCAAAATTTGACTTTTTAGAATCAGGGAAGTGTGTTGAACACAGCAAGATGCTATTTTTGGCAAAAATGAAAAAAAAATATTTTGCATGCAGAGCATTGAAAAGTGACGAATTTCTTCAAAGACAGATATTGGCGCCGTTTTTAGTTTTTTGCATGTTTTAAAATTAAAATATTATTTTTAGTCTAAAGACTTAGAGACAGTGGCAGTTCAACTAGAGGGAAGCCAATCAAATTCTTTTTTCTAAATTAGGGTTGCATTATGCATGGATGATGGTACGAATTGTTTATTTAAACAAGCATGGCGCCTTTCATCATTCACACAACTTTGAAAGTTCGAATTTCTTCAAAGAGATTGGCGAATTTTCATCAAAGGATCAAGTTCGAAGGTGATAAAATATTCTTTTGCAGGTACAAGTTCAGATTCAGCATCAGATTCAAGGCAGAGTGGCGATTTTGACAGAAGAAGATAATAAATAAATAAAAAAATTAAAAAACATCTTTCTTCTTCTCTATATTTCTTCCATCTTCTCGTCTTAAATTCTCTTGCATGTTCGAAGTGTTGGCAGATTTTGGCAAAACAAAATATCTGGGTTGATTCAGAAGAGCTTTCTCAGCAAAACCCATGTGCCAGAATTTTTCAAGAAATTTGTTCCAGAACATCTGTTCTTGAAGCTTTAATTTTCTCAACCGAAATTCTTTTGCATGGCTGAGTAAAGGGTAAATTTTTGCATTTCTGACGTTCTGGGTTGTCTTAGAATCATTTTCTGGACAAAACCCATATCTCAGATTTTTTCATAAAAATTCTCATCCGACAAGCTATTTTTAGCCTCAGCAGGGTATTTTTGGCTTTCCAGAAAAGTTGTCAGAATATAGCCGTGTGCACAGTCAACAGGCAAGTTTTTCAGAATGCAGTTCACTCAGCTCGAATTCAAGACCAAATCGGTCTTAACCCACGACTTCATCGGAATAGTTGATACAGATCTACATAAGGTGTTGCCGGAGGTAGTTTTGGATCCACTCAAAATCAGGGATTCAGTTATCAAGAATATTCAGCAATCCGGGTTACTTGAGGCCGCTTCCATACCTATTTCGGTGCATTGCGTGGAGTTTGTAATATCTTGCATCAAGCATTACAATTCCGCTACACGAGAGATACGGTCAATAGATGGACGTGTCATATGCAGTCTCAAACCCCTTGATATCGAGCGGAGTCTGGATATTCCTCAACATTTGGATGGGATGGTCATTTCCATGAGTCAGAGCGAGCAGGCATTCAATGCTGGACTGGATAAGTGTCAGAACAAGATGATAGAGAGGTGGCTGAAACAAAAGAAGAGCAAGTTGCTAAACAACTTGGGTCGTGGCGAGTGTAAGGATGAATACAATATTTTGATTACACTGCTTAATCGTGCCTCAGGTCATGCAGATGCAAACAAATTTCACCCGTGGATGTATTATATCATCGATAGAATCATCTCTGGACAAGAGCATTATGACTGGGCATCCTTCATCAGCGATGCTATTCACGAGCAAATCACCGGTTTCCTAGCGCTGCGCATCAATTTCATGTGTTCTTACCTGGTGTACTTGATTGCTTATCAGAATCAGTTTAACGGTTTGAATACGGTGGGCATACTCAATGTACAGAAAGTCTATCGTTACTATGACCAGCTTGAGTTCACGAAGGTTGAAAGTCATTTTAAACGTGTACAAGAGGCTTTCTTGACTTATACAGTGAGAAACTTGGACCGGGAGTTGCATATTCGCATCTCGACAGTTGCTAGAGCAGCAATGAAGAATTGGGTAGATTGGTACATTCAGTTCCCTACATACACCTATATCCGTGTCTATGGATACATAGGAAAACCAGCTATGTTACCACGTTATCCTTCGGATAAAACAATATTCATGGAGTTCCTGAGGCAGCTGTACGAAGTTCACAAACGTTTGTGCATCAAGCGTAAACCAGCTGTCGAGTTTCCTTTGCAATTTGGGATGTATTGGTGTAAGACGGCAATTGATGCTAAGACTGTAGGTCAAGAGTTAGAAAATTGCAAACTCAAGTACCTGGTGGATACACGCACATATGATCCTTGGGGTCATTACGCAGCTCACCTAGGTAATCTCTCTTATCACAAACCTACGATGGAAGATTACTGGGTGAATTGTGAGGATGATTTTGAGGTTTGCAAACGTAGCTATAGCAGGTTCTCTCTTCCACAAGTTTCTGTTTTCTTGGTGGAAGATGTCGAAGGATTGACAGAAGATGAGGGAGATACACTTCCTCAATTTTACAGAGAGCAGGTTGATGGACAACCACTGTCGTTAGTGAACTGGTATGCCAAAGAGTTCACATCAGTAAAGGAAAGATTGAGCAGGGTCATCCAAAATAGTACGCTTTATTTAGAAAGCAGAAGGTTGAGAAAGGCATCCATGCCTAGAGCAGAGCCGCCACCAGAAGGACTTGTATTGCCTTCTTCTTCAAAACCTAAGCAGAAGAAAAGGAGTAATCCTCCTAAAAAGAATTCAGCGCCTAGTAATTTGAAGGGAAAAGCATCTGTTGCGATTCCACATGTAGAGCCAGTCAGAGAAGTTATTCAGACTTCTCCACAGCTTGAGGTTCAACCCTGTATGCCGTCATCGACACCATTAGAGCAGCCTCCCATTCCAATTCACATTGATTTGAACATGGATTCACCTCCTCACAGCGATTCGTTTACACATTCACATTCATCAGATCCTCCTGCGACTAGTACAGATCATTCCAGTGGGATTAGTCGGGATTCATCTTGGCTTGAGAGTCAACTGGGAAGAAAAAGGAGACAACCATCTTACATACTTGATTATTCAGATTTCGATCATGACCATCAAGATGTGCCTGAAAAGAGGATCAAGAAATAGATACATATTGGGAGAAGTGCAGATAAGGTATTCATTGTTGAGACTGCTGCACCTCCAGAAGATAAGAGTCTAGACGAGATGGAAACTCAAGACTTCGAAGTTATCACAGTTCATTTCGGTAAGAGTACTCGTCAGACAGATA
This sequence comes from Sequoiadendron giganteum, assembly GCA_007115665.2. Classification (NCBI taxonomy): domain Eukaryota; kingdom Viridiplantae; phylum Streptophyta; class Pinopsida; order Cupressales; family Cupressaceae; genus Sequoiadendron; species Sequoiadendron giganteum. Next base: position 295,026,968 of record CM021108.1, read on the forward strand.
TTGATCTCCTACAGGTTGCTACAGATAGCGCCAAGGATAGGATGGTGAAAGATGGTGAAGATAAATCAGCTCTCAAGGCTGAAATACGGCAGCTTCGCCAGTACATTTCTAGCCTTGTACACAGGACAGGGGATGTTGTCACCGCGTTTCCACATATGTTAGAACCACCAGCAGAGCAGGGTCAGATTGATCTCTTGGTTGCATATGGTAAGCGATTGGAGGAATGGGAAGAGGAGTTTGTTGCTAGAGGCCGACTTGTACTTACAAAATTGTATCAATTGCGGTATAATGCACGTGAGCTTCGTCTACGACTTCAAGATGAGGAACGTGATTTGGCCATTAGTAGACCCAGGGATGAGATTCTGATTGCCAACTTGTGAATGTCATTTGATTCAGTCACAGAGGCAGAAGATAAAGAAGAGGTCTACATTTGGAGAACACAGTTGATCTTCAAGGCAGAGATAGAAGGAAAGATCGTATTTGAGGTGGCTGAGAGCAGAGAGCATGTTACTAGTGCACTCTGCTATATAAGAGACTTTGTGTCTCAATTACCATGTGTATATCAGCGTGTGGGTGGTGACTATGTTGAGCTTGCTGACATCCAGTTAGAGCTCCAAGCACTTATTCACGGTATTTTCAGTGGTGAGACCATTGGCTGTAAGATGAATCAGCTTACAGCCATGTCAACATTGTTTGATGAGGCAATCAAGAGAAAGGGTGAGTTCCAGTGTCAGATGACTAATGGAGAAGACATGCTGCACAGACATAGGATTCTTCGCCAGAGCTTCAGTTCCCCAGATGGAGATGCAGTCAACGACCTCGTAGATGGGTTAATTTCTCAAGATCAGGGCCAGTAGACTTCAGTTAAAGGCGTCCCACCTTTTCCAAGATAGACATTAGACACAGGAGTTAAACTCGAGGCTTCTTTCCGAGTTAACTGGTTGTTACACATTGCATGCCATGTCTTTCTTGGAAATATCTACATATACTTGGAGATTAGATTAGATTTTTCAGTTGACTGATGATAGCATTCCAGTTGACTTGCTTTCAATAAGGACGTGCATGTTGCACCTTGTCCATTTAGATTAGATGTTTCAGTTAACTGATGATAGTTTCCCAGTTAACTGTATAGTTTCATTCAATTAGGGTTTAGGAATAAGATCTTGCATGCATTGCAAGACTTTAGTTGACTCAAGGTGATTTTAGGGTTGCCTACACCTTGAAGTCTATAAATAAGAGCTTTAAGCTCATTTGTAATTTAACTTTTGCTTGATAGCATACATGCTGCGCCTACCTTGCCTGTAGTATTGCTATTATTGTATCTGTTCAAAGAGTAATTGCTGTTATAATAAATTGTTGCGCCTACCTTGCCTTCATGTTATTGTTATGGTGTTTATTCGACCTTAGTTAAATGGGGTTGTTGGTTTGATCGTTATTGCATGCGTGTTGCGTCTATACAATCTACTGTCCCAGTTGCTTACCTTTTGTTTTTGTTGATTATAAGCCTATTCAGAAGAGCAAATAGTTGCGCCTACCTTGCCTTCATGTTGCGAAACTGTACTCAAAGCTTATCGTATGATGTGTGTTATAGTAGACTCATTCAACCAAGCAAATAGTTGCGCCTACCTTGCCTTCATGTTGTGAAGCTGTACCAGGTTTACCGTTCATTTGTTTGTTTTAATAAACTTCTTCCCGGATTAGCAAATAGTTGCGCCTACCTTGCCTTCATGTTGTGAGCCCGCACCTGGAGTTTATCGTACAATACATTCCTGCTCCATTTCCTCATGCTCTGTTTCTTGAGGAAATTGGATAGATATTAAAGAAGTTAGCTTAGTTGTAGTTACATGATCTGCGAAACCAGAAAATACTTAGCTGCAACGTTCTAGGTTTTCTTAACCTTGTGCCTCTACCAGCTGAGAACAAAAAGATAGGACATTAGTTTAGTTTTCTATTTCATGCATTCCAGCACAACGAGGGAGCTTCCCCTCCTAATTTGAAGAGCACTCATTACGTAGTGTGCATAGCTGTCCGTACAAACTCACACTCCAGAGGTGTTAGTTCTTACGCCAACATAGTTGAACTTATTCCAAGCTAGGAATTCCTCAAAGCTAGATCAAGCAATATATTAATGTTGTCATATTGCTGTATTGTACTTTCCTAACTAAGCTGTAAAAGAAGACACAAGGCTCAATGCATGTTACTGATTACTAAGATAAGGGTAGATAGAAATAATCAAAATGAGTATATTTTGAATGTGGAATTAAGAAGTTGGGAACATTAAATCTTAGTGTCATCGTAAGATTTTTTAACTTATATATAGAGGCTTTTCTTAGTAAATGTCCCTTCAGAAGTTTGGGAAATATTTCCTCAACTCGGCCTCTGAGTTTATACCAAACCATCAAGGCTTAGTGCGCAAGTTTATATACCATTTGGATTTTTTCAGAGTTCAAATCTTGGACCTTGCATTACACTCTTCCTGCAACTAATTGGATTGCTAGATACCTTGATATTGGGTAACATTATATCATGATTATGCAGCATTTCCTTACACTTCGTATGGGTCATCATCATTTTTTTTAATTGTGAGATGTCTGGTAGAATATTGAGTGTAGATATTTTATTTGGTGGACGATTTTCTCTAGTTTTAATTGTAGACTATAAGCAGTCATATGTGCTTAACTGAAACATCTATTTGGTGGAGCATTTTATGGTGCTATTCTCAAGACATTTTGTGCTTAATTTGGATTTCATAAAGAAAACTGTAAGGACTTTTATTCTGAGCTGATTTATTTTCACTTTTCTCCTAAATTTGTTACAGAATATTGTTTAACATTTAACTTCTCTTATTGATGGCAGGAGACAGCATTTCCATTGACAGAAAGGGACAGGCTTGGACTTCGTGGTCTTCTTCCACCGCGTATTATTTCATTTGAACAGCAATGCCATCGCTTCAGTAAGCACTTCTGGGAAAGTCTATCTCTATTACTTATTGTTCCTCTTTTGAAATAATTTTTACATTCATATCAACAAAAAATACTAAAGCAGGCAAAAGTACCCTGTATAGTTTGATTCAGGGCATCACCATGCAAAATAGATTCACTACTTCCCTAATCCCATTACCAAACGCATGGAGGGGCTGTTACATATTTTGCAGGAAGTATCCGACCAAACTCTGCCTTTGACTGCTATGGGCCACTATTCCTACTCTATCCATTCTCACATCTTTCAAAACTGAACAAAATTGAAGAAAAATAGTAAATACCTTTACTAGGGCATTGATCTTAGCGCACCATAGTTACATCATGCATGACGTGTACTAGCTGAATGCAATTAACCTGGGATTGAATTGCACTTTGCTTAAGCTGTTTGAAAGCCAGTATAGTAGCTCATAGGCAGCTATGGCTACTACCTAGCTTCAGTTTGGACATCCAAACCCATGACCCCTCCCTTATACATTGTTTTCTTCTTTTAAATCATTTAAAGGGTTTGTTTCCTTTAGCTAGGAAAATGTTCAGTGCCGGTTATTTGACTTTTATATGTTTTTTTACTGTATGAGCATAAAACCTTGCTGAAGTTGGTATAAATTCAACCATATTTATATCAATATGGGGATTCAAGTTTTTGTTCTGTATTGATGCTTATCTACTATGTTTTTTGTCTTTCCTATTTTATGTATTCTGAACTTCTTGAAATTAGAAGTAATTTGGTCTATGTTAAAGATCAGTTTTATCTAACTATCATATGCCAGCCAAAGCAAGAAATAGTTATTATTGACATATAAAGTAATGTCCCCTACTTGGAGTATGCTTGAATTTGCCTTATGGGACAATTACACAACATAAAATTGTTTCACAAATAATATTCCATAGTAAATTATATGATAAATATTGAAGTTAAGAATAAATGAACTATTAACATTTATGAAATAATGAATAACAACTTAAATTTGAATCCAATATATATATTCTTTTCCAATAATCAATCATGGCCGGGATTGGAGGGAATCGCATGATAGGGTGCTAGAATAACTATTCATTACAAGTAAGTCCAAGGGCGTGCTCATACCCCCCTCGGCCCCAAGTGGTAGGACATCCAACCAAGACAATCCGATCTAACTTAGGGTGGTGTACTTACGTTGTGAGAACATCCAATTGGCAAGAACATCCAACCAAGACAATTCTTGTAGGAACATCCAACCAAGGCAATTCCTATACCGCCCTTCCCTAACATGTTTCCTTGCCAACCTAATATGATTGCTTTATGAAAATCAAATGAATAAGAATCTATTATCCATTTTTTTATCAAAGAATCATAATTCCTTATAAGGCTCAATAATTGCTGCAAGCATCATTATTGCATAATCGTATATAAATCACATATATATATATATACGTACATAATTATTTCTAATTAGATTTATAATAATCACTATTACATGATCATATATACATATATATTTTATTTATATATAATTATAATCATATTAAACATAATTCCCAAATATATTTTTGTTAATAATCACTGCAATAGATCTATTATTATTTCCACTCCTTATTTCTCTTGTTTCTAATCCGCTTCTTCCTTCTCATGGATTTCTGCTGTATATCTATTCCCTTTTTGTTCCTTCCTATTCTTCCTCCTCAAATGTCATTTATATCATCACATCTAAATGAGGAGACATCTCTTTGCAAGGTGATATCCTTTTGAAAGGACATAACCCTTTGTTTACAAACTGATTGCTGCCTTATACACTACTAATCACTGCTCTCTTATATATTTAATCACTGCCTTTTTCATATATTTAATCGTTACCTTTATTAGCCATTCCTTTTTAACCGCTGCCTTAGTGAATATAATCTGTCTTTGTAAATGAATCGCTTCTATTCTATAAATCATATTTGCTGCCTTTAATTTTTTCTTTATTGCTGAGTTTAATAATATTAATCGCTGCACAATATGATATCATCACTGCCTTCCTTATAATTGCTGCTATTAATCATTTTTTTTATTAATCGCTGCCTATTCCTAAGGCAATCATTATGGATATATATATAATTATATGTCTCTGTCTGAGTGTGGTCAGCCAAGAGTAATAATGTGGATATGGTCAGTCACTTGGATATAACAATCTTAAACAACAATATGAATGCCAAAAGTAAAGAAGTCGGCCACATCATTTCATTGCTGATTGTCTTCTATAAGGTGGGTCATCACAGTCCACCCTGCCCAAGATTGCTTGGCCTCAATCAATCACAAGCTAAAATTTGTGATCTTTAGTATTGCTCTTTTTTTGTGATGTAATTAGCTTTTGTTGTGATACTTTTAAGATTTGAAAATTCTACAACTAGTGGCAATTGTTTTGGTTATGTCAACCTCTATACTATAATGATGTCTTGGAAGAGCAATTGATAGTATACTTGCCTCAACTTGGCTATTGGTAAGGTTAATGCTACCCCCTAGCGTATGAGGACAATTTGTTGTCCAATATTCTTCTGACTTATGCATTACTACTTCCCAATAACTCTCACTTTCAAGACTTGTTATTTAAGACAAGTTTTCTCTCATTTCGTTACCACAAAGATCGGGGCAATGATACAAATTCTTCTTTACCCTTTGTGAAATCTAGAATAATAGAAAAATGTTGCATCCTTCATCATGATGGAGAATGGGAGTATTGTGAATATTAAGATCTTACTCCTTGGTGCAAGGTCAATTTTCATTTGAGTAAGGGATCTAGGTGTCCTTTACTACAGGTTGTATCCCCTCTAAATAATCAAATGACAATTTCCCTTAGATAAAGTATGTTTCATTTCCCATAAACATTCAAACCAAGTTTTGAGGTGAGTTTGTTTCTAATGAGGATGTAATGCAAAATAGCCTAAAATATCTTCCAACATATATTGAATATTCTCTTATCATTGACTCATATGTTATAACCTTCCAAGTGTATATTCTCTAGATAATACACGAGTACAAATTTTTTGGGTTGACTAAGTCCAAAATGGAAGATGTACAATAGGACTTAAGTTTTTGGGTTTACACTAATATTCAATTCTTGTCCAACTCCAAAATCAATTGGATGTTGTCCCTTCTCTTGTGAAATTTGACATATCCCTTGTTTGACACTAAGGTTATTTTCATATCGTGAGAAAGTATTGTTTTATTTCACCTGATTCATTTGAACAATTTTTGTTTTCCAAAGTTTGAGAGGCTAGAATGATCCTAGGATTTGTGGGTTATGGGCCCTCAATGTAACTAAGAATAGACTTATGTAACAAATTTGGGTGTAACTTGATTTGTATCAAATTTATCTAAGGCGTATGTATGCCTAATATTGATGTCCTTGATTTTTAATCGAGAAGGATGGCTTAGGAGAATAAGACCCTGGGATGAAGTGATCTATTTTAGATATTAAATATAGAAGTGAACTTGGTCCACAAACAAGTCTACAAGATCAATTTTGTAGGTTACAAGGTAGATCCATGCATTGCCTTTGTTTCAATCATATGTGGTATGGAATGGATTTGTACTTTATAATCTTGTTCAAAATGAACAAACTACTCTTAATTGTGTTCCTCCTTCATGAAGCTTGATGAATATACCCTACGATAAATTTCCAACATTTCTCTTAAGATCTCTTTAGAGTCCAAATTTGTAAGTTCCTAAAGAATTGAGTTGTCTTCATTACATTCTCTCAAAAATGTTGTTTTGACATTTCAGAGTTTGGTTGAATTTACTATTCTAGAGGGGTGGGGGCCCGACCCCCCACCATTATAGAGTAGGGGCAGAGCTGAACCCAACCCCCCACCCAGCCACCTTTATAGCTGTAGCAATTATGGATAAACAAAACTATAGTTTCAAAGGCGAGCACTATATTTTCAAACTATAATCCCTTACTCTAGTAGGCTAGACTTAGATTATTATTATTTCTAATTCTGCCTAGGCATGCTGATAATAATTCACTCTATGATGTTTCAAATAGGGTGTTATGGGTAAGACAATTTCTAGATAAATCATTGTAGATTGTTTTGGAATATTTTTGTGAACTTTAATGCTCTTGTTTGGCTATTAAGAGATGGACCATCCTAGGTCAAGATGATATCTTGGTGTACTTATATCTTGAAGTTTGATAGTAAGATAATATTAATACATCTTTGTATATTAGTTTGTAATATGCAGCTCAGTTTGCACTTGTTTATTTTGTTTTTGATAAGCGTTTTGAGATGTTTAACAATGATTCATACAACAATAGATTGCAGCAAAAATAGAAGATATTGCAATTAAACTTTCACTCAAAACTGAACATTACATAGAGGGTTTACAGCTGAAAATTCTAGATTTTTTTTTCAAGCTTAAATACTAAGTTTTTAATCGAAATAATGATAACCCAGTTCATAAAATATCCCCTAATATCTAAATCAACAATACCCCAAAAATTTGGGAGTTACAATTTTGGAACTCATAGGAGAAATATGCTTGAAGAACCCTCTAAAATGGACGCTGACTGCAAGAATCACCTCCATTGGCAGAAATGTAGCAAGCACGAAGCCCTCCAACCTTGGACGACCCCAAATGAAGCATTACAACCTCCAAAAACCCTAGCCGCCCTTGCAAACGATCAACCCTCTCTCCAAGATGTATGGCCAGCCTAGGAAGATGGTACGACCAGCAATAAAGGCACTGAAACTTCTTAAATCTGCTGCTGGTGTATTCAAATCTGCCCTACAATATGAACTCTCGAATCTGAAATATAACTTTGATGCCCCAACTGCAGTGTTACCCCAAGTTTTCAAGACGGGGACGACGGGACGAGTCCCCAAGTTTCTGATTTTTGAGGTCAAATTTGGGGATGGTGGGGGACGACTATATGAAAATATAGAGAAAATTTTAAAAATATAGGGAAATTTTAAATATTCATATGATAACATTGATAAGGCATGCATAATATATATTATGGAACCTTAACATATAACATTTGTGTTCAACATTATGCTAATACTCAATACGCATTCAAAATTAACATACATGAATCATGAAACAACCTCCAAGTTATAATTTATAAACTTATGTCAAAATGCCCAAAGGCTACATTGCTGCCATATAGTTTTAAAGTTTGCTATGAAAATCAAAATACAATATCGTATGTCAATAGTGAATAAACAAAGAGCATTGCTTTCCCTAATCATCTCTCATAACCGCATCAAAATCAAAGTCATCTTTTGAGTCACTGCCACTGTGATGGTCCTCCTCAACCAACAGAACCCCAACCAAACCCTCAGTTGTCTCCTCCTCATCTACTTGGGCCACGTCCTCGGGATCAATATCCCACCGTAGAGTTGGAGTTTGTCGATACTTTGGAGTTTGCCAATCTTGAAGCCGAAGAGCATTATGAATGACCACTATCTTCTCCGCTCGTTTAGAGGTAAGTCAATTCCTCTTGAGGGAGTGGATAAAGCTATATGTGGACCAATTCCTCTCTGCAGCAGAGGAATTGGCAACCTGTGCAAGAAGGCGAGTAGCAAGTGTCTTCAACTATGGTGTATCCCTCCTATTATAGGTCCACCATCTAATAGGGTTCAATTGAGCTAATATAGCTCTATCGAACCTCGCCTGTGGTTTACTCAAGTTTGGGCTAGTAAGATTTGCAAAGTCTAGGAATTGTGTCCAAAGTGGTGAAGCTTGCTCTGCTGGATAAATCTTTTCAATGGCCCGTGTGAACCCATCTAAAACCTCAGGGTCATCGCATGGAGGCACCCTACCAACCCTTGGTGCATAACCGCATCAAAATCAGAGTCATCCTCTGAGTCACTGCCATTGTGATGGTCCTCCTCAACCAATGGAACCCCAACCAAACCCTTAGTTGTCTCCTCCTCATCTACTTGGGTCACGTCCTCGGTATCAATATCCCACTATAGAGTTGGAGTTTGTTGATACTTTGGAGTTTGCCGATCTTGAAGCCGAAGAGCATTATGAATGACCACTATCTTCTCCGCTCGTTTAGAGGTAAGTCAATTCCTCTTGAGGGAGTGGATAAAGCTATATGTGGACCAATTCCTCTCTGCAGCAGAGGAACTGGCAACCTGTGCAAGAAGGCGAGTAGCAAGTGTTTTCAGCTATGGTGTATCCCTCCTATTATAGGTCCACCATCTAATAGGGTTCGATTGAGCTAATATAGCTCTATCCAACCTCGCCTGTGGTTTACTCAAGTTTGGGCCAGTAAGATTTGCAAAGTCTAGGAATTGTGTCCAAAGTGGTGAAGCTTGCTCTGCTGGATAAATCTTTTCAATGGCTTGTGTGAACCCATCTAAAACCTCAGGGTCATCGCATGGAGGCACCCTACCAACCCTTGGTGCATACCATTTTGGATTTAGAGCAAAGACAACCATATGAAGCAGGTTGTCCATTGTATTCCACCTCTGTGTCACAATTGGCCTAATGTGTTGTTCATATAAATCCAAAGTGGGATCCTTTTGCCAAAATAGTTTGTTTGATCTTCCCAAGCATATTGTCAAATGTCTCATATATCTCTCCAAGACTAGGAGAGTCTGTATCAGCAAATCGGATGACATCTACAATAGTCAAGATGAAGGAGCAAATATATCTGCAAAATGCAAACAAAAAGCTCAAAATAATTAGTTGACAAGTTAATCGACATGTTAGAAACTTCAAAAGTTGGAACATTGGACAATAAAATTAAAATATTAAAATCAGAAATTTAATATGAAAATCAGCCATCTAATATGTCTTACCTCACATTGGCCCAACAATCATCATTGAGGATCTTTTGTTTGATGGTCTTTCCTTGAGCAAAACTTGCATTAGGCCATCTAGTCCACTCTGCATTGATCATCATCATTTGTAGAGGCTCATGCACCTTAAGCATCCTCTCCAACAAGATGAAGTATGTGGCATATCTACATTCATTGATTCAATGGTTTATTAAAAAATAAAAATTTAAAACAAAATCAGATTATGAATACAAATTGAAAGTGAAACAAAATGAAGTAAGTGGCATACCTTGTCTCAACAGGTTTGAAAAACTCCTTTGAAAATGTTTTGAAGAGAGCAAGTGAGGTGTGGTGATTGCAAATGAACATCTGAATATTTCTAGCTTCTGCCACCATTTGCTTCACCCAATCCATCTTCCCTATGTCTTTCAATGCAAGTGCTTAAGAGTAGCACAACAATCAACTTTGAACAACCAATGATCAACCTTCAAGTCTATTCAAGCTTGTGCAAGCAAGAGAGAAAGTTCAGCAATGGAGGCAAAAAAACTTGTTTTTCATTCACAAATTGTTAAATGAGAGTGTTTTTACCTATTTGATGTGTTTGGAGGCAAATATTAGGGTTGGAATGAATATTTTATTATTTAGATGTCAACTTTTGGTCAAAAAAATAATTTAAAATTGCAAAAAAGGCACTTTTTCCGCGGTCTGGGCGTTTTGATGTTTGGATTCGTGTCGGATTCGGTTGGGTGTATTTTGGACAAATCTATAGAGGCGAATCGAATCCATGGTGTATCCGTAGTCAAACTTTCGTACCCTGTGCGAATTTGAATCGTATCGAATTTGAATTTCAAAACCGATACAAATCGTATCGTATCCAGAGGCTGGGAGGGACGAATCGGTAACATAGGACCATGGCAAGCAGATTTTGCACTTAGAAAAATAATCCTAACTGCAAACTAAAACTTCAATCAAACAATAGACCTGAAAACGATAACTTGCAAAAACAAACTGCTTAAAAGACAAATAAGAAACACTTAAAAACTATTGTCTATAAAACTGAAACTGAATTATTTCTCAAATGCTGTTCTTTTGTATCTTGCATTTTTCCCTATTGCTAAGTTTTGCACTCAAGATCTCTTTTAGAGACCAACATATTGTTCTATATCTTAAAATACAAACATCAAACACTTAAAACATGTCATTTATTAAACCGAAACTTAGTGACACTCAAATGCTGTTTTTGTAGTTAGTGTACATTGCCTATTGTTATATTTTGATTGTATGGTGTATCCGACTACGTATTAATTTTTTGTCAACTTTGGGTGGTTATAAGAGTTGGTTGACGGTTGTGTTCTTGGCAACTATCAAGTTCTTTAAATAGATTTTATATCATCAAGGAAAGTAGTAAGTATGATTTTGTCGGATCAACTCTGATCCTTGGCTTACCATATTTGGGCTACATTTGTAATAACTTCATGTGTGAATAAAGATATACTTTTACTCCTTTATTTGGTATGCATTATTAATTTTGTTCATTATTTCAAGTAGTCATTTTATTAGATAGGATAGTAAACATTGGTGCCGTTGCCTTAAAAGAAATTGGGTCGGATTTGAGAGATTCATGCCCTTAGACCCCAATAAAGGCAAGAAGAGACCACAAGGTGTTCAAGACTAAGAGATCGGGTGATCTATAAGGATCATAGAGCAAAAAGAACGAAGGAGAAGATTTTGAGAGGCACTTGTGGAAAATACAACCATACAATACCCAAGTTGGAGCCCTTCCCAAGAACAAAGTTAGAGTCGGAGTGTAAGTTGAAGTTGGAGCCTCAATCTCCCACCACAAGAAATCGTACACATTAGGAGTGGCAAGACATAGCAAGACATTTACCCTTACTAGATGAGGTGTGGATTGATCTTTTTGACCAAGTAGAAAAACCAGTAAGTGAAGAAGAATGGGAAATAGAATCTACAAACTTAGTATTTGAAACCTATGAGAATAACATCCGAGGCATTGAATGATTGTTGATCGAAGAAGAGGTTGTTGAAGGATGCAAACCTAAAACTCTTGGACCAAAGGTATATAAGAAAGAAACTAAAGGCAACTCTATTTGGAACATTGAGGTTGGAGGAGTTGAGGATTCCCATGTGGTTGAGAGTTCAAGTGAAGCGTCAGAGTGCTTGAATTAAAATCCCTTGAGGAGTTGGTTCTAGGCATTGATATTGCACCAAAATAGGATGGTGAGCCCCTTGTCAAGTGCTAGTATTGAAAGACAAGAGTTGCTTAAATTCACAAGCAATTGGTCGGAGGACCTTGCATGACATTGTGGGACTTGTGAAATGATTTGAACAATGAATGACTAAGTAGATAGAGCCTATTGGCTGTGATCCTTGCTAACAACCTTAAGAGCTATAGCTATTGATTGGTACATAGAAGCCGACCCAACCTCCAAAACAACTTGGGAAAGATTAAAGAAAGCTTTCCAAGTAACAACTCAAATTACTATGAGATGAGAATAAAATTGTAGCAGAAATCTGTAATACACAGCAAGGAAAGCATGAGAATGTAAGGGTTTACAATTCAAGGCTTAAAGAACTCTTGGTTAAACTAGGAAAGGAACTAGTAGATGACCTTAAGAAAATATGGTTCATCTAAGGAAGGCCTTATTCCCTCGTTACAAAAAAAATGAAGGTAGTACCACCATCTTCCTATACTAAAGCATACAATTGGGCCATGGACATAGAGAGTGAAGAAGAAATGTTGTCACATGGAAAAAGAAAAAGGGAAGATGATGAGAGTTCAGATGATAGTAGTGAGAGTGAATCAGGGATAGTACAAGCACTCCAAAAAACATGCTCTAGATGATTGAAAAATTAAAGGCAAAAAAATAGATTAGTAAGGAGAGCAAAGAACTTTGATGCACAAAATGTAAAGGTGAAGGACATGCTAAAACCAATTGTTTGAAGAAGCTATTTTGTGAGATCTATTAGGTCCTAGGCTACTCAATTAAACAATGCTCATACAATTTGAAGACCAATAGTACACAAGTATTCTTTACACTAGGAGAGTAGTCCACTCCATTGAAGCCACATAATGCATCTCTAGGTGGCTATCAAAATAAAAAAGGAGGTTGAATTCAAATACAATACAACCTTAAAGGATGCTTGATCATACAATGCCAATAATATAATGAATGGGGACACTTTGCGAGAGATTCCCAACACAAGCAAGACAAATTGCAACTATTGTGCAATGGTGTGGACTGGAGACCATGAAGACATTGGATGTCTAAAGCAAAAGGCCAGTGTCAACATGATTGTTGTAAGGCATAAGGAAGTATTGGCTGTTACTTGGGTCCAATCAGAGAAGGTTGTGTACTTGAACCCATGTACAAAAAAAGAAAGACTTCATGAAGCAAGGGCCAAAATGGAGAATGCTATGGCTAATGAACAATGCCACTCAAATGCAAATGCAAGTATGGTAACAAATCAAGTACAATTCGATACATTATTTCAAGGAAAGTACATTAGACTACTATACCAATTAAAGTAGTGAATTTATTACAAAGTATTCCTGAACTTCAAAATGCTATTGTATTGGGGAAAAATGAGATGGTGCATGCTACAACCCATATGGAATTTGGTGAGAATGAAGATCCAATAATTGAACCTCCATTGTTAGGTGACCAAGTGACCGACTCAATGTTACAGATAGTTAACATAACAAAGAAACCATATTGGTGAATATGAAGATCCTTAGAAGGAATCTCACCAATATAATTGTTGATGGTGGGTCTTGTGTGAATGTGCTTCCAAAAGACACTTGGAGAAGTCTAGGCAAATTGACCATTGACCCCCAACTTTTCAACTGGTGGGTGCAGACCAACAAGGTATTAAGGTACTTGGAGTTTTAATGGGCCAAAAGGCAATTATTGGAACCCAAGCATTTTTGTTGAATTTTGTGGTCATTCTGTTACATAAGAAAGTATTTGATGCATTATTGGGTTGGGGTTGGTTGGTAGCAACCAAAGCTGATCATAGTTGAAAAAATAATACAATCTCCATTGAGAACAAGGATCGGAAGTATATAATTGATTTGAAGAACCAAGCAATTAGTGAGGAAGCAACGTCCTTGGATCCATTAGATTCAAACTTAGAAGAAGAATGGACAAAGAAGTAGGATCAGGTTCTGATGGAATTGAACAATGAAGGGATTTTGGAATTATAGTATTCCTGAACTTCAAAATGCTATTGTATTGGGGAAAAATGAGATGGTGCATGCTACAACCCATATGGAATTTGGTGTGAATGAAGATCCAATAATTGAACCTCCATTGTTAGGTGACCAAGTGACTGACTCAATGTTACAGATAGTTAACACAACAAAGAAACCATATTGGTGAATATGAAGATCCTTGGAAGGAATCTCACCAATATAATTGTTGATGGTGGGTCTTGTGTGAATGTGCTTCCAAAAGACACTTGGAGAAGTCTAGGCAAATTGACCATTTGGCCCCCAACTTTTCAACTGGTGGGTGCAGACCAACAAGGTATTAAGGTACTTGGAGTTTTAATAGGCCAAAAGGCAATTATTGGAACCCAAGCATTTTTGTTGAATTTTGTGGTCATTCTGTTACATAAGAAAGTATTTGATGCATTGTTGGGTTGGGGTTGGTTGGTAGCAACCAAAGCTGATCATAGTTGAAAAAATAATACAATCTCCATTGAGAACAAGAATCGGAAGTATATAATTGATTTGAAGAACCAAGCAATTAGTGAGGAAGCAACTTCCTTGGATACATTAGATTCAAACTTAGAAGAAGAATGGACAAAGAAGTAGGATCAGGTTCTGATGGAATTGAACAATGAAGGGATTTTGGAATTACAGTCATTTTCAGAAGACTAAACAAATTCTCTTTGCAGCTTGTTTCACTAGAAAATAGAGGACTATGAGGTATGGTGGGTTGGTGTGAATGTGCTTCCAAAAGACACTTGGACAAGTCTAGGCAAGCCGACCGTTTGGCCCCCAACTTTTCAACTGGTGGGTGCAGACCAACAAGGTACTAAGGTCCTTGGAGTTTCAATGGGCCAAGAAGCAATTATTGGAATCCAAGCATTTTTGTTGAATTTTGTGGTCATTCCATTACGGAAGCAAGTATTCGATGCATTGTTGGGTCGGGGTTGGCTGGTAGCATTGAAAAATAATGGAGGAGGATGGAAGAACAAAGATCAGCAAGGAAACTTAGTGATCTCAACAAGAGTAGAGATAAAATATGAAGAAACCCACTTGTGAATGGCAATAAATAGCATAACTGAAATAGTAGTGATGCTGAGGCAAGAAAATTGAAGCCCAAATGATATTAGGAATGAATGAACAGCTGGAGAATATGTTTATGCAAGTAAGATTTAAATCAATAAGGAGAAGCAAGTTCTAAGACAAAACAAGAGCATAATCTACTCCAAAATGGTTGAGAAGAAGGAGTACAAAACCTAAGGAATGCAAAGAGTCCTCAAGAAAACTGAAGAGATCAGTGAGCAAAACCAAAATATATGTGTAAGATGAAGAAGAATTATCGTCAACCACTTGATAGGCAAACTTATTGGAACTAGCAAATGTAACAACTGACAAATTCTGATCTATGATTGCAAGCTATATTCTATATAAGACACTCAACATATTTGAAGTGACTGCTGCTATGAAGAAGCAATACCTCAAACTTTCAAATCATTGAAGGCAGCTGATGGAAGCCGAAATGTAATGAAAATTAATTAAACTACTACTTAACTATTCTAAACTAATTCAAGCAGAAATAAAACAAAGAAATGAAAGAAATTTGGTCTGCTGATTGGTGCTATGGCAAACCAAGATTTAAGTATGCTGGGTAATTTCATGGGCCAGCACTATTCCAAGATGATAATTCTGGAGTGTGTCAGAGTACCAATCATCTATGGATGACAGGTGTACGATTCACTGTGAATTACAGAATGAGCTACACAGAATGTATTATTTAAAGGTCAAAGGCCTTTTGTAAATACTATATTATGTTTTCTGAATGGAAAGTTTGGGCTTATTCATGCAAAATATAATATTTGTGCTGCCAGTGATTGATTTTCTGTTAGTAATTTGAAAGATAAACCAAAATTTAAACTTCTTAAACTAAAGTCTTAGTTAATAATGAATACCACAAATCTACAAGGACAAAATATATAACTATTAACATAGTAAATTAAAAGACAAACCAACATTTACAACTATGTAAGTAATGTAGTAAATTATAAGACAAATTAAAATTTAAACATATTAAACTAAAGTTCTTGTTTATTTATATATATATATATACATAATTTGCCCAAAATCACGTCTCAAAGGTCTTGAGGCCATCCATGACCTCCTCATCAACCTTGAAAGAATAAGAGAAGCCAAAATTAGGTTTCAAATTGTAGGCTGCAGCATGAATGTGTTGGTTGAGTTGTTTGTTCACATCCAATCAATAATGCATCAAATGGGTTCACATCTTATTTTGTTTGACCCATAATCTTTTTGTATTGCCTCCTTGACTTGTCAATGGTATCATATAGGAAACCAATGGGGTTTTGCTTCCCATCCACCAACCGTAGAACCCTCATGACAGGTTTTAACACCTAAAAGAAAATAATATATAAAATAGTAATCTGATTTTGAATGACAACAAAAGGAGCAAATAAAAATCAGAAGAACTTATTATGGAATATCAAGCTGATGATTTGTAAGTTATCTTGAGAATCAGTCCTTGCCACCCTTACTCCCCTTTGGCCTTCTAATAAAGAGATTTTCCCCAACTAGCGCTCACAAACATCCAGTGTTTTTCATCCTTGATCGTGTGTCTTTATCTGCCTAAACTACATGCCTCATTTCTTCATTTAAGTGTCCTTAACAACCTTAGTTATATGCTTAGATGTTGTGGTTTGAGGTTTTAATCATTTTCGGTTTACCCTCTCTTGCTTTGTTTCTTTGCTTTTTTTCTTTTGTGTTTATCCTTTTGAGCCCCATTGACCTACTTTAGCCATTTTGGACATCAATACATTGTCTTTTTTTTTTCTCTTTATGGGGATTCTAAATAATTATGAACACAAAGAGAATTATTGCCAAGATAATTGATTAATTTAAATAAGCAAACACATTCTTATATAGAACTACAAAGAGCTAATAATAGCGAGACTAATAAAAGCTAACTAAACACTTAATTGAAAGTAACTGAAAGCTAAAAAAGCTATTTGAAAGCTATAAAAGCTATTTGAAAGCTATAAAAGCTAATTGAAAGCTAAAAAAGCTAACAGAAAGCTTTAACTGATCCTAATTGAAAGCTTACTAAAAGAATAAAAGAATATACTTAAAGTATATTCTAATATCTTATTTGACCATTAAAGTAAATATAACAATATTATTTGAATACCCTCCCTTAATGGTCATTCTACTAACTTAAACTAAGTCTACCCATAATCTGATGGTCTTTTGGCCATGAATGCATAATAGGCAGACTCTTGCTCAACATGCTCTGCAACATGGGCACTCTGCTGAGACCCTTCCTGGTTGGACTTCTGATCAGCCAACCACTTTGTGCAGTGCTTCTGCATATGACCAATTTTACCACAATAATGGCATGTGAAAGACTTCTTGGAGCTATCCTTCGATTCGCCTTGTCTTGTCTACTGAGTGGACTTGCCTTTGCCATCTTAGGCAGTAAACGCTTGTTGAACACTAGGAGTGTCATTGTTACTCCCAAATTGTTTCTTCCACCTATCTTGATTCAAGAGCTTGTTGCACAAGTCATCGAACTTCAGGTCAATTGTGTAGAAGTGATATTGAGTCTTAGTAAAGTGCTTATCGAGTGTTGTAAACTCTTCATTGTGATAACCACAATGTCTTCTTCCATCTTGCGACCTATTGCTTCTAGCTGATCACAAATGTCTTTGATCTTCATCAAGTGATCTTGCAAAGACATCTTCTCGTCCATCATGATTGAGAATAGCATATTCTTCAAGAAGATGGCCTTGCCCTTGTTTGAGTTCATGAAGATCCTTCAAATGTTTCTAGATCTCCGCAGTAGACTTACCAGATGGTATTTCTAGTAACATCTCATTGGTGACAGACAACTTGAGAAGCATATTTGCCTCCCAATTACTTCCATCATACTTGTCTTGGTCCTTTCCCATAGTGGTAGGACAAGTTTTTGTATCAAGAACAAGTGCATCAAGACACCGATACCCGAAGATGGTGAGCATCCTTTGCTTCCATGTGTTGTAGTTTTACTATTGAACCTTTCGCTACCTTCCAACATGATGTTGGTCAAAGATGCCACGCCTCTCGTTTTCCAAAAGCACAAAAAACGAGGTAAAAGTTTGTGATCAGTTGGCACAACTATCACGATTTAAAAAAAAATTGTCAAACAAAGACACAAAAACCCACGATTTTGTTTCAAAAAATCGAGAAAAACTTAGACTTCACCTTAGGCGGCAAAAAATCTTTTTAGATTTTTTTTTTTCAAAAAACTCTGAAAAACCCATCACAAAAATGAAAAATGCAAGATTTTTGTCAGTAAAAAATCTTTAAAAAAACTTGCAAGTAGACCCATGAAATTCTTCAGGTCGCAAAAATGAGCAGGAAAATTGACAAAGAACCCTAGTAGGTTCACGAAATCGCCAAAAAACTTCTGAAAAATCTATAGAAAAACCCTAATAGCAACAACAAGAAATTTCTGTCTGGTTTCAAAAATTTCTTCACGAGTTGCATAAAACATAGAAAACCTTTGTTGGGAGTTTTCACGCCAAAGATCTTGATAACGAATCTCTAGTTGTAGTCGAAGAAAAACCCCAACCACGCTCTCCAAGAACACCCTCAACTTGGCAAGTATTTAGATGCCCAAAATAGAGACACGATTTCTGCTTAAAGAAAGACGTGATTTGCAGATGAAAATGCACACAGAGAGCTAGCAAAATCGCGGATGTGTCAGCCACAAAAAATCACATGTAGAGAATCACAAAAAAATTTGCGTGACTTGTCACACAAAAAGGTTGCGATCTTCTGAAAGGAGTCTGGCATGATTTTTCACTCAAAACAGGCACTAATTTGCAGTGAAAGTCGGCGTGATTCTTTGAAAAAACCCTTCGTGGTTTTTACTAATTAAAACCCTTGAATCTTTTCTGCAAAAACCCACAAATTTTGACCTTGAATTTTTTTTGCGATTTGCACAACTCATGAAATTTCTAGAAAACCCACGAATTTTGACCTTGAAATTTTTTTGTGATTTGCACAACAAACCCTCACGAAAATTTCCATCAAACCCATGATTTTTCTTTTAAAAAAATCAAATAAAAAAAAAACTTTTAAAATAATTTTTCAAAATTTTTCAAGTAAAACCATTAACCTTCAATTTTTTATCAAAAAAACGAGCAAAAACATCGAAGAAATTTAAAAAATAAACTTCGTAAGAAAACACAATTTTTTATTAAAAAAAATCGCCCAAAAAATTGAGCCCTATGCTTTGATACCATAAAACAATTATGAACACAGAATGAATTATTGCCAAGATAATTGATTTATTAATATCTCTATTATTGGGTTCGCCCTTGCCAACCCCTGGTTTTGGTTCAGTTTGGTTTTGGTGCGGATCCCGGGCTAGTTCGCGTGGGTTTGGTTAGGATCCTACAAAAGGAGGTCAGGTTCGCCTAGAACGAACTTGGATGAACTCGGGTAGAACCCAAGCGAACCAAGATAGAACCCACGCACCCAACCGGCCAAAATTTCATTTTTTGCATTTTAGAAATGTTTTTTGGGGTTTGACTTTGACCCACGCCCAAGGGAACCCTAAAAGTGACCTCTAAATCACTCTAAACACCTAAACTACGTCATTCTTATTCATTTGTTTTGCAAACAAGCATTTTCATTCCAAGAGGTTGAGCATTCATTTTTGCTTGTTGGATTGACAAAAGGAGTTGAAGTTTGATCATTTAAGCTTCTACAAACGATTGCATTGCCATTCCTAAACATTTGCAAGTGTTCATTGGCTGCCACAAAGATTGTTGAAGGATATTTTTGCAAAGAGGTAAGCTTTTTTTCTTTTTTTCTTCCAATTTTTTTTGTTTTACAAACATGAAACTTTGTTTTGTTTAATTTTATCTATGTTTTTCCGTTCTTCTATGAATGTAGGAAAGATTCAAAAGGGCTGGGTTTTATAAATCAATATTTTGTTTTTGTTTTGAATGTCTTGTTTGCAATTTTTTTTTCTATAGGAATCATAATGTGAATTGGTTCTACCTCCGCAACTAATTCAAAGTTCAAAACAGATCCGAATTCTCTTCTATGGAAGTATGTTAAAATGATACAACTGGTTCTAGGTGGTGGTGGTTACATTTGGAAATGCAATGGATATGATGTTCAATATTCTAGTTCATATTTTAGGGTGAAAGCACATTTGTGTGGAATACCTGGAAAAGGCATCAAAGCTTGCCTTGGAAAAGACAATGTACGTATTCCATTTGAGATAGTCATAGGATACATTATGGAGCAAGAAGTAGTAGATGAATGGGACGCTTGTAAATCAAATCACCCCTTATTAAAAAATAATCAAAGGGAACGTTGCCGCCATCTAACTCCAATATTGTGGTAGAAGACCACCCATTTTTGGCCACTTCGGATCCTCAAGCTCAAAGTGTACAACCCATTGCAAACAAAAGAACAAAGGGGCCTTTGGAACTTGCATTTCAAAATGAGTAGAGCCATTGCCAACCAAAATGTAGCAAGATGTATATATGCAAATGGAATAGCTTTTAATGTTGTTCATTCTCCATATTGGAAAGAGATATTGAGAACAATTAATGAAGCTCCAAAAGGGTGCAAGGGCCCAAGTTATGAGAAGGTGCATGGCTCCTTATTGGAAAAAGAGGTCATATTGGTTGAAGATTCATTGAAGCCCATAAGGGATTCATGGATTGAGACAAGTGTGTCCATTGTTTTGGATGGTTGGAAGGACTCAAAAGATCGACCCTTGATCAATGACATAGCGGTGTCCCCTAAAGGGGCAATGTTTTTGAAAGCCGTGGATTGTGAGGGGCAAGTAAAAGATGGACAATTTATTGCTAATATTCTCATTGCAGCCATTGAGGAAGTGGAACCCCGCAATGTCGTTCAAGTTGTAACAAAAAACACCAAGAATTTTAGAGCTGCAGGGTTGTTGGTTGAGGAACGATATTCGCATATCTTTTGGACACCTTGTGAGGTCCACTCACTCAATCTTATGCTACAAAAGATTGGGAATAAAATTGCTTGGGTCAAATAGTTGTATGCAGAGGCAGAGGACATCTAGATGTTCATCACCAATCACCACAAAGAGCTAATAATAGAAAGACTGATAAAAGCTAATTGAAGGCTTAATTGAAAGTAACATAAAGCTAAAAAAGCTTTAAGTGATCCTAACTGAAAGCTAACTAAAAGAATAAAAGAACATACTTAAAGTATCTACTAATATCTTACTTGACCATTAAACTAAATATAACAATATTATTTTAATAGATTATTCACAACAAAAAAGATGCCTTTCTTAACCAATCTTTTTGTTGTTTTACAATTTTGAACAGTATCCGAGCTAGGTAAATGATTAATAGAAATAGTGTACCATGCTTTTGGAGTATTAACACTTAAGATGGTCAAACTGGTCTATTTTGGTCTTATCATACCGATTTATCCTTATCTCAACATATTTGGTGTTTTTTGAGGATTCAAATGTTCAATTTGTGTTCTCAAGTGTTATGACCATTTCATTGGTGTCTTGGTGTCTTTGTAGGTCTCTTCCACTGTGATAATGCTTCATTTTTCCTAACTCATACTTTCATGTGTGATTGCAATTAAGTCTTGCTGCTGTTGATATCTTGTAGTCTTGTTTTTGGAGGAAGTCATGTGAAACTGGTAGATGTTTAGGTGGCACACACATTGACAAAGATGAGTAGAGGTTCATGTTGGAAACGTCAATGTGGTAAAAGTGAAAAAAAACTTGAACTTTCCTTTCTTACAGGTTGTGCCTCATTCTATAAGAATTTTCTATGTAAGTGAGGATCAGTTTCGTACCAACATGTTTGGAGTTCCTATGTTTTGTTGAGCAATTCCAAGTGTTCATATTGTTTTCTGTACTTTATTTTCATTCATGTATACTTTGATATGGAAGTTACTCCTCTGTTCCTTAATGCAGAAAGAGGACAACATTGGTCTCCTATCATGGTCTACTGCTTTGACCTTCATCAGCTTCTTGCTTAATTAAGTGATTATCTGGCATCGCTCACATGGCTGGTTATAATTGAACTATCTTTGTTTCATAATTTGTGTTTAGGCTAAGTTATTGGTTTCACCCATTTTGGCCCTTGTACCTAGATTGAACGGGTTTGGGGATGGGTTTCTCAGGGGTCCACCCTAGGCATGTCTTGGATGTCTCAAGTTGTTTGGGCTGTGCCTTGGGTGAATCTACAAGTAGCATCACATTATCTTTATATTGTTTCAGTGCCATGCAAATAATTTTCCCTCCAATTCCCAAGTTTCATGCCATAGCATAACCAGCTGTTTTGAAAAGGCCTTGGCCATCACACTCTTGCCTTGGCATTCCAAATTGCAAGAAAAACAAAGGTTTCATAGACGCTAGTCACAAAGGTTTGTAGTCCATATGCCATGTTAATAAAGTTTAATGGGTGCCTATAAACTGTAATATATTGTTTTCTTCAAAGGCTCAAAGTACACATAGCTATCACATTGCTTGCTTGCCCACTACCCCTTCAGAAAAGATATTGCTTTGCTCATGTGCTATTAAAATGCCATGTTGCTGATTCTGGTTCGGATCATGGTTTAGGTTTGCGGATTTGGTTTGTGCATTCTGACCAAAAGAATTTACAAGCTAGGTTCGTTTTGGGTTAGTCCATACAAAAAATTGTAAAATTCGCACACACGCACACACACACATGTATATATATATTTGCAATCTAAAAGTAGGAATATTAGAAACAACATACATGCTTCTTGGTATGTTCTATACAGAAATATTTATAAACCTTCTATAATATTAATAAAATTATTTTAACAAATATTCATATAATAATATATAAATATTAAAAATGAATAATATAAATATAATAATATAGTAAGATGTTAATAATATATAAATATTAACTGTTAGTAGCTCCCTGCAGGACCAAATCAGATTTTATTAGGAAGTTTGACCTGATATTGCTAGAAAGTAAATCCTTATCACCAACATTCTACTGATTTCATCATGTAGCTTCAATTGCACCTATCACTTGGAAACAATGAAAAAACCTAGGAACATTATTGCTAGAAAACAAGGAATATCCCTAAAAAACATACAGTTGCAAGAGTTCAATGCAAGGAAAAGACAAAAAAAAAGTTTTGATTTTTCTCCGAAGACTAGTAAACTTCTGTCGGGTTGGCTACAGTTTCTAAAAAACTTGGTTGGGTTTGAAGTGTGTTTGTGCTGCTTTGTCAAAGCAGAACCTACAGACAAAAAATAGTACCTTGGTTGGCTTTGTGGCCAGGCTGTACCCATATCCGTACTAGGAGTGGATCATACTCGGATCCAGGGGATTTTTGTGAACTAGTAACATAGTCAAAACATCAAGAGGTGAGTCTCTCCCCCCCATATAATTTAATTATTGCTTTTGTATATATATATATATAGATTAGTTATTTACCAAAGTTCCACCAAGTTTCTGGGACGAGGGGACGGCGGGACGAGTTTCGGGGATGGCAAATTTTTGAGGGGATTTTAGGGGACGGGGGGACGGCTATATAGTATATATATAGAGAGAGAGAGAGAGATAAATTTTAAAAATATAGGGAAATTTCAGATATTCATATGAGTAATGATAATCATAACAATGAACATTCATAAAGTTGCAAATGTAATCACCAATCATATTGACATATGCATCATAGAATCGAATTATCGAACAAATTAATACTACAGCTACCTAATTGCTTCCATGGATCATAATTCATGTCAAATAGTCAATGTGCATATGATATAAAATAATAAAATGCCCAAAAGGCTACAAGTTTGTATACAAATGTCAAAATGACAAAGGCACAAGTGTCTAAAACATAGTAATAGAAAGTATGATGGCTGCAGCTACTCGACATCTGCCAACATTGCATCAAAATTAGACTCAGAGTCTAAGTCATTGTCACTGTGAGGGCGTGGGGTCCACACAGTAAAGAATAAAAAAAAGAAAATTTAAAATTACCTTTTTGTTTGTGTTCAAATTGCTGCTGGGCAAAGGGGGACGGTCGGCCATCCCTGGGACGGTCGAGGGACGGCTGGCCGTCCCCCTTTTGTGTCTGGGCCGTTTCCTCCAATCGGGGACGTCCCCGATTTTCAGGGACTTTTTGGGGACGGCTGTCAACCGTCCCACAGGCGTCCCCCGTCCTTGAGACGTTCCCGGGACGGGTACGGGGGGCAAAAACCTAGGGGACGCGTCCTCGTGTATCCTTGTTATTTACTTAATATATGTTTATATATTTAATAATTTATTTTTTAACATATTTATTATTTATATTTTTACTATCATTATCATTATATATACACAGATATATATCTATATATCTTGTATAGCCAAACCCGAATCTCAAATCCAAGTCCACACCCAAACTGGCAATATAGTGTATAGGTACTTTATATTACTAGGGCATCTCTACTGTGTACTTATATTTTTCAACTGGTTTTAGTATTTGAAGCCATTTAACCTGTGCTGGTCATTTGTGGATATTAATATAATTTCTTTATTTTTCTTTCACACCTTTTAATCTGTCAATAATGTTTGAAGATATTGTCAATGGTTACAGTATAAGTTCTTTGTTTTTGACACTTATGATGCCTTGATCTCAGTTTGTTTGCATGGTTTTCAACTTTATATATGGAACTGGCATGCTAGTGCACATAAAATATCAACACATCTTGTTGTGTACAATTTAAAAAGAATTACCTTCTTTTTGAGTTTCAAGCTTGCAGCATATATGGGATATGTACTTGTTTAAACCAATGACATTTTTAGCTTGAAACAAATATCTGTTGCTGATAAGTTGAGGAAGATATAGTTAAACAACTTTTTGATTAGTGTCTAGTATGGTTGATTGCGTTTCCTGGGTTTTTGGTTGAAATTAAATCTTTCTCTATAAAATACCTTAAGCTACTATTTTGTTCGTGTGCTGGCCTATATGGTTGAGTTATTTAGTATGCATCAATTCAAGGATGATACCAATAAGAATAAGACTAGTGGATTTTTGTAACTGTCAAAGACATTCTTGTGTAGTACTAAATGCAATTCTACTTGCTTTTTGACTCATTAAGGTGTTGGTTTCAGTGGATTCTTTTCGCTCTTTGGAGCATAACACTCGAGATGGACCAGCCGATACAACTGCACTAGCAAAATGGCGAATTCTTAATAGATTACATGACAGAAATGAAACACTATACTACAAGGTAAATTTGGCCTGTGGTCAGTTCAGCAAAAGATCTGAAGTCTATTCATGGACTCCAATTTTAAAACTCACATTCTCTAGAGGGTCTTGTCAATCTTGTTGGTGGTGGGTTTCATACCAATATAGTTTTTGAGATAACCTTTATAACATATTGTTTCTGCTATGGACTTTGACAGGTTCTTATAGATCACATTGAAGAGTTTGCTCCAATAATCTATACTCCAACAGTTGGCTTGGTTTGTCAAAACTATAGTGGTCTGTTCCGGCGTCCACGTGGAATGTATTTTTCTGCAAGGGATAAAGGGGAGATGTTGCCCATGATTTACAACTGGCCATCTGAGCAGGTATGCAAGACATAGTTTTTGGCATCGTGTACTTCTACAATCAAAGCCACCAACTAGTTTTTGTAAGAGATAAATGAGCACTCTCCATTGCTCATTTTATATATGTTTTGAAGTAGTGTTAACTAGGATGCACATCCTTTTCTCTGCAATATGAACTGGCTGAAATGCATCTCGAATAATCTTGTTTGCATTAAGGTCCAAAGTATATTTGTCCTTGAATCTTATTCGAATGGCATACAAATTTAATCTATAATATTGTGGGGTATATGAGGAAGTGATCCATTTTTTCCCATTTTAAAGTCCGCTTAGGTCAAAAAAGTCTTTCTTAAAAAAAGAGTGGGAGAGGACGTTGGAGTTTAATCCTAGTTCCTAGTAGGGTAGGTGGACTAGAAAGGTTTCCTATTGCTTAGAAATTCCAGTGACACATGGACAAATCACCAAACTAATATTATAGAATTTCTATTTTCCAGCTTCTGAAACTGTTTAGATTGTTTCCTCTCCCTGCAAGCAACAGCATAAGATTTTAGAAATAAAGCCATGGCAGCCTAAGCACCTTTATAGCTACATAGAGTTCATGCCAAAATGTGGTGAGGGACTTTATAAGGTCTCTTCAATTATCTCTGGACATTGCATATATGATAGAGAGTGATTTGAGAATCACCAAACTAATATTATAGAATTTCTATTTTCCAGCTTCTGAAACTGTTTAGATTGTTTCCTCTCCCTGCAAGCAACAGCATAAGATTTTAGAAATAAAGCCATGGCAGCCTAAGCACCTTTATAGCTACATAGAGTTCATGCCAAAATGTGGTGAGGGACTTTATAAGGTCTCTTCAATTATCTCTGGACATTGCATATATGATAGAGAGTGATTTGAGAATCACCAAACTAAAATTATAGAATTTCTATTTTCCAGCTTCTGAAACTGTTTAGATTGTTTCCTCTCCCTGCAAGCAACAGCATAAGATTTTAGAAATAAAGCCATGGCAGCCTAAGCACCTTTATAGTTACATAGAGTTCATGCCAAAATGTGGTGAGGGACTTTATAAGGTCTCTTCAAATTATCTCTGGACATTGCATATATGATAGAGAGTGATTTGAGATGTTTGTACTATTTTTATGATGGAAGTGAATGTCTCTTCTTTATCCTTTCCAAGCTTTGGCTGTTTGTGGCGTCTTCTGAAGTTGAATAGAATGGTAAAGTCTACTTTGGTTTTGTTTATCTGTAACCATAATTTTTTTTGCTTCTGGAGCACATCCCTAATTTTCTGTCTATACACTCTTCTTAAATGCATCAGGATAATTTGTTGTACTGGAAAGTAACATTAGATTGTAAATAATTATTTTTGAATGGATGCATATTCCTGCACAGCTACCTTGCCAGGGAAATCTTCCTGAATATGAAGTGTATAGAAAATGCTCTGAAAACATTTTAGTTGAACTGTACTTTTTGGGGTTGTTTAAAGATGTTTTCCACGCTTTTCAATGATCTTTTTGTTGTTTTTAGCACCTGTTCTCTTTCAACAATGCTTAGTATATACCATTTAAAAGTGTAAAATTAACAAATTGAACCTTTCATTTTATCTTAAGTCAGTTTATAAAAAGAAACCAAAACATTATATGAAAGAATGGCAGTGTCGTCCTTTGTTTTCATCCCTAATTAGTAATATTTGTCTCTGCCACAGTCCTCAACAAGATTTTTCTTATCACTATTTGTGTTGAAGTAGTGATCAATGTCTTGGGAATTGTTTGTCCTTTTCTCTGTTTGATCAAGTAGTTGATAGAATTCCCAAAGCCCTCGATTATTTTGTTGTTGTATGATAAGTAGAATTTCTGTTATACATATACACCCATAGTTGGAAGACTCGCCTCGGAAAAAAACTCGCCAAGCCATAAATTGGAGAGTCAACAAAAACTCGGCAACTTTTTTATTTTTTTTTGCATTTTTCTCATTTTTTATGTATCTGGAGAGTCTTTTGTAAAGACTAGTGAGTTTTTGGAAAAGACTCGGTAGAAAGACTTGGCGAGTTAAATTCATAAAGACTCACAGGGCAAAAAAACTCGCGAGTTTTTCAAGACTTGTCGAAAACTCGGCTAGTCTTCCAACTATGTATACACCCATGCTCCCCAGGGATACATCCCCTATAGGAGACATAATGTCCACACCCCATCCAAAAGTTTTCAGAATTTTATGAAACATTCCAGGTACTACAAATTTTTAAGGAAACAACTAGGTATGTTAAGGGATGACTATGATGGCTAGCCATCCTGTATGGTCCAGCCATTTTATAGTCACTGTTAAAGAAAAAACACAAATTAAAAAAAAAAGGGAAATGGGAGGCTCACAAGGACACCCACACCCCTAACCCAAAACCTAAAACCGCCCTGATGACAGCTATAAATGAAAAAGATAAACTCATTTTGACATTTTCCAATTTGTGAAGACAAAGAGAAAGAGCAGTAGTAAAAGAGAAGAGAATAACCATGGAAAGAAGGCAATGGAGTATCAAATCTACGTTATTTGAGGCAAGTTTATTGTTCATTCTTTCAAATTCTTTTGAATTTTTTTTTTGAAAGTTTGGAACACTTAGGGAGGGTTTTTTGTTCTATGTTTGCACTTGCAACTGTGTTTTGAATTTTCAACAACAAAAGCAATGAGAAGCAATGAGGGTAGTGAGAGTGAAGAGATTTAAATTTAACAAAAGAAATAGTTCTTTTGGGAGTGTGAGTGTTGTAGGGATTGCAAGTTAAAGAAATAATTCAATCCACTTTAACCCAAATATTCAAGTCAACCTGCTCCTCCACCGAAGGAGTTACTTCAACATCAAGCTAATCTTGAACCTTTTGTTAAGGTTGCCATCATGACCAACTCAATTAAAAACCTGGAGGCAAGTACAATTGGCATGGCCAAGGAGGTCAAGCATAATGTGCTCAGTGCTAGTCTTGCAAACTTGTACTTATATAGATGGCAAGCAATGAACTTGTTGTCTTTAGTCAATACCAACAACACTTTTATTAAAATAATATTTATTTATTTAATTAATGCTCAATAATGTTGTAATATATTGTAATTTTAGATAAGATCGTAATCTTCAGTTCAATTTGTTTTTAGAAACTTCTACTTTTGTAAATCTTTGTAATCTATTTATTGAGCGTTTTTCGCTCATTTGTTAATACATCAAATATTTTACCAATTACTAGCGTAATATGGTATCAGAGCCTTTGGTTAAAAGTTAGATTTTTTTTTTTGTTTATTTTGGAAAATTAAAAAAAAAAAAATTCTGAGTTTGATGGTTCAAATTTTTCATGTTCGATTTCTGGAAAAATTGTGAATTTTTTGGGCGTGTAAAAAAAATATCCGTGCAACTTCCTCTAAAATCCACAAGGGTTTTCTGGCTGTCTTTTTCTCTTTGAAAAAATTGTGAGGGATTTTCTGACTCACGTTTTTTTGGTGCGTGTTTCTTTGTTTCTTCCCACGATTTTCCTCTGTATGTGCTGCATGCGCGCCTGGATTTCATCGTCTTTTTTTTTTGGGCGTTTTTAAAACGTGTTTTCTAAAGAAAAATTAAAAAAAACGCGACCTTTGTTTTCTGGGCACACATTTTGTCTTTCTGGGTGCAATCTCTAAGTTCCCTTGGTCGTGATTTGTCACCTGTTTCGGTCGTGATTTCTTTGTTTCTGGGCGTGTCTTTTGAGACATGTTTTCTCTGCTCACTCCTAGACGTGATTTTTAGCACCTTGTTTTTTCAGATTTTTTTCAAAAAACGTGGCCATTTTCTGCAATTTGAAATTTCTAGATTCCTTGTGGATTTTTCGAAAGCTCAACTGGGTTGGTCTTAGATTTTTTTGTGTGCATCGTTTTTTGTGCCTCATTTTTTTTTATGCCAGTCGTACTTTGTACTTTTCGAAGTTTGTACCTAAATCTGTCTCTATTTCCGCATTGAAATTTGTGCATCGGGTTTCGTGCATTCAATGTCTTCTCAGTTCCTCATTTTTCATGCCTCGAAAAGCGTGAAGATGGTGAGTTTGACCAACATTATATTGGAAGGCAGTCAATAATTCAACAACAAAAATTATAACACTTGGAAGTAGTGAATGATGACCATCTTTGAATATCGCTGCCTTGATAAGATGATTCTCGACAATGTTACTCGACCCACCACTACGAATACAGCTCAGGAGAAGTTTGATGAGCAAAATCGTGAAGCGGTGATGCTTATTAATCTTTCAGTTATAGATGATTAGCTACCTTAGATTCCGCTTGGAAAATCAGCAAAGGAGATTTGGGACCATCTGAAGGGTTTGCATGAAACTTCCAACAAAAGCCGTGCGTTCTTCTTGAAAAATATGTTGTTTTCTATCATGATGGATGAGAAAACAACTCGGCAGGCGCATTTGAACAAAATCCAGGAGATCAGAGATTAGTTGGAGGCTATTGGTCGGAAAATGGAGGAGGAAGACATGGTCGTGATCACTTTGAAAAGTCTACCTAAGTCTTATGAACATTTCATTGAGACTCTCAACATTATGTCTGCCAATGCAGGACCGTTGGAAACAACAGTTTGGTAGTAGTGCTTCATCATCCTCTTCAGAGCAGGCCTTTGCAGCCAAAACTCAGCCTAGAAACAAATGGAAAGGGCAGTCTTTGCAGCTAAAACTCAGCCTAGAAACAAAGGGAAAGGGCAGCCTTTGCAGCAAAAAAGCTTAGGACAACTCTAAGAAAAAGAACATTCAGTTTAATTATTGCTACAAATTTGGTCACATGAAGAAGGATTTTTTTCAGTGTTTGGCTTTTGAACAAAAGAAGCAGGGAGGGTCTCAGCAAAACACACATGTTGCCGAGCCCACTGAGCAGAAGGAATCTGCCTTTTACACTTTTATGGCTAAAAGGCCTGTAGATTATGTAAAGTCCTTTGCCTAGTATATTGATTCAGGTGCTTCCTGCCATTTCACTCATCGACGTGACTGGTTTACAGACCTCTCTTCGTTCACTAACTCAGTTGTTTTTGGAGGAGGCAAAGAATACACAGTTGTCGGTAAGGGCACTGTTCAGATTCAGTCTGGCGGGAGGAATCTCATATTCCTCAATGTCTACTAGGTTCTTGGCATGGAACTCAACCTTCTCTCAATCAGGTAGATCATGTTGCATTCTCTTCAGTTTGCACAAATGTTCCATTGTTGATTGAGAAACTCACACTACTGTAGTTGTTGGCGTCGAGGATCATGGTCTTTACAGACTTGTGGATACAGGTGATTCTCCGAAGTTAGCCATGGCGGCCAAAACTTCTGCTATCACCAGTCTTTGGCACCAGCAGTATAGACACTTAAATGTGCATTATCTCTCTCAGCTAGCTCGGGAGGGAGTTGTAGCTGGCTTACTTGATATTCAGACTCAGCATCACGGTGTGTGTGGAGCTTGTCAGGTTGGGAAGCAACACAGGACACCGTTTCCAGATGGTGACTCGTGGCGGGCTTCTAAGGTACTGCAATTAGTTCATGCTGATATTTGTGGGCCTATGAATACTCCTATTATTGGTTGTAGATATTTCTTGCTATTTGTTGATGATTTCAGTAGAAAAATGTGGGTGTACTTTCTTAAACAAAAATCAGACGTGATTAATGTATTTTAGAAGTTTAAGGCCTTAGTAGAAAAAAAAGTCTAGTTCTTGCATAATCACTCTTAGGTCAGATAATGGGGGGCAATTTTGTTCTACTGCATTCTCCAACTTCTGTGATACACATGGGATTAAACGCCAGTTAACCACACCCTACACTCCTCTGCAAAACGGTGTTGTAGAACGGCGCAATCGTACAATTTTGAGATGGCCCGCTCCATGTTGCAACACATGAGTGTTCCTAACAAATTTTGGGCAGAAGCCATTTTCATTGCTATCTATCTCCTTAATTGGTCACCTACTCATGCTGTTAAGGGAAAGACTCCTGAGGAAGCTTGGATTGGTAGAAAACCTAGAATCGGTCATTTGAAAATCTTTGGCTCTTTAGCATATGTATGGATTCCAGATGCCAAGCGCTCAAAGTTGGATTCCAAGAGTCAAAAGCTTATGTTCACAGGGTATAGTGACAATCATAAGGCTTACCGACTGATTGATGTAGACACTGATCGTCTTGTCTTTAGTCGGGATGTTGTCTTTGATGAAGAACGAGGGCCTTTTCACATTTCCTCGTCTATGCAGCATTCTGAGGATCAGCCTTTGTAGGCTTATGATTTGGGTGTTTGTCTTCCGTTAGGTCTACTTGATGGGAGGGATGATGAAGGTTTTATCTTTGATGATGCTCAACTTGATTTTCTTTCAGATGATCTTGATTTTCTACCTGCCGAACTAGTTCCAGATCCACAACCACTTCCAACTCCTCTTGTTGCATCTGATGTTGGCACTTCTTCTCACAGGCCTAAATGGTGGGCTAAGGCTATTGGAGATCTTCATGATGATGAGATCATTGAGGGGAGATCATCCAGAAACAAGAGCAAACAACAACATACAGTTAATTTTACTCTCATGGCCAACATTTACAGTGTCTATGAGCCTCAGACATATTCAGAGGCTAAAGGAATTCTTGAGTGGGAAAAGGCTATGGAAACTGAATACCAGAGTCTTTAGAAGAATCACACTTGGGTCCTTTATGATCTTCCTCCAGGGAAGAAGTCCATTAGCTGCAAATGGGTGTATAAGGTGAAATACAAAGCTGACGGAACCCTTGACAAGTACAAAGCTCGTCTAGTTGCAAGGGGGTTCTCACAGAAGGAAGGCATTGACTATGAGGAGACTTTTGCTCCTACAACCAAGATGAGTACCATTAGGCTCGTCCTTGCCTTAGCAGCCCAGTTTGGTTGGAAAGTCTATCAGATGGATGTTAAGAGTGCTTTCCTCAATGGTGAGTTGAAGGAAGAAGTCTACATGACGCAGCCTCTAGGGTTCAAAGTTGCTGGTCAAGAACACAAGGTGTGCAGATTGGTCAAAGCACTCTATGGCTTGAAATAGGCTCGTCAGGCTTGGTACATCAAGATTGACAAGTACCTCACAAATCATGGCTTTCAGAGGAGTCCATCTGACTCTAATCTATATGTCAAACACACTGGTATTGAGATTCTTCTTCTTGTTGTCTATGTGGATGACTTAATCATTACTGGCAGCTCGACACATTTGATCGTTGAGATCAAATAGGATTTGTGCTGCACATTTGACATGATAGATTTGGGCCTTTTGCATTATTGTTTAGGTGTTGAGGTTTGGCAGACCGAGAGCAGTATCTTCATCTCCCAGTCCAAGTATGCTCGAAGTCTTCTGGATAAGTTTCGAATGCAGGATTGCAAACTTGCCTCTACACCCATGGAAAAAGGGCTTAAATTGTCAGCTAAGTCAGACTCACCTGTAGTTGATGAATCATTGTTTAGGCAACTAGTGGGTAGCCTCATCTATCTCACTGCCACTAGACCTGACCTCAGTTTTGCAGTGAGCTACATTTCACGTTTCATGACAACCCCCAAGGCTGATCATTGGGTAGCAGCGAAGCGTGTGTTGCGTTATGTGAAGGGCACTTTTGATTATGGACTTCTTTACACAAGGAGTCAAGATTCTAGACTTAGTGGTTTCACAAACTTGGATTGGGCAGGTTCGGTTGATAACAGGAAATCAACATCTGGGTATGTGTTCAGTTTGGGATTTGGTGTAGTCACATGGATTAGTAAGAAGCAATAGGCAGTGGCTCTCTCCTCGATAGAAGCAGAGTATTGGGGAGCAGTTAAGGCAACATGTGAGTCAGTTTGGCTTTACCAGATGCTTGCGGATATGCAAATATTTCAAGCAGGTCCGACTCCCTTGTTTTGTGATAATTAGGGAGTTCTCAAACTCGCCAAGAATCCAGTCTTCCATGAAAGAACCAAGCATGTGGAAACTCATTGTCACTTCATTCGGAAGTTTGTTGAAGACAAATCAATTTAGTTGTTGTATGTTCCAACAAATGATCAAACAACAAATATTCTCACCAAGTCGCTCAGTCCAGATAAGTTTGTGAAATTTAGACGGCATCTTGGTGTAGTTGACAAATTGAGCATTAAGGGAGGGTATTAAAGTAATATTTATTTATTTAATTAATGCTCAATAATGTTGTAATATATTGTAATTTTAGATAAGATTATACTGATCTTCAGTTCAGTTTGTTTTTAGAAACTTTTGCTTTTGTAAATCTTTGTAATCTATTTATTGAGCGTTTTTGCTCATTTGTTAATACATCAAATATTTTACCAATTTCTCGCGTAATAACTTTTGATGATTGAATACATCTTGTGCTGTAACCTAACAAATAAATATTGCATTTGGAGAACTCCCTATTCAATTGCAGTTGGGATGATTACACTTTTAACCCGGTGTGCAAGTTGCCCGCCTAAGGAGTTACTGCAATATCAAAGTAATTATGAGTTGGGTATCAATGTTGTGATCAACACAATCGAAAGCTTGGAGGCAACTATAACTCATATTGTCAAAGAGTTCAATGGAAAAGGGCTCGGTGCTTGTCTTACAAACTTGTATTTTGTGTTTGATCATGATGGCAAAAAACGAAATTTTTGTTGTCTGCAGTGCATACCAGCAACACTGCATCTCAATGGTTGAAGATGTGTTGTACAATGAACTGTGAATGTACCTAGAAATGTTGATTTACACTCCAGCCACCTAATATTGAAACATGCCTGGCTTGGTCAACGGACTTGCAGACAGTGCTCCCCATCAGATCCATCATTCACAAATAGATTCTCACACTTTAAAATGGATGTGCAGATCCATGATAGAACTTGTAAGTGGCACCTGTGACAGTTTGGGGGATTCTTGGTGTCAGTTAGAGCATTAAATACTGAATACTGATGCCGTTGAATCTCTCCGTATGCCATGTTTTTCTACTGCCATGTGCTTTTCAAACTACAGACTGGTTATGTTTTGTCTTTAGTTAACCCTCCTTAATATCTGTAGCTACAAGCTTATTTTTCTTTGCTTTTGTTCAGATCTGTTTTTTGCCACTCTGTGTTTCATTGTTATCTGCATTCACATTCCATGCTGTCTGTGTCTTGAGTAGTTTTTGTAACATTTCATTTTTATCAACAATTTTCACCTCATTTGGAAAAGAAACAAAAGATCTACGCAATAACCATACCTGTTAAAATCTTAATGTTCATAACTTATCTGAATGATGGAGAGATGGTAAGTGATATTGCATTTGCTTCTCCAGAAATGGTCACACCTTGACTTGTGAAAGATTTTTTTATTAGTGTAATTTCCCAGATTCCAACCAAGAGTTCACTGTTTAACTTTGTCCATCTATTTATGAATGCGAGTAGATTGCAATGCCATTGTTTTGAGATGATTTTGTGAAATTTTTATTCCAGCCATGATTAATATCCTTTGAAAAGATGTGCAAAAATTATTACTGTTAAGAGATTTTCTTTGTTGTTTTGATTACCTTTGACTTCACTGTTTCTCTTATATTCTTTAGGACCTTTTTTGGAGATGCAATTGGCACTCTTGGTGTAATGTCCCCGATTTAGACCTACTCTCTACAATTGGTTTTAGCCTATTTCCAGAAACTCGTAGGCTAAGTAGAATGGGAAATTAGGGTTTCCTATTTTATAGGAGGTTTCAGATGCAGTTTTGAGGGCTTGCATGTGTGTTTTTCTAATGCATGTCTAGTGGAGCTTTCTGGGTTTTTGAAGAGCTTCAGGATGGGGTAACTTGCATCTGAATCTGACATCCTTTCTGGGCACTTAATATTTATAGTAAGTCATGATTGTTGTCCAGTTTGTGCTTAAAAGATATTTGGAAACACTTACTATCTATAGTAAGTCATGATACTGCTCAGTTGGCATACATATGTGGTTTTGGCAAACTTACTATTTATAGTAATATGCTATTGTTGGTAAGTATATTTATAGCAGTATCACTCTAGCAACAACTCAATCTTTTGCAGTTCAGTGTGGCCGATCAGTTTGGCTTTCTATTGAGTTGAAGTGAACTTACTATTTTTGGCAGTGGCTATTTTTAGTAAGTCTAATCTTGGCAGTATCATCATCTGTAGTTCAGCTCAGGTCATCATGCTATTTGTGGTAATCCATCAGTTTCGGTATTGGCTTTGGTTTTGGTTATCTCCTTGGACTAAGTGTTATACTTAGTTAATTTCATGTTTTTAAGTTGTTCCCCCATGCCTAGGAGTGATAACTTCATGTTGTTTTAAAGAGGGGACATTAAGGGGTCATGTTGAGCATTTAATGATTTATTAAATGCTTTATTGTTGCAAATAGAAATGGACGCCTAAAGGGAAGGAAAATAATGTTTTATTATTTCACAATAAAGTGAATGGTTGAAGGTGGCGTCCCTTGGGAAGTTGAAGTGATTCAACTTCTTCGAATTCAAAGTGTTTCATTTGCCCATTGAAACTTATATATTGCTGCATTGTGGAGAGTTGATTATGTTATGTTTTGGAAAGCAAAGTTATGCTACTGGTTTGAAATCCAGAATCCGGCTAAGGGAAAGCTTAGCAATTCTATTCCACTCTTTGGGCCTGAAACCATGGTTCCCTAGATGATGGATTGAGAGTGTGCTTCATTTAAAGTACATATTGAGCTTCAGTGTTGGAGAAATTGAGGTTATTTCCAAAAATTGTGTTGTTGGTCCTTTCATGGCTGAAGGACATTTCTATTTACAGCTTTGAGAGTGATTTTTATTTTGTTATGGGTGTTTGCTCTTTCTATTCCTAGACCAGAGGCGACCTTTCTTGGAGAGTTGCAGATTTAAATTTGAAGTTTATGATTTTATTTACCAAAATCGCCCTTGCAAGGAGGCCGTACATTTCAGTTTGCATTGGGAGTTGTGCCATAAATAAATAGTGGTGTTTTGAGGCTGTTTCTTCATCTCAGCAGGGTTGCCTATCTTCTAGTTGATCATTGCACTTGGAATCATGCAATTCGGAGGTAATTCGATTGAGTTATGAGCATTTGATAATTTTTTATAGTTGCTGATTTGACATTTCCAGAATTACAGCTTGCTGAAACAGAGTTAATTCCTTTGCTGTTTCCATCTTCTTTCTTCATTTCTCATTATGTTCTAACATGGAAACGTTGTAAGACTTGGTGCTTTGAAAAATGGTGAAAATCATTGTAATATGTAGCTTTCCTATTTGTACAAACTGTTAACAGTAGTACTGTTTCAGTTTTAACATTGCTGCATTTTTTATTTAACTTCACATTAAGCACCCCTGGATGGTATACCGCAAGTGAGGATAAATTGAATTGTAATCTCTTTTCATACCCACTTTCAAGTGGTGAATTCCCACTCTTCAGTGGATGCCTACCGCAACAGAAGAACTATTTTAATTGTAATCTTTTCCCCCCACCGTTTGGTGGTAGCGTGGAAAGTTCCTTTGGCTGGTTATTCGCCTTTGTTACATTCAATTTCAGCATTAGTACTCCACCATATGTTAGCACCTCGCCTGTCAAAGGATCTTGAGTGCACATTCTTGGTGTCGAGTTTAATCTCTCTCTTTCAGTGTAATCATTGTAATATTTGATTCAATAGATCCTAGGGATCCTCTGACCATATGCCCACCCCTCCTCCTTAAGTGGTTTTAGGGCACATTCTTGGTTAGAGTTCTTTCATGCACGTTTTGAGTTATGCTAACCTTAACGGGTGCTTGGTTACATTGTAAATGTTCATTTAAAAATCAAAAAATTTGAGAGAGTATATTTCACTTGGTGTGCTTGCTGACTGTTGTACTTTTTCAGTCTTTTTGGCTGTCTGTGGCCTTTAAAGGATATTAATCAAGCTTGCCGTTTGGGGTTCAGTACAGGTTTGAAATTTGGGTTTGCAATATGGCAAAAAAAATTTCCTGGGTTTGGGTTTGTGTATGGTTGTATATATATATAGGTTCTAATATTTTTTTTCCTAGCTACATATAATAATAGTAAATACTAATACATATCATATTAATATGGCTGCACTTAAATCTCACATAGTAATATTCCCTACATATTAATTATAAATGTCAGTTTATATTAATATGGCTGCACTAATACAGTAGTATATATCTTTTGCACATTGCAGATACATCAGGCAGAATAAATATTGGTGTAATTTGTCAGAATAAATATTGGTTTAAACTTTAATATGTTTAACTTGTGTTTTTGGATTTTGTAATACATATCTCTTCTTGTCCAAAAAATTGGAGTCAACATAAGCTGGTCTTTGGCAAGCAAGTTGCAGGGATTTATAAACGTTGTAGCAACTTATAAACACATTGCAGAGATTCATTGAATGGGAGTATCTCATTTGCGATTTTGGGCCAGACCATAAGTGAACTGAGGGCTGTCTTGAATCCAAACCCGTATTAGAATTGGGTTTTTCCAATATGCTGGCTTATATAGGCAAACCCAGTATTTTAAATACTAATATTAGTAATTAGAGTCAATAGAATAAGAATTATGCTGGTCTCCTATTTCTTCGTTTGCTTTGGCATCTCTTTTAGGGATTTTCTAATAATTTGTTAGGTTTCTTGAGTACATGCTCCTTATTTCAGTGTCATTGAAACTAGAAAGTAGAAACCCTTGGAAACTGAATGCAATGTGTTTTAAACCCTTGTTCACGAGATCTTGTTGAAACATGATTGAAATTATATTATGCTTTTTGCTTGTTTCGGTGACAGGTGGATATGATTGTTGTCACTGATGGAAGTCGAATATTAGGTCTTGGTGATCTTGGAGTGCAAGGAATAGGTATACCTATTGGGAAGCTTGATATGTATGTATCCGCTGCTGGAATTAATCCTCAAAAAGTAAGCATTATGTGATTGTCTAGCCATTTTCTTTTATTTCTTTTGATGTGCATTTGATGGAAGTGTGGATGAGCAATCAAACTCTCCAAGGTTTGAAAGAGAGTTTTGGTGGTCTTGTAATAAAATATAATTTATTCTTTACCATTATAAATTTTGTTTATAAATTGCTCTCATTTAATGATTCTTTTGATTATATGTTGGTGGTTGTTTCTAATAAAATTGGAACCTATCCATACAGATCCTGCCTATTATGCTTGATGTTGGGACCAACAACGAAAAGCTTCTCAAAGATAACCTTTGTAAGTATACAAATTTTGATCCTCTCCATTCTCCTCAAAATGTTTCTTTTTAGTGTGAATTTTGTACATCAAAAGTAGTAAGCCCATCAATTTCAATGGTCTATGTATGTAAGTGTTATTGACACAGAAGCTTAATCATCTCACATGTGATTAAATATAGTATAGACAATATGACAGAAACAAAGGAAATCTATAATGGCAACTTAAACTAAGTACATTCTGTTTGAGAAGTGTTTTTAATTGACTATATTAAGGGTTGCTCAGTGGGAGTTGAATGGGTCACTGTTCACATGTTTACACTACTATGAAATGCACATGCACTTGAGCAATATGAATGCTTGCATATATTTTGGAAGTATTTATTTTCATTTGCATCCACCCATTGCATGGACAAAAATTCTAATATGCCCCTTCTGTTGTCAAAAGAGGGAGAGGGATTGTTGTTGTCCTTATCAAGAACTTTACCAATATATGAAAACAAGACCTTGTATGTGGAGGGTAGTTTAGTGTTGTGTTACACACCATGCATCTTTTATTTTTACCATTACACAACTATTTTCTAGATAAATTCTTTTGTTAGTATTACTCAACTTAGTTTAGTCATATCAAAGTCCATAGCAGCAAAAATCTTTTGGGGAAAAAATTGGCAAAACTAAAGTATAAGATTTTTTCAAATCGGGAAAAAATCGGATTTAAAAAAAAATGTAAAAAATTTTAGAACAAGAGATAAAAACTGGTTTTTTAAAAATTGAAAGGCATTTTCATAGCATAAAGATATAGAGAGCAAATAAAATAAAGAGTTTAACTAATGAATTGTAGAAAATAGATTTTTGTAATTTATATTCATATCGTTGATTACATTCATTGCATTGCACATATTTCAAACTCAAAGCATTACTTCGCATTGCATAACTAATAACTAGATGCTGATAGATGACAAATTTTCAATTATAATATAGATTTTTACAAAGTCAACCTTTTTCAATTATAATATAGTTTTTTACAAAGTCAACCTAAGAAATTATGCAATTACTTCACATTGCATAACTAATAACTAGGAGCAGCTGCCAATTGCATTAGCTTGTCATGGCATTCCATGAGACCACATTTCTTTGAGGCATTATTTCAAACACTTCACTGCCTTGTCTATGCTACGAAATTTTTCACACATGTCTACCAAAGCATTTTATCAAACAGTTCACTGCCTTGCTGCTATGGCTAAAAGCCTAAACAGGTGCTTTCAAACAAGCTATGGATGCTTGGAAAAAATCTATCAAAGCATAATAATAACTTAATAAGCAATAGCATAGAAAAGGCAGTGAACTGTTTGAAAAAATGCCTCAAAGAAATGTGGTCTCATGGTGATGGAATGCCATGATGAATGCCTATGGCGATGGATTGTCATGGCATTCCATCACCATGAGGACACATTTCTTTGAGTCATCTTTTCCAATAATTCACTGCCTTGTCTATGGTACAACATTTTTCATACATATCTACCAAAGCATTTTATCAAACAGTTCACTGCTTTGCTGCTATGGCTAAAAGCCTAAAACAAGCGCTTTTGAACAAGCTATGGATGCTTGCAAAAAATCTATCAAAGCATAATAGTAAGCAATAGCATAGACAAGGCAGTGAACTGTTTGAAAAAATGCCTCAAAGAAATGTGGTCTCATGATGATGGAATGTCATGACATTCCATCACCATGAGACCACATTTCTTTGAGGCATTTTTTCAAACACTTCACCGCCTTGTGTATGGTACAACATTTTTCATACATGTCTACCAAAGTTTTTATCAAACAATTCGCTGCCTTGCTGCTATGGCTAAAAGCCTAAAACAGATGCTTTCGAACAAGCTATGAATGCTTGGAAAAAATCTGTCAAAGCATAATAGTAAGCAATAGCATAGACAAGGCAGTGAATTGTTTGAAAAATTGCCTCAAAGAAATGTGGTCTCATGGTGATGGAAGGCCATGACAAGCTATAGACAAGGTAGTGAACTGTTTGAAAAAATGCCTATAAGAAATGCGGTCTCATGGTGATGGTTGTCCCATGACAACCATCACCATGAGACCGCATTCTTTTGAAGCATTTTTTTCAAACAGCTGACTGCTTTGTCTATGCTACCACTTTTTTCATACAAGTCTACCAAAGCATTTTATCAAACAGCTCACTGCCTTGCTGCTATGGCTAAAAGCCTAAAACAGGTGCTTTCGAACAAGCTATAGATGCTTGGAAAAAATCTATCAAAGCATAATAGTAAGCAACAAGCTATGGTCTCATTGTTTTTTTTCACATGAAAATCAACACAATTTTATTCGTGTTTTTTTGTAGGTTTTAAATGCATTTTTTTGCGATTTTGCAGTTTTAAATGGGAAAAAATCGTTAACCAAAAAGTCAAAGATTTTTTCAAAAAATCGGGGAAAAAATCGTCCAGCCTGCAGATTTTTTAAAAATCGCGATTAATCGGATTTTTTTGCAGATTTCTGCTTCTATGTATCAAACCATTATGGATTCAAAGGTCACGTAAGAAGAAATTGACTAAATTCCATTCAGAAGGAAATTTCTTCATCTGCATCTGTAAGAATCTTGTTGTACAATTTAATGTAGGGGATAATAGTGGCAATGGACACTAACTAGATAATGGAATTACTGATGGTATACCTAGGAACTATCTAGATACTTACGCTTCTTTTATGCTTAAAGAGTGATCAGTAAACAGAAAACATGAAAGATTGTGCTTATGCCATATATAGTCATGTGCATGCAGTAAATATAGTAACAACTGTAGGAAGACAGGATATTTTCATTTTATGTATGCACAGTGATTTCAAAGTTGTGGCCATTGTTTCTAATATATATCACTTTAGCTGCCATATATGTTTTTTGAAATTCTAATTATTCTCTTAAAAGATGTTAAGTTTGTCTGCAATCTGCATTCAAATTGCTAATAGTAAAATAAATCCTACAATGAAGTTATCAGAAATGATTCCTTTTTTAGATTGATTTTTAAGATGTTCTTTGCAATGATCATTAACAATGATTTTTGACAAGGTTACATGATTTCTTGTTATAGATTTAGGGT
Source organism: Sequoiadendron giganteum (assembly GCA_007115665.2). Taxonomy (NCBI): domain Eukaryota; kingdom Viridiplantae; phylum Streptophyta; class Pinopsida; order Cupressales; family Cupressaceae; genus Sequoiadendron; species Sequoiadendron giganteum. The sequence continues at coordinate 295,068,766 of CM021108.1, forward strand.
TGCGTGAGCCCAGACTGGAAGGAGACGAGTACCTCGCTGTACTTGATGAATTTATGGAAGCTGTGTTTGCTCGCTGGCCAAAGGTTATTGTGCAGGTGGGTTTGTTAGATTTAAAGTCTAGAAGATTATTTTCATATTTTTAATTTTTCCATTAAATGCCTTGCTAATGTTTGTTTTTGCTATTGGCAGTTTGAAGACTTTCAAAGCAAGTGGGCATTTGAACTTTTGAAGCGATACCGTAAAAGTTTCCGTATGTTCAATGATGATGTTCAGGTTTTTGTTGGACTACACTCCTTTTTCTTGTAATTGTTGAAGTTTTCATTAAATATGTCCATAAAATAATTTTTTTCATCCCAAGTGAAGTCTTCCTTAAAAAATAATTTTCTTAATTGTCTGTTTGTTTCTTTTGGCAGGGTACTGCAGGGGTTGCACTTGCTGGGTTATTAAGTGCAGTTAGAGCTCAGGGTCGACCATTGACAGATTTTGTAAAGCAAAAAATTGTTATTGTTGGTGCTGGAAGGTACTTGAAAATCTTTCTTAGACAGCCCAAAATTGGTCTTATACTTTCAATATAATTTGTTTTGTATAATATCTCAAGTGGTTTAAAGAAATTTTATACTTTTTTTTGTTCTTCCTCAACAACGGAGCTGGTACTTTGCAGTGCTGGGCTTGGGGTCCTCAATATGGCACAACAGACAATGTCAAGGATGTTAGGTTCCCAACAAAAATCACTAGCAAACCACCAATTTTGGCTTCTAGATAAATCTGTGAGATTATCCTATCATCTTAGAGTGATGCATAGCAAATTTTGGTTAAAATTCTTTTCTAAATAGTTTTGTAATGATTGTTCTGATTTGACTTTACCAATTATTCTCATTTAGAATTAAAATGTTACTTGAAAATTTGATCACATAGAGATGTATATGAATGGTCCATCAAAGTTATAATTGAATTTGTTTCTTCAATGCTTATGGCACTGATAATATGTTTCAAAAGGCAAATCATAGAATTTGAGCACATGATTATTTGATTCTTCCTTGGATTTTAAGGCCTGGAGAACTTTGTGTTATGCAATATTTTTCTAATTCATAGTAACTTGATTTTGTGTCAAAGCATCAAGTATTGTATAGTTCAGAATGAAAATGTGGACTACTACCTTTATGACAATCACTACCCTCAATTGCATCATGAAAATAACAAACACGTTTAGTATTGTCAAATTATGTGTATTATACATAAATCTAGATAAATATGTGTTAATATCATAGTTACTGTTGTGACCACCATGCCCAAATTGTGTTTTACCAAAATTAGGGATCCCAGTGATGATTTTTCTTTGAATTTCAATCTTCTTGTGCATCAGTTTTCTAGTTTTCTCTTTGGTGGTTATGGTTGCTTAATTGTTCAGTTTCTCATGGTTACAGTCTATGTCATAGAGTTAGCTGAATTTCCGGCTTCAAGTTCGAAATTCGGCAAATTTAAAAGAAACGGTTGAAATTCATAAAAAATCGCCTTCAAATTCGTAGGAAAACATGTGAACGATTTTTTTATTAAAATACATTTTTAAAAAGAATTCTCTCGGTGGGTGAGCAGACAATGGCTGCCTGAATGTATGAGGGTCACTGTTGGGTTCTTTGAGGGTTGTTGACCTGCACAATGCCTTGCCATTGGTAGGGTTTGTGGGCAGCTGCAGAGGGAAAGGGTGGCGCCGGCATATAAATGCTGACTTTTTTATTTATAAAATGCCGCTATGCTTTATTTTTATTGTTTTACTTTTATTTTTTAATATTAATATTTAATAAATTAAAATTTTAATATTATTAGAATATAAAATTCAGATTTTTAATTACTAATATAAAAAATTTAACAAATTTAAATTTAACTAAACAAATATAACATTACTTATTTTGATAATTTTATGCATATATTATTTATATTGTTTTGTTTTTAAAATCAAATTTATATAAAGTGAATATAATAAGAATTTTTTTTTGAATTTTTTCCTCTTGTCGAATTTCATCCAAATTTTTTGGTATCCGAACACGAACTCGATTTTGAACCTTGTGACCTAAGTTACACTCATCTCATTTTTTTCAATTATGGTTGGTCCATCTTGATCAGATTAGGTCTGCTAATTCCCGGGTTAGAGATTTAGTTGGCAACAAAATCTTTGGATTTTTCTATGTCCAATTTGTAGTTGCACAGGCTCAATTGTTCTATTTGCTGGGAAAATCAGTTTGAATTTAAATTTGGATATCAATGTTTGTAATGCCAAGTTGAATTTTTTTTTGCATTTAGACTCTCCTTTGTTTGTCACTTGGTTTGAGTATTCCGAGCTGATGAGGCTTTAGTTTCGAGGTTAAAGTCTTCTGCATCTAGGTTTTCCTTGGGCTGTGTCTTTCTTGTTGGTTGCAGACCTGATCTAGGAATCAACTTGTTCCCATAAGAAAACTTCACATGTGAAGAAGCCTTGCACTCCATTTCCTTAGTTTTTTTTCCTTTTTTCCTATGATGTGGATTCAGGCCTGATCTGTTTTATGTGCTTTGGGTTAATTTTCTTCATGTCTGGGAGTTCATGACTTAGTATCTTTAACAGTGTTTCATGACTCAGACTTGCCTCAAACTCGACAAGCTGATTTTTGACTCGGAGCTCAGACTTAGCAAATTAAAAAACCCAAGAAATTCAGATATTTTTTAAGGATTTTAAATTTGTTTCATGCACCCTTTAATAAATAAACCTTAAAGACACAATAACCTCATCAAATAGAAACTACTTTGATCCCATACACAAACATACATCGATCACATAAGTATAAACACAAATTTTAGCTAGAGGAAATAACAATAGTGAGACAATTAGATATATAAATGTTGTCAAATGTATAAATAGTAATACTCTTGGAATATGAAATCCATGGCATCAAAAGTTCCAAACAAATATCAGCCTTGCTGCGTAGGCGTCTAAGATAGGTCGTGGATGATGATGCAACCATCATCTTTGCCTGTGTCTCAGACTCAGTGGCATGCGAACCAGCATCCAAGGTGTCTGTTCGTGCTCTATCCTCTTCCTTTGCCTCTCTATACACTTGGTTGACCCAATCAAGGTCCTTATTGCTAAAGACAGGATCCTCAGCCTCAGTGATCCAATTTAATTGTGGATCAACCTCCTCTAACGTGATGGGTGACAAGTCAATCTATCTATGGTGAAGGTGAAGGTTGTAATGAACATAAACTAGATCATTCAACCTCTGCAGTGACAATCTATTGCGCTTCTTGGAGTGTATGTACTCAAACATACTCCAATTGCACTCGCAACTTGAAGCATTGCATAGTTGGCTCAACACTCGAACTGCGATCCTTTGAAGATTTGGTACTTTAGCACCAAATCTCTCCCCCATGCATTTGAGATGAGAAAAAGAAAAAAAATCTCATTGTCCAACTTTAAGTTTCAATATTTAATAGTAATATAAAAAAGGAAAAGTGTTAATTTTTAAATTACTATTATGCCCTTTATAAATCTTTACCTAGCTGCAATGTTGATCGAGGAGCCTTGCATATATCTCGTGCAAAGAGATCTCCTTGTGCAAGTCTGAAAATCTCAATCTGTGCTCCAACATGAGAATCAGACATCCGCTCAATGATTGTGTAGAGCCCACTCAAAACCTCCTCATCCGCTTTGAAATCAGGGAGGAATTGGAATGTTGGATTGAGAAAATATACTACTGTGTGTAGGGGCTTGTGAAGTTGGAGGTGCCATCGTCTATCTATGATCTCCCCCATAAATGGATGTAATGGCCTTTTTGGCCCTATCCATGCCCTCATATATGTAGCCCATTGTGGGCTTCTCCCCATCAACAACTTGTAATAGAACCACTAAAGGCTTTGTGAACTGCAATTATTGTGAAACATTAGCATAAGTAAGAGTCAACAAAATAAGCAAATAAAATAAAAATAAGAATGAAATTATAATGTATAATTAGTAAACTAATTACTAATTACATTTACCTTTACGATCTTTGCAGTAGGCACCCAAAAGACTTGCTCATCAAAAATCCAATTTGACACTTCTTCCCTTGCATTTGTCTTAGCATATGATGAGGAGGTCCACTCCTCAATAACTAACATGTGCCTCAAAGCTCCCTTTGACTGCAACAAGAATTGCAATGAGATGAAATTCGTAGCAAAGCGGGTTATCCCAGAGTGAGCCAACTCTTTTTGCCTTGTGTATTGCCTCATTAGGTTGATGACCCATGTGTGATTATATATGATTTTACAAATATTATTTGCTGTCTCCACACATGCTTTGATCCATGCAATCTTGCCAAGATCCTCCAATATGAGGTCAAGGCAATGAGTGGCACAAGGAGTCCAAAATAGTGTTGGGTGCCTATCCATCAATAGTCTACCTGTAACAACATAATTTGCTACATTATCTGTAATTGCTTGCACCACATTCTCCTCTCCAACATCAACCAAGACTCTCTCCAAAGCCTCGCAAAGGAATTCAGCATTTTTTGGTGTTCTCCGATGCATCAATAAATTTGGTGAACATAGTGCCACTTGAAAAAGAAACAAAATCAATTATTTAATAAAACATAAATTAAATTTTTTTATTGTTACTCACTAAATCAATGCATTTTAGGAAGTAAAATCACCTGAGGAAGAAACAAGAAAATTGAGCAATGTTTTGTTTCTTCTATCGATTCAACCATCGGTGATGATGGTGCAACCCTTCTTCCTCCATATGTGTCACTGCTTCTCTATTGTGGCTTTCACATCAGCCACCTTTTGTGACAAAATGGGGCCCCTTATCTCGTCATCGGTAGGGTCTTTGAATCCTGCCCTGCAAACAGTAATGGCATCAACCATGTTTTGCCAATAAGGAGACCTAACACAAATAAATAAAATCAAATAAGTATTGTAAAATGGAGAATTTAAATTTGAATTCAACATAGCTCTAAAAATAAAAATTCAAGAGACAAAGGATCAAGTATTAAGCTATATATTTTAAAACAAAAGAAAAAGAAGAATTACCTAGCTGCATGAAATGGTATGTCGCAATAGAACCAAAAGTATCCAATTGCATTTTTGGTTGCATCATGTTTTATCTTTGTTCCAACCCATGCTCTCAAGTGACGATTGGGAACTCAATGTAGTGCGTGGAAAAATATATGAATCCAACCTAGATGCGTGAACTCTAGGCCCAATGCTAACACTGCCACTACCACTACCACTAGCACTACTGGCAGTCGGAGATGGAGAAAATGGAGGCATGGAAGAAGAAGCATCTCCAACTCCACCAATGGCTGCCATCTCCTCTCTTTCCCTCTTTTTAATTCTTTTTGCTGCTCAAAGGTTTTCAATTGAACTTGCACTTCACGCATAATCTCAGGAGGGACTTTTGGGCATGGATTAGCATCTCAACCTCGTATATGTGCAAGGTGGTTTTTCAATCTATTAATGCCTCCCCCATGAATAGTTGTTTTACAATGAAAACATGTTTCCTGTCATTTTTTTTGTCCAGGAGTAATAAGTGCATGTTTCTAACAAAGGTCTTTCTATTTGGAGTTTGACACATTGTGATAGACACAATTTATAAATATAAACAATGCTGCAATAACACATAGATAGAAAAAATTAACATTCAAAGTTTATAATTAAACTAATATTAAAAAACCTAGGGTTTGCAACTATAAAACTATTTTTTTTACAAGAACACCTAGGGTTTATTCAACAAAAAACTTAAACACACCTAGGATTTGTTCTTTGTTTCGCTAAAACAAAATAGAAAAAAGAAAGAAGAAATAAAGAAGAGAAATAAAACTTTGGTTTAAAAAAAACAAAAAAAACCTTCAAAATTCAAACTTACCTCTTAAATCATCTTTGAAATCGATGGAGAGCTCTTTCCAATCCTTTGTGGACTCCTCTAGATGCACCAAGAGTACCTACAAACTTGCTCAAATGTTTCGCTCAATCTCTTTGCCGGTTTTCCTTAAATGCAAATAAATTTTGGCTCATATCTCTTATCTTTTTCTTTCTTCCTTCGCTTGAAAATGAAATGAAGTGCTTTTTGAAGTGAAAGAGGCAAATGTAAACCCAAAAAGTGCAACTTAAAATGCTTTAAAGTGTTTTTTTAAATTTTTAATATTTTGCCATTACCCAACCACGACCGAGTCTTTGGCTTGGGACTCGCCCAAAACTGGCAAGTCTAGCGATTCTACTAAACTCAACGAGTTTGGCGAGTACTCGAAGCTCAAGTCTCTCAGACTTGTCGAGTTGGTTTGGCTTGGGACTCGCCAAGTTTGGGGATTCTTGGAACACTAATCTTTATTCTAGACCCATAATGGGATTTGATGTAAGTTTGATCTCTTTTTGTATCCAAATTCATCTTAGAGTACATCACAATTGATTTTTCATCTTTATATCTCTAAAGGGTATTTGTGACCCAAACCATCTTTCATCGGGTTTTAATCATTTTTTGCATCCTAGTTTCCCTTGTTATGAGTTGACCTATTTAAAATTGGACTTGGTGTTGACTTTAACCCTATTTGTTAATTTTTTGCATCTAGATGGGTCGTGGACATGGCATTTATTATCTTATGGAGATGCAAAGCAAAACAAACCGGAAATGGGATTTAATTTGATTTCACATCTGGATTCGTCTCCAAGCATATCACAATTAATTTTCATCTTTTTACCTCCAAGAGATATTTGGAGCTGAAATGGGTTTTAACCTAGAGTTTCCTTGATTTGCATTTGGTTTCATAATCAGATTGTGTTTTAATCCTTTTTCCAATGATTTGCTAGATCAAAAAATCCTTTAGACCACAATTGAACTTTAAGCCTCCCAACGAGATCTAGATGCAACATGAGATTTAATCTCAAATATAATTTGATTTCGCACTTGCATTCATCTCAGAGCATATCACGATTAATTTTCATCTAAGTTGTTGGTTTGGATAGGGGTTTGAGTTGCTTGTGTGGCATTTCTTTTTCCTTTAGTTCAGTATTGTTGGGTATGATACACACACTCTCTCTCTCTCTATATATATATTTATGTGTGTGTGTGTGTGTGTATTCTATGCTCCCCCAAGTTTTCGTGTTGGGGACAACAACAGATGCATTTTTGGGATGGGTTCTTTTAAGGCCATTTTTTGGAGGACAGCAGGGGATGACTATTAAAAAAGTAGTGAAAATTTTAAAATATAACTAAATTTCAAATATTCATATGATAATATTGATCAAGCATTCATCATGGATGTTATAGAACGTTTATGAGTATGGGTAATTTAATAGGAATTATGATGTTCTTAATACATAGACAAACACTAGCTAGGCATGTCTTTAGTATTAGAGAGTATTCATTGGAAAGATTTGCCTTCAAAGCATGCTACTTGGTAAGGGGAACATATATTGTAGCATCCAAATCTATAATTACTTGTAGGCGTAAGCGCCTGATGGAGACCCTTAGTCTATTTTCCCATAGGCTTTTTGGGAGGTCTAAAGGGAATAATTAATTAATTAAATTAAGTTGTTCAATTAAAGTTACTTTTAAGACGAATTACATGTAATTAATTATTTTATTAAAGTTGAACTGTTTAAATTAAAATTGACGTTTATGGGCTCCAAAATATAAACTTAAATTATAAAGTGTGTGAAAAGGAGAATGTTGAAGGGAAAGTTCTGTTTTGGCATTTTCATTTTGTAAACCCCAGATGTGGAGATCAAGCAATTGTTCAACTTTTTTCCTAGGAAGAAAACCCTATGGAAAAAAATGGTCTTGGGGACGAAAACCTCTTGGCCAATTCATGTTGGATTCATACAAGATTCATAGGTATGCTTAATGTTTGAGGATTTGTGGAGATTTGTGTTGGAGTAATGAAATATATATTTTCTTATGTTTGTGGTCATTTCTGATGAGTGAACTTTGAAGTTTATTTTTTATATTATTTTGCAAGAAAGATATATATATATATATTCAACTGTTAAATTTAGGAGTACCATTTATCCCCAAGGCAGACCGTGACAAAAAGCAAAGGCAGCGATTCTGTGAATAAAGAGCTTGTTCAACAGCCACCTATCTAAAGGAAAGGCATGGGAATAATTTAAGGCATTTGCTGATGTAAAAAGAGGTCGTGGGTGTCAGTCTTAATAGAGTCATTATCAAACTCTTTAGGATATCACCTTTCTAGGATTGAGCTATTCACACTTAGCTTAAGTTTACTTAGGCTATTTCATACTTTGTCTCACTTCATATGGTTGAGACGTGTCCTCATCACTTGAGACACCTATTGCATGCATACTTGCCACTTGCTCACACAATTGTCAAGTGAGCTCACAAGTGTTGCACCTTTGGAGGGGTAGTTAGTCATTCAATCCTACCTTCTTACCTCCTCATCGTTGCCTATATAAGCAAGGCTTATCATTGTACTTTACACACTCTCATTTGCATATGATAGATTTCCTATTGTGTTCATCGTTTCACTTGTGGAAGGTTATCAATTTGTGCTTTCTGATCTTAGCATTCTCCGACAGTGGGGGCCCTCCAACACCCAGCTGCCCCTCCTAAATATTATTGACATAAAAAAAGGTTGCAGTAGTGTTTTGAACATTGGGAGTGCTACATTCAAAAGAGAGGCAATTGAAGTAAGAAAGGGATTTTGGAATCCCATGTGTCATCACAGCCCTTGTTGAGCCAACAAACATAATTAAGGGAGTTTGCTGGTCTATTCTGCAAGTTTTATCAGCAATTACAACCATAAAAGGAGGCCGTGCAGACTTTTAAAAGGAAGCTCATCATATATTTCAACATCAGCAATAATATTATTATATTATACTTCTGTTAGATAGACACTGTGTTCCTACATTGCACTTGCAATATGTGATGAGCCCTACTGGCTCTCAATTCAAACCCCAATATTTTCTTAAGTCTTTTAGTGTTATTTAGTTTTTTAAGAGAAAGTTTGATAGACAGAAGAGAAGGGGCGCACAGCATAAATGCTTATAAAATGTAAATTTGCACTATTTTCTTCAGAATGAAAGTGTAGAAGACATTATTTAACTGAAACAAATAGATTGCAAATGATAAACATACCAGAATGTTTCCAGTTTTTTTATTTAAAACAGTAAGCCAGCTCGCCAGCCAAGAATGCTGAAACTGACAGTAAAGGACGCTTGGCCTCCATATTTAAGTTCTCCTGCCTCGAAACTGGATACAAGTCTCTGTAAATACTAGACGCCAAGGATGGAAGTCAAAAAGCAACCAAAAGGAAGGCGTTTCAACCAAACCCTTCACACACCTCTCTAGAATGCACCATTCCCAATGCAAGTCGTACGGCCAAGGAGAAGAATGAGTATTAACCCTGCTAGATGCCATTGATCTGAAGAAGAAGGCGCCACAAGGAAGATAAACCCTGTTTCTTATTCCAAAACACTGAAATGCTGAAATTAAACTTAGATGAGGCACAATAGAACTTCTGTATGAAGCCCTCACAAACTGCACAAATTCAGCTGATCTTCCATAGCCTCAAAGGTGCTCAACACTGAAGAGATTCCGTTCTCCAATGGAAAAATGCTCAAAACCCTATCACAGGAGAAGCACAGGAAAAAGCCAAAGGCAAAGTCAAAATATTCAAAGATGATTCTCTCATTGCCCAAAATGCCTATATATGCCAAAAGGCACGATTTCCAAGAAGATACGCCACTTTTGGATATTTAAATCTTTTAAAATATAATTTAAGTCACTTTCAATAGTTTGACTTAAATAAAGTGGGCGCACTTTATTAATTTAAGTGATTAAGTATTAAATCACTTTTTTTAGGAAATATTTAAGTGATTTAAAAAGCATAAAGTCAATTTGACTTTATAATAAAATATTAAGTTAATAAATAACTTAAATCACTCAAATAGGCATAACTTCCACAATTCTTCATAAAATCCCGTGCCGTCAGAAGCTGTCGACTCCTGGTCTGCTAATGCCTGCTGTGAACCAATACTGGGCTCTGAACACGAGAACGAACCAACTCTCCAGAAAGTACCACTGACCCTCTAACCAATCCAGTTAGCCCACAAGGGTCCAATAAAGGGCTAACACACTGTTCCCGAGAACTGACTAGAGTGGGGACATCACACAATACAATATTTGTTTATATATTGCTATTTTTATTGCCATTCTATCAAACAATTGCCAAAAATACAAAAATAAAATAATTGGTTACACTACAGTGGTATCAGTGCTGGTTTTCCTGCCAGCCTGTTGGGAATTGGATAACTTGATGCAAATAGACAACTCTTATACAAACTAGTGAAAGAGCTAATAGGTACCATTAGAGGAATCTAAGAAGAGGGCAATTTTATTTTCCAGAAAACCTAGAAGAAGAGTTTCATTTTGCAGAATTTTCAGTTTAGGAATAGGTAGAAGTACAAATGGTTGATAGGGAAAGAAGAAATGAATGGAATAACACAGAACAAATACTTAATGATTTTGTTAGAGGACAACAATAGTTCGCAAATCTATTGAAACAAATTTTGCAAAATTTGAATATGCCCAAGACTGATAAGAACAGTAATAATAATGGGGAAGCAAGTAACTCTGGGAATACAGATCAAATAATAACACCAGGACAGTTATTGGATCAACAGTTAGATCCTTGATGCCCACATTCCTAAGTAGAGAACAAGCCCAAAAGGTAATGGAGGACAACATAATGATGGAGAGTGTTATTTGCAAGCATGAGTATCAATCATTAGGAGATGAACTCCACGCTGCTATGTCTTTGATTGATTTTTTCCAACTAAAATTGAGGAACAGATCTAGGAGGGAAAGGGGCACACCTAATTAGGATTTACAATGAAAATTGGGCAAGTTCTCCATACCTACTTTTGATGGCTCCAATAAATACACAACACATGCATGGATCCAAAAATTTGATACATACTTCTCATTAAACCTCGTGTTTGAAAATGATGCAACAAAATATGCCACACCTTATCTAGAAGGGGATGCTCATGAGTGGTTGTACCATGGGATGTTGTCATAGGGGCACAACCTTATAGACTCATATGCGAATTTCAGCCACAGGCCATTGATAGGTTTGATAAGAAGGATCTATAATTGCGTTTCAAGGAGCTAGCACAATTGAAATAGTATGGATCAGATGATAATTATTTGTCCGATTTTTGGAGGCTTTTGGTTATGGTTCTTGATGTATTTGAAAGGAGGCTTATTGTTCTTCTTGTTGAGGGGTTAATTGAACCACTCGAATTTTGGGTGAAGGCATTTGACCCACCTTCTTTACAGGATGCCATAAAAAGGGCAATAAATATGGAGTTTTCCACTCCTGAAAATAAATTGCAGCCTAAGTCATTTCCATCGAATAAATATAATAAACCTTTTTAGAAGAAATGGCCTTAGAAGACAACCATGCATGATGAAACAAAGAATGAGATGCGAAGAAGGAAATTGTGTTTTTTTATGTAGAGAACCATGGGAACTAGGTCACAGGTGCCTTGGAAGAGGCAAGGTTCACTACATCAAAGTTATCTCTAATAATGATGAGGAAAAAGAGGAAGTTGGTTCAAGGAGTGAATAGGAACAAGAAGCAGAAACTAAACCAAAAGACCCATGTTGGAGGAGTTTCAGGAGGAGCTTTTTCCACTCTAACAAGTACACTCAAGTACAATCCATTTCGAGTTAGAGTATTGTAGGGATAGAGAGTGAGTCTTGATTGATAGTGGGGGAACCCACAACTTCATTGACAAGGGCTTAGTAGTGAAAAGAGAACTCGAGGTGGAAGATTTAAAAGGATTTAGTGTGATGGTTGCAAATGGGTTCACTACGTCATGCACAAAAAAGATGTCACAATTGAGAATAATGATAGGAAACCATAAGGTGATTACCGATTTCTATGTTGTAAGCATTAGAGAAACATATGCAATTTTGAGGGGACAATGGTTATACTCTCTTGGAAAGTACTCTCAAAAATTTCAGACAATTTCAAAGAAGATGGGAAAAAGGTAGTACTTAGAGGCATGTGAAATGGAGCACCCAAGATAGTCACTGCAAAGAAGATGGAGGCTCTTTTTCGACATGGTGAGGTTGCATGGTCAGCCCAATGTTTTATTTTTACCAAAGCTTCATCAAAGAATAAGAGAGCCTATCACTTTGATATTCAATCTCTGTAGGATAAACTTAGTTCGGTGTTTGACGACATTCCTCTAGGTAGACCATCAGATAGGGGCTTTGAACATGTCATTGAGTTAGAGGAAGGGGCCAAGCCTATCATTACGACTCCTTATCTCCAAACAAAAAGGCATAAGGAAGAGATAGAGAAGCCAATCATGGAGCTACCTGATGTGGGACATATTAGACTGAGTTCCAACCCTTTTGCTTCTTTAGTGGTTTTGGTTAAAAAGAAGGATGGGACCATGAGAATGTGTATTGATTATAGGGCTCTAGGATTTGAGTTGATTGATGAGTTGCATGGGGTAGTCTACTTTTCGAAGACTAACTTTCGGTCAATATAGCACTAGATTAGAATTAGAGAAGAGAACATACATAAGAGTGCATTCAAATGCCATTTAGGCACACTATGAGTTCTTGGTCATGCCTTTTGAGTTGACCAACACATGCTACATTCCAATCATGTATGAATCAAATATTTAATAAGCAGCTATGAAATTTTGTATTTGTCTTCTTCGATGACATCCTAATATATAGCAAAACTTAGGAGTATCACCTCAGACACATTGATGAGGTGTTAAGGATTATAGAGGATCAATCACTTTTTGCTAAGGCATCCAAATGCAAGTTTGGAATAATAAAGATTTTATGTTTGGGACATGTGATTAGTGCAAAATGAGTCAAAGTGGACCAAGAGAAGATTTGAGCTATCTTAGATTGGTCGCTACATAAGACCTTAACCCATCTTAGGTGATTCATTGGTTTGTGGATTTATTACAAGAGATTTGTTAGGGGTTTTTCTTAGTTGGTAGCTCTCTTAATAGATTTGACCAAGAAAAGATCTTTTATTTACAATGATAACTTTAAGAAACTCCCCTTGAAAAAAGATATAAAATCTTGACGAATCTTTCATTTTTTTGGGAAAATTTTTTTATTTCTATTGCTGAATCTTCCCTTTTTTTTTGTTGAAAAAATATTAATATTATTGGCAATTTTTAAAAAATAACTAGAAAACTGTAGAAAAGATAGGCCAATCTTGTTTAAAAATAGACAAATGAATTAATTACCACGGCAAATCCTTCCTTTTAAAAAAAATTAAATTCCTATGGAAACCTAAGAACTTAAGGGTGGCAATGATTGACTAGTTTAAGGTGTAGTGGTCATTTCTATAATTCATTAATTCCATAATATTTTAAATCAATTTGTCACCACAATTAATTTTATTTACAATCTAATGGTTTGTGTTCTATTTTGTAGGCAACCCCATCTATTAGATTACAAATCTTTGATGACCTAGATACAATTTTATGCTTAATGGGCATTGTCGCTCTAGGGATAGATTTTAACACATGGAATACAACCTCAACCTTTATATTATAAATAAAAGCAATGGTGGTGATTAAAAATTGGTGATATTGCCTTGAAGTAACCAATAATTATATAATATTATTGGCGAATCAATTTCATTTTATACTATAAATTATAAAGTTTAGGCGAATCTGATCTAATTAGGTATTGAATATTGTGGCAAATTTTTATTTTCAAAGTTTAATAAAATAAATGTTTGGCGATTTAACCAAGACTAGAATAAAATTTTGTCAAAATGTGGCGATTCAGATCACCTTAAAACTTGTACTATTAGCCAAATTTTGAATCCCCAATTTCAACTATTAGCCAATTGGCAAATATTAGCCACTAAAAAAATCACTGTTTATTTAGATAGAGGTAGCACAATAGACCTTTGATAGGCTCAAGTAGGCAATGAGTTCTTGTCCGATTTTAGCATTGCTAGATTTTACTCAGCCTTTATTGGTAGAATTTGATGCTTCTGGTGAGGGCATTGGAGTTGTTCTAATGCAGAACAAACATCCTTGTTATACCCAAAATGAAATTTTTGGCATTCTGCTTAAATTGAGCTAAACAACGTAAAAATGCCATTGAAAGTATGTTTTAGGTCAAACCAAACATGAAGTCTTTGTGGGTTTCTGTCAAGGAAACTATGGTTAAAATTCTAAAAACATGAAAATTAGGGTTTTACACCCCTATTTTTATGGAAACCCTAAAAAATAGGACCTTCCCGAAAATGATTGAAAATAATTCTGATAGGATTAATTGCCTTCACGATCACACCGATCAAGTCAGAATTATCAAAAATTATGTTTTACTTTGGTGGGTCTATTTCTGTTTTTCAGGAAAAAAGTTAGGAGCTCCGCAGCCATTAATGGCAGATTGGCCAATACCAGGTGCTGAAAGCTAAACCTCAAAAGCTTCAACCAAGAAGCTATGGCGAAAAAGGATGAAAAGATGCTGTTTCAACGAAGGAGATTCTCAAAACGGAAAAGGCCAAAATTTGGCTAAATCTGGAAGATGGACGTTTTGTCTACCAAGGCAAAACACAGTCTACAAGATGAAAAGGCACCCCTCTTGAAGAAAGGCGCCCTTGGATCTTAGAGGGCAAATAAAATCATTTGGCATCTTCAACTCAATCATCCTCTTCACTCTCATGCTGGCTCGACAACGAAACAATCAGCAAAATCATCTGATTCAGGTATCATTGACCAACCGTCAGCAAAGTATGGAGGATCCATCAACGACACAGATGCCAAATCAGAGAGCTTTAAGGCAAAAGCACCCCTGCTTGCTAGGGGCGCCCCTCAGTTGCAGGCACCAGATGAATCCATAAGCAGCAGCTCTATATATGATATCTTTCCAGCTTCCTCCCAGCTACGTGATCAATCTAACAGCAAGTCCATGAGACACACCAAACGATCACGAGTTGAGATCAAGCAGAAAAAGCCAAAATTGAAGAACTGGAAAGATAAAGCCAGAAAATGGCTAAGGCATAGCTAAAAGCGCCCCTCTTGAAGAAAGGCACCCTTTCTTAAAGGCATCCAGATTCAGTTAGAATCTTCACTGTCTCCCAAGATGACCTTCTCAGCTATGACCTATCTCGTCAGCGAGACTATCAGCAATAACTTCCGACAAATCAATTGTCTGATAGAGGAGGTCAAAGATTGGCAATCCACAGCCAAGATGAAACCAAGCAAAAGCTAAAAGCGCCCCTGCTGGCTGGCCAGGGGCGCCCTTTAGTTTGAAGGCCCAAAACTTGCCAGCTTCAACTGAGAAGTCAGGCATCTTGAACAAGACCGAACCGGCTACCCGATGCATCGTCAAGCAGAGTCATCTGATTCATCTAACATTGGGAACGTCAAATCAAAGCAAAGAGGGTTTGAAGAGATGAAAACAAAGAACAGACAATTTGAAAATTGGCTAAGGCATTGTCAAAAGTGCCCCTCTCAAGGAAAGGCGCCCTTCTTTCTGGAGACCTAAACTCAGTTTTCTGAGTTAATCCCTCTCAGGCATACCTCATCGTGTTGATCCCGCCTCAACAACAAAACTGCCAGCCACTGCCTGAGATCAACTGAGCAACCTGAATCAAAGATCAAACGGGAGCACTTCAGCTTGCAAAATGAACAAAAAATGATCAACTTCAAGAATGGACGCCTAAAAGAAGTCAAAGCAGAAATGTTGACTTGAGTTAGCAAATTTGGAGCCAAAAAGAGACCAAACACTCCACAATAAGTGGAAATCATCTTTTGGAACTCCAAATCAGGTTTGAATGATGAGTTATCTTCCATACTTTGTGGATCTTAACCCTAATCAGCATATATTCATGCTAGGCGTACCATTCTTCATTATTCTTTTTGCAGGTTGAAGGATGAAACATCAAATAGCTCTCAAGAACACGTTTTCAAGATCTGGCAGAGGTTTTGGACGGATCTTCAATATTTTTGAAGATCATTGGCAGTAAAAGCATGCTTTCCCCAAGATTGCTTCCAGAGACAGATTATTGCAAAGTGGCAATTTATAACTTCCAATCCATCTTCTGTCTACTTCCTCTATTTCTGTCTACATTTCTTTTGCATGTCACAGGAAACGACAGATTATCACAGATCTAGCCATCTGGGTATGATCAGCACAGCTTTTTCAACAAAACCCATATGGTAGATTTTTCTAGAAAAAGTAGCCCTGCTGCCCCTATTTTTTAGGGTTTTTGAAAAAAGTCATAATATTGAAAAACAGACAAATTGGGTTTGTTTAGCTTTGAAGCACGAACAAAACCCATGTGTTAGATTTTTCCAAGAAAAAACACTTTCTGGTGCCCTTGCTGCCTCTGCTACCGAAGAGCTTTTGCATGCCAAGGAAAAACTCATTTTTCCAAATTTTGACGATCTGGGTTTGTCTAGAAAATCATTCTTAACAAAACCCATGTCTCAAAATTTTTCGTAAAAACTACCCTCGGCGAGGCTATTTTTAGCAGTTCCAAAAAAGTGTCAGGACTCAAAACAGGGTCAAGTGCCCAGTCAATATTCAAGGTTTTCAGATGCAATAC
The DNA here is from genome assembly GCA_007115665.2 of Sequoiadendron giganteum. Taxonomy (NCBI): domain Eukaryota; kingdom Viridiplantae; phylum Streptophyta; class Pinopsida; order Cupressales; family Cupressaceae; genus Sequoiadendron; species Sequoiadendron giganteum. The sequence goes on from CM021108.1 coordinate 295,085,340, forward strand.
TCTCAGGTACAATACAAGACCAAAACGGTCTTATACCATGATTACCTGAAAACGACTGATACAGACTTATGGCAGAAAAATCCAGAGGTCAGTTCTGAAGACTTGGAGGGCATGAACCAAATCACGTTGCAAAACATTGAAGAATCCGGTTTGTTTCAAGCACCATCTATTCCAATCACCTTACAAAGCATCGAGCTTGTAACTGCTTGCACAAAGCATTACAACCCGACAACAAGGGAGATCCTGTCAGTAGACGGGAGGGTGATTTGCAACTTGAAGCCGGTGGACATAGAGACTTGTTTTGCAATTCCGCCATGCCCTACCAAGAAGGTCATATCAGTGATAGAATGCGAAAAGGCATTCGAGGCTTCGAAGGATGAGTGTTCGTTTATAATGGCTGAACATTGGCTGAAAACAAAGAGAACCAGCTTGCCTAGATTGGTTGGTAGAGGAGAATTCAAAGATGAGTACGGAGTGTTAATCACCCTACTCAGCAGAGTCACTGGACAAGAGGAGGGAAAATCCTTCCAGCCGTGGATGTTCTACATTATTGGCAAGATAAGCAGCAGGAAAGAACGTTACGACTGGGCCTCCTTGATCAGTGACACACTCCACCAACAATTCATCGGGTTTCTAGAAGAGCACCGTTTCCACATGTGTTCATACCTGGTCTATCTGATAGCCTTCCAAGGCGATTTCAGAACATTAAACACTGTGGGAACCCTGGGTGTGCAAAAGGTCCAAGAATACTTTCCTTGCCTGGAGTTCACTCTAGCGGAAAGACACTTCAAAAAGATAAATGACCTTTTTACTATGCACACCGTGCATGAGCTAGACCATGAGATGCACGTGCGTATTTCACCAGCAGCTAAGGCAACAATGGTGGACTGGGCGGATTGGTTCATACAATTCCCCACTTTCACCTACATACGCGTGTATGGCTACAATGGCCACCCCGCCATGATGCCACGCTACCCCTCAGATAGGGTAGTGTTCATGGAATTCCTGAGGCAATTGGCCGAGGTTCACTCTTACCTTCGCATAAAGAAAAAAACTGCTGCAAACTTTCCTTTTCAGATGGGACTCTATAGATGTAGGACTGCAGCCGATGCAAGGTTGATAAGCCAGGAAATAGTGAGATTTAATCTCAAGTACCTCATTGATAGGAGGCCATCCTATGACCCCAGAGGCATCTTCGCAGCTCACCTTGAGCAAAGATCAGCACATGAACCTTTCATGGAAGATTTTTGGGTCAACTGTGAGGATGAGTTCGAAGTGAGAAGAAGGAACCATAGTAGATTCAAGCTCTCGCAGATTGCAGCATTCATGTCAGAGGACATCGAGGGCTTATCTGAGGACGAAGAAGAAGTCATTCTTTCTTCCTTCTTCACGGGTCTAGTGGATTCACAACCACTCGGCAAAGTAGACTGGTACGCAAAAGAGAGTATGTCTATTGAGGAAAGAACGGGTAGAGTAGTTCGACACAGTCAACTCAACTTGGGCAGTAAAAGGACAAGGAAGGTAGTACTTCCCCGATCAGAGCCGCCAGCGGTTCAGTTTACACTACCTTCCACGTCTAGGAGGAAACCCAGACAGAAAAAGATGAGCTTTCCTCCAGAAGGAATGCGGATGTCAGGGAGCACATGGGGGAGAAAAGGAATTGCCAGCACAAGCCGGCAAGAGGTACAGGTGGAGACAACCACCAATTTACCTAAGACAGTAGAGACCGCTGCAACTACACAAGAACCAGTGATTGAAATAATCGCTGCAGAGATGGAATCCATTGTAGAAGAAGTTGCAGCAGAAGCGGTGCCAGTGATAGAAACAGAGCAACCAGCTTCACCACCATCACAGAGGTCGCAAAGTCCTATTGATTTGGACTTGCCGCCACGAGGCATTGCCATGACACAATTTCGTTCTTCCAGCATTCAGGGGGCCTATGTTCCTCCTCCCAGCGATGCTAGCCGAGATTCTATCTGGCTGGAAAGCTCGCTTAGGAGGAAAAGGGAGAGGCCTTCTTATCAGTTTGACTTCTCTGAATTCCATCATGTCCCACAAGACATGCTGGCAAAGGAGTTGAAGAAGCAGACACATGTAGAGAAGAATGCAGAGAATGAGGTTATCATAGAGACTGCTGCCCCACCTGAAGACAAAGATATACATAATGTGAGGGTTGAGGATTTCATGCTTTCAAAGGTGAACCTTGGAAAGACCACTCGACAGGTGGAGGCAGACCTTCTTGGAATCGCCTCAGCGAGTGTCAAAGAAAGGATGACAAAGGATGGACAAGACAAAGCAGCCTTGAAGGCTGAAATCCGTCAGCTAAAGTTGTACATTTCTAGTTTGATACATGACACTCCAAACTCCTTAGCCTTGCCTCAAGGACTATTGGATCTCCTAGTTGAAAGAAACCATCATCAGTTGATTACATACGGCAAACACTTGAGACGTCAAGTGGATGAGTTTGTCGTCAAAGGACGGTGTGTGTTGACAGAAGCATATCAGCTGAGAGACAAGGCACATGGACTTAGATCAGAAATCCAGCAGTCGGATGTGAAGGCAACGCAAGAGAGGCCGAGAGAGGAGGCGACATTTGCTGATCTACAACAAGCATATGAATCAGTTATAACCACTGAGTACAAACACCATCTCTTTGAGTGGAAGAACAGGTGGCATACAAGGTGAGAGCCTACGATGCCAATTCAGTGGAGCTGATTGATTATAGACGCTTTGTCGCCAATTTTATCAACTTCGCAAGAACGTTGGTAATATCCTTCCTTGAGTTAGAATATCAGCGAGGAGGAGGAGAATATGTTGAGTTTGAAATGGTACAGACACGGTTCCAAGATGTCATCCGGTCTTCATTCCTTGAACATCCCAATGGTTGCAAGTTAGCCAAAATTGCAGCCATATCTATCCAGTTAGATGAAGCAGCTGCCCAATGCATAATCTATCAGCAGCAACTTATGACGGGTGAAGAAATGCTTAGACGCCACATAGTCACCTTGAAAAGCATTAATTGCCCGAGGGCCGAAGAGGTCAATGACTGGATAGAGACTTTGTTGACCAGTGGTGAAGAGGTGTAAAGCACCAAGGAAGGACATCCTACCCTCCAAATAGCATTAATGATGACTGAAGTCAACTTGATGCCCCTTTCCAAGTTGACTCCAGATCTCCATAGATCATGCATGTCAGATCCCACTAATCTAGGATGTCTAATTGACTCCCACGATTTGTGGATCTCAGATCTCCTTAAAAGGTGGATGTCTATTTGGAGACATATTTGTAATTATAAGTTCACTTTTAGTTAGGTGTCAGTCAACTAAGGTAGATTTCCAGTTTGACTTTTGTTTAGTTTCAGTTAACTGAAGTAGATTTTCAGTTAATTGTTTGCTCACCTACTTTTAGACATAGAAATAAATCTTGCTGATTGGCAAGAATTGTTTGTTAACTCAAGGAGATTTTAGGGTTGCTTACTCTTTTGAGTTTCTATAAATAAGAGCCTTAGGTTCTTTATTTGTTTAACCTTTATTTGCTAGCAAAATTGCTGCGCCGTTGCTGCCAGAGTTCGCTTGTTTATATCTGTTCACTCTTGGATGAGAGTTCGTTGGTTGATCGCAATTGTGCATGATTTTGTGCCTTTGCTGTCTTGACCTTTGTAATTCTTTGAAGAACCTTGAAGAAATAAATCAGATGGTGCAAGCTTGCTTGATCTAATTATTTGAGTTATTCAAAGTCTTGTTTTTAAATAGTGCATTGTTTCAATCTCCTCCTTGGACAGGTGTCGTCGCCTCCTTGGATATTTTGTCATTGATCATTATTGTTTGATGTTGTTTAATGATCTATCTTGCAGCCTACACTTTGGACATGTGTCGTCACCTCCTCGGGAATCCTGTTAGAGAGGCCATCGTTCTATGTTGTTTCTAGTAAGCTGTTTCCAAGCCTACACCTCAGATAGGGGTTCCTCCTCCTTGGCATGTCTTAGATCCAGTTTATCGTAATGAGTGTTTGTTTGTATCGAGCCCTATCTTGGTATATATCCGAAGGTTCAGAGCCTCAGCCATATTCCATTGAGACGGAAGATTCAAGTGATCCAACCATCCATTTCGCTCCTACGCCCTCATGCTCTGTTTATCTTGGGGAGGTAGGATAGTTTAGAAGCTTAGTTAGTCGTAGTTAAGATCTGCGGAAACCAGAGAAAAGGCTTAGCTACGGCGCATTGGTTTATGCACCCTTGTGTCCTACTGCTGAGTAAAAAAGATAGGAATCTTAGTACACCCCTTTTTTACAGTAGAAAATCAGCAAAGAGAGATCTTCCTCTCTATAATCCAAAGAGCATGTACTAACACACTCCAGAGGTGCTAATTGAAACGCCAACAATCCTATAGCTTTTGAAAGTAGGAAGCTCAAGGAAACAAAGACAGGTTTCTTTGTTTATGATAAGGAGATGTTAGCCATTATGCATGCATTGATTACATTCATAAAATATCTGGTAGGGAGGAAATTTGTGCTAAGGACAAACCATAACAGTTTGAAATACTTCCTCAACCAAAGAGATTTGAATGAAAGGTAGCAAAGGTAGGTTAGCAAACTGTAGGCCTATGATCTGAATATTGAATATGTAAAAGGGAAAAAGGAATGTAGTTGTAGATGCCCTATCTAGGATGTCAATTTTATGTTCAATGATAGATTTTAGCAGATTGAAGGTCTCATCTCTTGGTAGAGTACTCTAAGAATATATTTGCTTGTGATTTCATGGAGGAGAAGGTACAAGATAGTGGATGATCTCATTTTATACAAGGACATAATTTACCTAGTTGCCGAATCTAAAATGAAAGAGAAGATATTGAGAGGAGTCTGTGACACACCTCTACCAGGGTATCCTGGCTACTTTAAGACCTGCAAGGTGATAATTATTATGCGACTTTGCAAGTAAATAGTACAGCCAAAGAGGACGAAAACCCTTAATTTCTTTTGTCAAGTTAGTGGATGAAAACCCCTAACTTTAGCAGAAATTGGAAACATTTCAAAGACATTTATGCAAAGAAAAATAGCTGCAAATCAGAAGAAGAAACATAGTAGAAAATCAAGGTAAGATTATTTTCAGAATTATGTCAAAGTGAAAAAATCTGAATATTATAATGAAATTCATGATTTTAGTTAAGTTATATTTATAAATATAAATGCAATTATCATTTTAGAATTAGAAATATTGTTTTAAGGCAAAAATAAGAAATGTTCTAGAAAGGGACATTACATCAAACCTTGCCTATACACCTATAGCTGGAGCATCAAATCCACTTTTTAAGATAGTTGTTCTCAGGAAGAGAAAATATAGGTTATATTTTTGTAGGTAGCACAAATCTGAATAAACAATGCAGACATTTGCTATACTGTATTTGCACCAGTGTCCAGTTGTTTTATTTTTATTTTTTTTTGCAAAAGGAATTGGGTACTTAAGAGTTACGTTCATTCATTAAAGAGGAACCACCTTGTGTCAAAGAAATGAGGAAATCTATTGTACACACCCTAAATTTTTACTTACGGTCTCAGGGTATAGACATGGTCCTTACAGAGAAATGGGAACAATTCATAACTGATACAGGTGTCTTGTGCAGCAAGGAATATGAATGAACCATTGGAATGATATATCTCAAATTCCTACTCCTACAGATTAGATAGAGCTTGAAAACAATTTGTTCTTGGAGTCTTTTGACAAAGGGAAAGTGCAAAGGTTCAACCAATGAGGGACCTGAACTTGATGTATTATGTAATTTTGCTAATGCACATCCTTTTGTAATTTTAATGACAATTTCTTTAAATAAAATTATTTATTGTTTACGCTTTTCTATGTTGAGTTCAACATTGCAGTCTATATAATCTCAATTTTATTGGCATATTTATAACTATTAGAGCAAGCTTTTGGATTCAACTGTGTATGTTTTTTGATCGACGTTTCGGATCACACTCAGTGATTGACGTTTCGGATCACTTTCCTCTTCCTGATGATGGATCACTGAGTGTGATCCGAAATGTCGATCTAAAAACATACACAGTTGAATCCAAAAGCTTGCTCTAATACTTCATGGACTGTGGAAAAATCATACCAACTATATTTATAACTCTTTTTGCTTAGTTTTTTTGAATAATGATATATTATCGTATTATATTTTTCAATTTGAAAGTTACAAATATATGGAACAATTCAGTAATTAGATGTAGCCCCATATTTATTTTTTGGAACTCTGTAACCATTCTTTCTGGGGGCAATGCTATATACTGATCTTATCCCCATTTGTATTGAATGCCCCGACTTTTTTATTCTGTACTAAACTGATAAAATATAACAGATATTTCCTGTTTCGATTGTGTCCAATGTTCGTAGTTTATGTAGATTAACAATGGATTTTATTAATTGTATCTGCATTTTGGAAATAGGGACTGGTTACACAAGCACGGAAATGCCTTGATCCAGAGGCTGCACCATTTGCAAGAGGGCCTGGAGCTGAAGGGATTGATGGCTTGCATGAGGGTGCCAGCCTAATTGAAGTGGTCTATTCCTTTTCTAGCTGTCTCATACAAGCTTATAAGAATGATTTTGATGTTCTCTACGTGGAGAATTTTATTTGATGACATTCTTGTTTTAGTTAGGTTCATTTGTTCATTTTAATAGCACATTCATCTATCAACTGCAGTTAACAAGCTTCTGAAATGATGTTTTGCATTTAGGTGAAAAAGGTAAAACCGCATATGCTTCTAGGTTTATCTGGAGTTGGTGGTATCTTCAATCAGGAGGTGAATGTCTTTAGCCTGTTGATGAATGACATGAAACATTGAGCTAATCATATGTCAATCTGCGAAAGCAGTATATTTTAAAATATTTTTGTTTTGTAATCTTTAGGTGTTATCTATATTAGTTGTTTGTATACAGTAATAGTTTGGTTTTGTTTGATGTATGCAATAAAATTTCTGATAAAAACAAAACTTTATAAGAATTCTCTCTGCATTTAAGGTACACTACATGGAATTCTCTTACAGTTTGGATTGGTTTCAACTTGTAGAACAATCTTTTGTCAGAGGCAAGATTTTGTTTTGGGTTTTTGCAAACCATTTTGTTCAACCTTTTAATTAGCTCATTTAGGCTTTCTTTCTAGAACTTCCCTTAATTGTTAACATGTAACACAGAGAAGATTCTTTCTATGCCATGTTTAACTTTTGCAATTTATAGTCTTTTCTATTGGTTTTTCCAGCTTTTTCCATGTTAAATGCTGATAACAAGAAATGAAATCCTTGCAAATGACTCTTTCTATCACCAATTGATTAATATTTTTTTTGGTAAGTAAGAATAGAAATTTTCTAGAGAAAAGAACTAGATTCAGAGCAATCTTCGTAAATTCTGACCCCTATATAATTAACTTGAATTAATATTAAATAAAATCACTATTGATTTGATATAGTCTGATGCTTAGTAATTTACTAATTCACCTGAGCATACTACAGACCACTTGTGTGCTGATGCATTCCACTGACTTGTTTCACTTCAAATGCAAATACTCAAATGCTTAAGAACCATGTAGAAGAAATCAAAACATGATTGGTTAAAGCCTTAAAGGCAACAGATTAAGCCCCATCATAACATTGTATAGTAATTTGTAACTTGGGCCAAAAATCTTCAAGGTCTATATTTTGTCTAGTTCAATAAGATTTTTCCACACTTAAACCTTGTGATTTCTAGTATCGTCCACTTTGTTAGCATTTTGATTTGTCTTGTGTGATAAAACCAAGAATGGACAGTGTGTGAAGCAGGACCTCTCTTCAAATTGTAAGGGGAAACTCTTTATTAAAAGATAAAGGTTTATCTGGATTCTGAACACTATTTTACAAGGTTTTTGACATATTGTGTAAACATATAACATGCAAAACAATATTTTGGGTTTTTCATTGGACTCTGGCTGCAACAAGATCTAAGCAATGCATGCAAAATATTTTTATGATTTTTGTAGTACAAACATAAATGCAATAATTTCTGAATAAATCACAAAATACAAAAATTATATGTTAAGAAGAAAAATATGGATCAATAGAATAAAACACAAACTTTATGAGATCCTTCAAATTAGGCAATAGATTGTAAAGTTATGATCAAATGCCATTCATATAACTAATTAACTACTTGCAAAGCCATAATTCGCAACCTATATTTCCTAAACTTACAAAGAGCTTTTACACAAAATTGCAAACAAGATTGAACAATGAAATTACACTTAGCATAACAAAATTCACCATTAGAAGTTGCTTTATCTAAAGAGTTCAGCAAGTTGTGTAACAATAATATCTATGTTAGCACACTTAGGAGTTAGATCCCAATTCCTCGTCACCCTCTCAATGGTAAAGTTTCTTGTGTGACAAGAGATACAGTTAGAGTGCACAAAGACCAAATCCTTAGCTTCTTTTGCACCTAATTAAGTGGATCATAGTTTACAAACTTGGACGGGGCAAAAGCTCTGCAACATAATAAAATTCTTAAATTTCTTAAAAAACACAATTTTTTTGCAAATTTCAATGACAAAATGCATCAAATGAGTCTAAAAAACCTTGAGGAAGTGTTTTGTACTAGATTTAATTCTTGAATACACATGGATTACAAAATCGCATCATCATGCAAAGTTAGATACAATAGCAAGCTACTAACTGATAACTATTATGAATTTATGATGATTGTCTTTGAAAATCATCATCATAAATTGCATATCTAGGCAAGTAACAAATTACAAGTTTTTACAATTTCCTCTTCCTCGTTCGAGTGAAAAATCTCTCACTCAATTGTGGCTACTTGCTTGGCCTAGAAGATTGTGCCTTTGGCTCCACCTTGTTGCTAGATGGCAATAACTCCTCTGTTGCTTTATCAATGTCTTCCAATGACAATCCAATCTCCCTTGCTTTTGTTGCAACCACATCCTCAATAGCTTGCCTATTGAAATCAACAATCTCATCCTTTGTAAATCAATTAAATTTTAATGATTCACAAATTTGTTGGTATGTGAAGTTAGTTTTATTCTTCTAGCATTGCCAAAGCAATTGTTGACCTAGTCCACACACATTTTGTCATGTCCATACAATATAACATGCTTGTTGTTGTGTCTGGCGTAGGAGGGCGAACGAAGGTTTTATAGAGACAAAATTGCATTTGTTTATGTCAAAATCATGTCTAGCCTTTGTTTTATTGCGACTTTACCTTGCGTCAAGTTTTTCATCGAAAAATTAAGAATCTTTTTGGTTAGTTTACTTCGAGATAACTGGTGGGGAAAAAATCGTGAGCACTCAACGACTCATCGAGCCTATGAATTGTGAAGTGGATAAAGGAGTATGTGCTCCAATTCTTCTCAGTTGAAGAACTCAACCAGTAGAAATGTTTAAATTTGGGCAAATTAAGCTATATTACATGAAGGCTTAGGATGAAGGGATGGGGGGATGTGGGGATGGGTCTTGAAAATATTGCTACCTAAGTTACCAATCTTGGTATTGGTTGAGGTTTGGGTTTTGTTTGCAGGTTTAGTCAAAGAATTTTTTGGGTTTGGATTCATCCATACAAAAGCCTATACAAATCAGAAATATATACATATTTTCAGCAATAATTAAGTTCAAAATACCACATAGCATCATATAATAATCAAAACCTCCATAAAATAATAAAAATTAAAAATTAAAAATACTATAATGCCAATTAATCAAACTTGAATGTCTTAATATATATTAAAATAATAAATAATAATGTCAAGTGTCAACAATCAGCCATCATTGAGTAGGCATTAGTGTCATATGGGTCTTCAAAAATATTATCATCACCATCCGTATTAGATGATGCAGGTGTAGGTATATTTGATGAGCCACAAATACTGGCACTAGCACTCACATTGGCACTCTCGTGCTCGTTAGTTGGCTCGTCCTTAACATCAATTGCAAGAAGGTGGAAAGTGGTAGCATCCAAGTCAATATGTGTTGACTTGATATCCTAGTTCATTGTGACCCCTTCTTTGTAGCCATACTGTTTGTGTGAAAGGAGGCACAATTTGGAATGCACATGCACTAAGTTCTTTGCCAGTTTTTAGTCTAGTTAGCTACACTTTATTAAGTGGATGATAGAGTGTGTGCCCCAATTCCTCTTAGATGCAAATGAACAAGTGTTATCATAGAATCTAGCAACGCTCGTTCCACGGATAACACTCGTACAAAACTTGTCCATTTTCTAGGTTCGTGATGTTCAAGCACGCAAAATGAGGCAATTTTCAATCCACCTCAAAGTGCGTTCCGAAGTCTCAAATAGTCTGTTTGAGCGTCCCTCTGCGTTTGTCTCGCGAAGACCTTCAAAACGAGTATCTTCACGAACTCTCATTGTTTATACTTAGTGAAATTGTGAAAAGTGCAAAAGCTCCAAAAAAAAGCGCTCTAACATTTTGAAGAAAATTTTCTAAGTGTTGAAAGTGCAAGAGCTGGGTTTTTCAGCGCCTATGCACTTAAGTGAAAAGTCAGCTTGGTGCAAGGGCGCTGATTTTTAGTGCCCTTACACCAAGTCTCCATACTTAACCATTTTAAAAGTTGGGCGGTGATTTTTCAACGTTTTTCACTTTTTCCAGTTTTCTCCACTTTTCATGCCTTAATTAAATACGTGACTTGAGTTCTTTTATTTCACTTATGAATCACTTAAAAGTGATTTTAGGTCGATTTTGTTTCATTCTTGTCTCCTTTCATTCACTTTCAACGTGTTGGGCGTCCATCTTTCCTCTTTCAAACACGTTTTTTTCGAAGATATCTTCAAGCGATTTCGAGTTAGGGTTTTGTTTTCATTCCAGGTATGTTGTTTTTTCCTCTTTTTCGCCAGGCTATTCTTTATCATGTTTTTCGTTTTTCTTTTCATTTGCAGAAATAAAAGAACGTTGTAAATGCTTCATGGCTCTCAACGCGCTTTTGTCTTAAGGGTTTATGTCTTTTTCTATATGCAATCTTCGCATAGGGTCGAGTCTCCTTGTCGCGCTCACCTTCATTGTTTCTTTGCGTGCTCATCCCTCATTCGATGCCTTGGATTTTTGAAGTTGAACGTTTTGTCTTCCTCCTACATCATTTTTCTTTGCCCTATGGGTGCTCCTCATTCTTCTAACGTCCCTTTTCCAAAGTGTCGAATTTCTCCACCCACGCATTCTTCAAAATGACAAACTTCATGGTCAATGGAAATTCGCTAAGGTTGAAGCATTTGATTCCTGACACTACTAAACTTGACATTTTTCACAAACACTAAATCCAAGTGTAGGTGCGCTGAAAATCAGCACTCCTACATGGATTTCATTTTTTCCAAATACCATGGCGCTGAAAAATCCCGCCACTGCACTTCCCCAAAATGTCTAAGTTTGAAACCAAGTGTCAGGGTGCTGAAAATTCTCAGCGCCTTGACACATTTTGCAAAACTCTGCAAAGTTAAGTGCAAGGGCGCTAATTTTCAGCGCCCTTACACCTAAAGTCATCTCCCCAAGTGGAAGGGCCTTGATTTTCAGCACCCTTACACTTCTGACAATTTTGCCTTGAAACTCTCCAAACTTGTTCTATCTCCACTCCGAAGCCCGTTTTTCCGCTCTCGCATCGTTTTTCGTGCCTCATCGCTCGCTACATGCTCAACATCGTTGCTCGCTTCACACATCCCAATTCTGCTTTTTCAACTAACGTTTGTTGATTCACCATCTTTGCAGTTCCTTTTCATATCTCATCAAGGGATCTTCGAAGTTGCATCTTTTGATCCAATTGCTCTCAGATGACAGCCAAGAAGCCTCTATCGTCTTCAAAGGCTGAAGGCAAAATGAAATACAAATACCAAGGTGTTTACTCGCCGACAGTAGTAATTTCAAAGATGGATGAGATAAAAGACACCGAGGTTGGTCAAGACCTTGTTGAGTTTGTGAAAAGAACTGAGCAAAAGCCTCTTGAAGACTCCCTGAGAGCCATTGTGCACAATAATCTACACCTGGTGTCTACTTTCCCTACATCTGCACACAACACAGAGTTTGTCCTCAAAGTTGCATCCCATTACATTAGGGAAAGCAGAAGTGTGGTTGACTCTTCTGGGCAAGAGATATTGAGACTAGACCCTGATTTCTTTGATATTGTTTACAAAGTCCCATAGATGGAAAAATACACTGAAATTTCAATACAACAAGCACAGGAAGTCTATGACTCAGATCCAAATAAGGCTAAGTACTTGATCAATAGCCAATGGTTGAAAGAACCCAGACATACTATCTCAAGATGGCTAAAGGGACTTCCGCAAAGTGACTTCAAAGAAGATGTCAGGGACATGATAACACTCTTGAGTAGAGTTAAGGGATTGCCTGAAATGTCTCATTTTCAAGATTGGATGTATGAGTACATTCGGATCATAAGAAGATAGAAGGCTCATATTGATTGGGGCAAACAGATCAGCGATGCAATTCATGAACAATTGATAAATGTGCCAACCACCTTGAAGTTCTATATGACTTCTTACGTGGTGTATGCTGCAATCATGATGAAGCAATTCTCGGGTTTATCTAAAAAAAGGAACCGACTTTTTGTACCTGTGTACAAATATTTCTATCAACTGGAATTGAAGGAAAGCCTTCACCATTTCAGGAGGGTCACCAATGCTTTCTTTGTGCCTTTGCTTTTCAGCTTAGATCTGACTCTCGAGAAGAAGAGTGTTTGATGAGGCCTACAAAGTGGTAAGTTCAGTCGGATGCATATTTTTACAATTCCCAACTTTACTTACATAAGGGTAGGATGCTACACTGGGTGCCCTTACATGCTGCCCAAATATCCCTTAGACAAGTGGATACTCATGGAGTTATGCAGACAATTGAATTTAGTTCACAAAGAACGGATGGGGATTCACAAGCCGGGATTTAAGTTTTCTTTGACAATCGGTAGGTATACCATCAAAAGTGTACAAAAGGCCAAATGAGTCTATGCAGAGATGCAGGTCATGACAATCAAGACCTATAAATACATATTTGATTTTGATTACCGGAATGTAAATAAGAAGTTGAAAAAGGGTCACAAGCACGTGTACCACTTTGAGGACATCTGGGCTGATTACAGAGATGAAGAGGCTATCCGTAAGATGGATTTTTGCAGACTAATCGTACAACAGATCAAAGATCTTCGTGTTGCTGACCTACCAAAGGATTTCAGAGATCTTGGTGACATCATGAACGCTGCTTATGATGAACAAGAAATCTCCAAGAGACCTTTGCTTGCAATCCAATGGTCCAAGAAGGAAAATGTTTCCATCAGAGAGAGGTTGGCACCAATATTGGCTAACACTACAAAGTGGTTACAAAAGCATGGCTTTGAGATGAAAACTTTCAGGACAAAATCTGAAGGAGAAGAATCCAAAGCAGAAGCCAGTCGACAACAGGAACCTTGCATGAAAGATAAACTTGCGGCTATTCCCACTTCTTCTCGAAGAGGCCCTAGGATTAAGTTCACTATTGGCAAAAAGGATACTTGAGCCGTCCAAGAAGAAGAAACAACAGAATCTGAACCATCTCGCTCTAAAGGAAAAGGGTCTATTTCCGAAGAGATAGATTCCGATGAAGGAGAAAATTCAAGTGACCAATCTACTGAAGAAGAAGATTTAGAAGAAATAGACTATGATGAGGGAAAAGATTCTGAAGGTGACCAAGAAGGTGAACAAGAGTTAGAAGATCAAGAGGGTGATCAACAGGAACTTGGGCATGATGAAGAATGAACTATGTCTCCACCTGAGAATGTAGTTGAAGATCTTCCCCAGACATCATCGCCCATAACTTCAAACGTTCCTCACACACCTCCTAATCCAAACACTCCACCACCTTTTCCTACATCGCCTATTCCTACATCTACCATACCCGTAGTGGACATTCCACCACCCCCTGCAACATCAACCGTACTGGATATTCCTTCAGTGACAAGTATACAAATGGTCGACATTTTGTCGAGCCCTCCATCATCCATTCCCAGCTTGTCATCTCCATCCTACGATCTCACTTTAAAAGCTGAGTTTAACAGGTTCTTGAATGAATCCATGCATAATCAGCTCAATGTGCAAGCTACTGGAGCAGTAATGATAGACACTATGCCAATTATCACTATACCAGTCATTCCTTCAGAAATGGCGGGGACAAGAGAGTTGACGATCAACCAAGAAGCTCGTATCTCCTCTTTTCCCCCCTAGTTGGTATCTCAAGTATTGAAGCGGAAAAAGCAAATGATCTCTCCAGAAGAGCTCGATCTTGAAGAGATAGCCCCTCCAAAAGCCAAGGGGAAGAAAAAGGCGAAAGTGTATTCACAGCTTCATGTTGACAAGGCCGGTCGAAAGTATGTAGAGATTGGCGTGCCACCTCAAGAAGAAGGAGATGTCAATATGGAGGACTACACAGTGACAAGAGTCTAGCTTGGCAAGGTCACAAATGAAAGTGCCAAGGCAGATGCACAGGTAACCTTGGATATATTGGCAGGAAGATTGGACACAATGGAGCAAGCTCGAAACTTGTACAAACAAAGAGTTGAGCATTATGTCACTGTTGTAAGGAGACTTGTAGGATCTTCAAGTAATGCACAACCTTTGGCAATGGTAAGCGTTGAGGACCCAGTTGTCAAGAAGGTTGAGAAGTTTGCTTCCAAAGGAAGAGTGTTATATGATTTTATTAATAAGATTATAGAACATGGTTCTCAGATTATAGTTGCTACAAATGAAAAAGCTACTCAGATAGCCCAACTCAAATTAGAGCTTGATAAGGAGGAAGGTGTTCTTTCCCAAGAGCTCGGAGAAATTGAAAAATGCTTGTTGTTGTGGTCACAAATGAAACAGGCAAAGCTTAGGAAATTGGTGGAAGTCGGGGTGATCCCTGACAAGGAGAAATATGTTGAAGTAAGAGAATCATTGAAGCATCGTTTTCAGACAATCAAATCTCTTACAAAAGATCTCCACCAAGTACAAGAAGATGTCGAAGGGCATCGTGCTATCCTCGAAAAAAGAATCAAGGAGTTGCCAAGCAAGCTTCTTGAAGAGAACCGTATCTTCCTTCCGGCCACAAAACTTTCTGAGACCTTCAAAGAGGCCATCATGAATCAAGTAGAGTGCGGAATTTTCAAAAGCCTCTATGCATGTTCTTTGTGATACAAGGCTCACTCTTGACAATTTCAAGACGCATCTTGATAGGTGCAAAAAGGTTCACTCGTCCGCCAAGAAATCAATCACGAGGATTCACACCATTGTGGATTACACCATTGGTCCGGATGAAAAGTTCATGCAAGAGACCAAGAAGAAGTATGAAGACTTTCGCGCCCAAGCAAGGAACCATGAAGATTCTTGATCTCCCAGTGTCAAACATTTTGATGCTTCCCTTTATGCATCTTGTAAATAGTTTGTGACATCTTAAATGTCTTTTTGTCAAATGTAATTGCACCGAAAATATGAGATGTAATTTCACAGAGATGAATTACATGTTGACTTAGTCAAAGTTAGGGTTTCCTATTTTTGCTCATCTAACTTTCCTAATTTTACTCAACTAATTTCCTCGATTAGGTCTTCCCTCTCTTCTATAAATATGAGGGATCTCTATTGTAATCTTTACCTTTAGAATTTTGCAATGAAGTGTTGCCCTTTTGAGAAACGAACATTGAGACTTTGTGTTCAATTTTGTGAATCTAAATTTGATGAATAAAGAAGGAAGTTGCATACCAGACTTTGTGTTGGAATCAATTCTCTTTTGGTATGAATAAGATTGGTGGTGATTAGTATATGAGATCTGAAGGGCTTCAAGTAAATCTATGTAAACTTTGTGTTACATTCTTTATTTGGATTTACGTTTACATTTGGATAAATATTGTTGAATGATCTAGAAGATTTTGTGCTTGTAATCATTCGTGATGTTTGTGGAATTGTTATATCTAGAAGACTTTGTGCTTCTAATATTGCAAACGGTACATCTATCTCAGATCAATCAATGAAAAAGCTACGAAACGACTTTGTGCCTTAATGAGCTTTCCTATTTCTTTTTATTGTTATTATTATCATATCTGGTACTTCTACGCTTTGCTTTGACAAGATAGAAGTATTGGCATTACTGCTTGTTTTTAGTTTAAGGTTACTTTGAATCAAAATTATCAACTGTGAAGCATTGTAAAATTGAAACATCTTCTCTGAAGAAGTATGAATGTAACACATACCCCCCATTTCATAATTGTAGTGTACATCTTGTGAATATTCAATTAGTTTTATTTAGCTTCTGTAAGTAGTAAGTAGGGCACCCCCCCTTTCTGAGAGGAGAGATTATATTTCACATAGCTATGGTTGAAATCTAGGTTGTGTAATCTGTTGAAAAGTTGATTATATAATTTTCACCCAACAACAAGCAACCAATTTCCCATAGTCTGTTTTCAACACATTTCCAAGTTATGTTGCAATGTGTCTTGCAATCTTCTTAGTCGATTTGTATCATTGTTTCAAAGGGAGGGATCCAAAGAAGTTCCTATATTGCCTCAACACTTGATCTCACCAATAGATGCCCATCAAAACCTTGATTTTTGTGGTCTCTTAATTGTAGAAGCTTGCACAAGTAAGGGCTAACTTAGGACTTTGGGTAGAACTAGGGAATACAACTCTTTGTTTTAAACCTAACCCACAATGTTGTTTTGCAAGCGTATCTTCTTTCTTGGTCTTGTCTTGTAGCTCTACCATTTCGATACCAAAAGGACTAATTTCCATTTGGAAATTGGCTAGTGCATTTTGTAGATGGCTAGGATTACTTTGGTGTTGCTTCATTTAGCTGACCTAAAAAACTAGTTTTCTATATGACTAAATTTGATGTCCTATAAAGTGTGTAGGGTTTATTCTTTTTATGGAATTTGTTAAGAAAAAAGAAAATTTCTCTAATTACTAGAAAACTTGAATTTCAAATATTTTTAAATTTTAAAGTTTTAATCTAACCTAGATGAAAAATCCAGCTTTTGTAATTATTAGAGACACAAGATTGGAGACTGAGATAAATTGCTTGGTGTTCACTAGGAATGTTATGTTTTTGCTTGAAATTTTTGCAAAAAATAGGATACAAGGCACATCTGGGTGAGCTCTAGTAATCCTAGCTATCCTTATGTAAAACATGTCTTCTTTGACCTTGGATCAGTACAAAGGAATAGAATACAACTCCAAAACCTTATCCCTAAAGAATTTTTTTAAAGTGCATGTCTATAAAAGCCTTGGTTTTTCATGTAAGTACTAGACATGGGTTAGAGACAATTCTAATTCTTTGAATATGAAAAGTTCAAGAAAGGCATGCCTAGAGGAAAATTTGGATAAAACCACTAGTTTTCTAGTATTGATGTGGAGTTGTTGTTCTTCTTTGAGTCCTTAAGATTGTGAAGAACTAGACGAAATACATGCAAATACCCTTTTGTAACCTTACTTTTCATTGGGCATGTGAGTGTTGTAGGTGCATTCCCTGTGCTTTTTATTCTTATTTCATTTTTCAAGTTTGTGACAAAATGTGCCTAACACAAGCCTAGGTGCACTTTTAGCATAGATTCTAAGGCAAAAAGGTGTCAAAAAAGTGTGCTTCACATGCTTTTTTATTTATTTTTATAAGTTTCAACTCACATTCTTTTTATTTTTATATTTTCTAAATTATACACTAAGTGAGCAAAAATGTGCCTGATATGGGCTTTTGCCATTTTCCTCTTTTTCTCTTTTTCAAGTTTTTATTTTGACCGAGTGTCAAAAGTGCCAAAGTTTGTGCTAGGTGCACTTTTTTCCTAATTAAAAAAATTTAGTTATCTATTTTTCAATCTTTAAAAAAATAAATTCACCTTTGAACTTTTTCAATTGATTACTTTTGACTTTGAGGAAGCCAATCACCCAAGCCATTGCTTGACCAATATGAGTTAGGGAAAATGAGAATGATCCTTGGGGAACTCTAACAATGAACAAGAAAAGGATGAGTATGGGGAATTGGAACTGGAACAAATGACTCCACTTATGACAATATGAAGTTTTAAAATGAAAAGTTTGTTAGGGTAGATGGGTTTTGTTTGTTCTGGAATAGGTGGGTATTCTTCCTTTAAATATTGAGCCAACTTTGGGCAATTGATTAACATTAAATCTGCTCTAATAGGAATATAATTGGGTGTGCAACTTCTTATTGGTACCTAGAACCAATTATTTCCATCATGTTATACATTTCTGATATAATATATTATCACCTCGAATGATTATGGTATCTTACTAGTAACAAATTTATGTGAGTACATCACTTGCATTGTTATGTGTGATAAGTGCAAAGCCCTTGTTGGTATCTGCCTCCAATTATTAAGATTATTTTTTATGGGTTATCCAAGGTAGTGTGGCATGGGTGCTAGTAGTTTATGTAGGAACCATACATGCAAAGTATTTTGGCTTGATGTCTTCAAAGCATAGTTATAAGGAGATGGGGACTAGCATTGGTATAGGAGACAGGAATGCATACCATTACACCATTTTCAAAAAAAGTTGGAGACAAGTACTTGGAGATGGGGCAATTGATTAACATTAAATCTGCTCTTATAGGAATATAATTGGGTGTGCATCTTCTTATTGGTACCTAGAACCAATTATTTCCATCATGTTGTTATACATTTCTGATATAATATATTATCACCTCAAATGATTATGGTATCTTACTAGTAACAAATTTATTTGAGTACATCACTTGCATTGTTATGTGTGATAATTGCAAAGCCCTTGTTGGTATCTGCCTCCAATTATTAAGATAATTTTTTATGGGTTATCCAAGTGTAGTGTGGCATGGGCGCTAGTAGTTTATGTAGGAACCATACATGCAAAGTATTTTGGCTTGATATCTTCAAAGCATAGTTATAAGGAGATGGGGGCTAGTGTTGGTATAGGAGACGGGAATGCATACCATTACACTATTTTCAAACAAAGTTGGAGACAAGTACTTGGAGATGGCAAAGATACAAAAATATTATATTATTAAATAAATAAATAAAAACTTAGTAATTATATAATGGATATGCAACTTTAAAGGATGTAAAATATTAAAATGCTTAAAAATAAAAAATAAATAACATTTTAAAATATTGAAATAGATGTCAACAAAAGCAAAGATTAGTTATATTGATATCCGATAATCATCATCATGATATAACAAATTATTTTATACCATAATCACTTGGAGATGGTAGACAAAGACTAGGAGGGGAACATGTCATTATGTACACATCTTAAGCCTTATTATTGTTTGTTCATACTATTATTTCTTTGGGATCTTATAAGAAAATTTTCTGCTACAAAAGAACTTATAAGCTTTAATGCAAAATATATAAAATTGTAAGTCTATTAGCGCATTTCTATAGCTCTTTTATCTTTTGTCAACCACATATCACCACCTTAGGAAAACCCAGTGTAATTTATATGATATATCTAAGTTATCAAATCAGCACATTTATAGGCTGATTTCGGGTATGAAATGTCTTGGAATAGGATTCAGGGTCGAATCACCCATGGATTCGACCTGGGTACTGATTTTTCCCACTCAAAACGTCTTGAAGTTTTTCTTGTTGAATCTAGCCAACTCCAGCGACCACAAGGTGATTCCATACTGAATCTTGATTGTTTCAACCTGCAAATGCCATGTTCAAGGTTTAATATATATTACATTTGTTATATATTAAGTTTAATATTATAATATTATTCAGTTGTTTATATATATATATAAAATAAATACTAAATGTTATATATATGAATGAGTTTTTTTAGTAATGTCACATTGAATGATATTTATATTAAAAGGTTTTGAAAAATAATTTTATCTATATTTGGTATAGTATTTAATATTTTAATATTTATTATTAATGTTTAACATGTTACAAAAAGAAATTTAATTTAGTGTAAATTTACATTAAATTTTAAGCTGCAAATATGTATATATTTATGATCTTTATATTTTTTTGTGCAAACATACCCCACCTCCAAAAAAAAATTTGCCATACCCATGTACCCGTACCCAATTCAGCAACTTAGTGATATATCTAAGAAAACTCAATAGTTTCCCAATTTTGAAAGGATGCTTCTAGGATACATATATAAACACAAAGAAACTTCATCTGAAGTCTCCTAATGTTTGTAGACGTCCCCATCTAGGTCTCGTAGACAAGGAATCATTTCCAATATTTGAGATGAGTACCAAGGATCAAGGTATGAGTTTCCTGGTAAACATGCTTCAAAGGTCATTGTACCAACAACAAAAGTAAACTAAGTTCTGCCATGAGGTGTCTTAGGTGCTAGAGTCTTCACGTCAGCACAATAATCAACAATTAATCCTCAATGCCCTTGATAAATTTAACAAATCTTTAACGATGGCTAAGAGCCTTGAAAAATATTTAAATTCTACGCTATGGTTGCATTCGTTCAGGATATTAAATTCACATGTTTGGCCCAACATATAGCAAACTAGGTATATATTAAAAACCAGGTGCATTAAGTTGGAGAAATAAAAGAGTTCAGGTATATCCCATAATGAAGTGGGCATCTGTCATTCTTCTTCCTCAATATCCTCATAACCAAGAAATTTATCTAAAGATTCCATGATTGATGGCATTGACTCATACATGGCCTTATATTGGGGTGCAGGAACACACCAGATTGCTTCTTGAAATAAAACTCGTATTATTTTTGGAACATCAAAGTGGATACAGCCTCGAGGACATACAAATGCTATTGTTTTCTTTTAACCTTGCAGAAAGTTTGAGATTTTATCTCTGCTTTTTATTGTGTTGATCTGAAATACTCATCTATGCAATCTTCTGAGCATCATTTAGCATCAGACCAGAAGAAATGGATGGCAACCTTAGAGTTGCCTTCGAAATTGTGTAATTAAATAGATGTTCATGTTGTGAATTTCTGCATGCTTTATTTTGTTTAAAAATTCTCAAAAAATTATGTCGGTGTACACAATTTAGGGACTTGTCAAACCTTTGATTCAACACTAGGGAATGCCACTTCTATTCAACTGGTCTTGGAAAGTCAGAAGTGAGAAAAGGGCAACAGGCACCAACACAAACTCTTTCCAAGGACTATCCGATGTTTAACGCATATGCCTGTCCAATGAATAGCCTCATGTAAACCAAAGCAATAGGTTAACAATATCTGCATCAAGATAAGGGATAATCCTTCTGAATTGAACTTTTGTCCTCATGGTTTTGGTGATAGCACCTAATTTCGTTTCTAAGGTTGCCGTTCTTGTTCTGTCTTCCTCTTAGATGGTGTTCTAAGTTACATCATTTATCTTTTAAAATAAGAAAATTGATTTCATAGCTTGTTTTATAGTGTGCTAAGAATAAGCATTCCTCTGTAAAAGGCTGTATAAATTTGACCTCAGTTGAAATAATTGTTTCAGTTATATTTGAAATTAATTATTTTTCTATTTTGGACTTTCCATACAGGTACTGGAGGCAATGAAAGAATCTGATGCTTCAAAGCCTGCAATATTTGCTATGTCAAATCCAACAAAAAATGGTGGCGTTTCCTTCTATATGCATAAATATGAAAATTTTGTTGTGTCCATAAAGGAGGTTTATTGAGAAGAAGCTATTATTTGTTATTCTTTTGTTCTGTTTAATTTTATTATCTTATTTGTGCATTTTATTGGTTTAGAACAGCTGAATGCACAGCAGCTGAAGCATTCAAGTATGCTGGTGAGAACATAGTTTTTGCAAGCGGTAGCCCTTTCGAGAATGTTGATCTAGGTTCGCCTCCATTCCTTTACCTTGATCCAATGGCTAGTTTAATTTTCATGGCTGGTATTTACAGAATGTCATTCATGCAGGAAATGGAAATATAGGTCATGCAAACCAAGCAAATAACATGTACCTTTTCCCTGGGTAAATGGATATTAGTTCATTTGTATTCATTTTAAAGATAATTTTCAACTCAAAAGTAAACCTCTTCTTTATCAGTTAATCATGAAAAGTAAGGATTGTTTGTATCTTGCTAAATAACAACTTTTTGTAGAATTGGACTTGGAACACTTCTTTGTGGTGCTCATCTTATTTCAGATGGCATGCTACAAGCTGCGGCTGAATGGTAAGTCTGTATGGAATGAAGTGTTACATTTTTAATTCTGTGTACCATGGCCATGGCTTTCCCCTTTGGCTGATGTTTAATTATTTGTCCATGGCAGAATATTAAGATTTTGATTAGTAAAGATGTTCATAAGCTATGTTGAAATTAAATATCAAATATTTTGAAATAGAATTGTTCCTTTTACCAGCTGCATAAGAAGCAGAATTATAGCAGAAGATTCTTAGTACAGTTCATAATTATTCATGTATGCATAGCTAGCTCGACTATATTGGATTGTTCCATGGGGATGTATCTCCCACTCCCCCCACAAAAAAATCCCTGTGTTTCCGGGATGGGGATGCTTGTGGGTTGCAGGGACTTGGGCGAAATGCCCCCCACTGTCACACCACCTCTGCATGCCACAAACACTAATCCTAGTGGTCTATGGGACCCACCCAAACCTTAAGCACTCACAAAAAACTTATAAATGAGCATCTAAGCCTCATTCCAAATCACCCCCATGTTTCAGAAATATTAAGACTTGATGTTGCAGAAAACCAAGTGATAAAAAACTTATGAATAGGCATCTAGGTCCTTGGTCTCCCCTGTCCCTGAGACCTGTTCCCTTGTCCCAAGAATCTGTGGAACAAAACCATATTGCTAAAGTGAGTGAAGTAGAAGTGTTGATAATGAGCAGAGAATCAGCTTGCTTGCTTTCATCAGGTAACTATACAAAGTTATGCTTTACGCTTGTGAGAAATATATTTTTGAGGCATTGCCCATACAAAAAGCTTTGCTAGTCTGGAAGCAGGCTGTAGGGTGCAAATCCTGAAGTTGATGTCTTAGCATTGACTTTCTCTACTAACATCACAAAAGGTTTCAGTTTTGTGCCTTGTGGGTTATCTCTATCTTGTGATTATCATTTATGTAAGATCCTTAAGTTACAAGCTATTTTATACGCTAGCACATCTTTGTCATGGTGTTTCACTCCCCACTAGCAGTCTCCCTCATGGATATTTTGATAATAGATGAATGCTATGTCGCATTAATGTTTTTTGTTGGAACTTAACAAGCAGATGCATTGTTGTACAAAAAAGGAAAATGTACAAATGGTTAATCTTTTTAGAAAGACACCACTATTTTACAGACCATATCCCTAGATATGTTTAGAGATGAAAACATAAAGCTGGTGTAAGTTATTAGTATACAAATCACCCTTGAAAACTAGGAGAATATGATCATTAACTTTGTCTTGGCTTTTGTGACATTTCTAAATTATATTAATAGCAAAAGATGATATGACTATCCCAGACTTTCAATGTAGCATGTCTGCATATGCTTAATGCCATTTACATCCATTTTATAATTTTGAAGTAGCTTTCTAGTGACTTTGCATGTTCACCATATGACAATGGATACAAGATGATTTGCTTTTTCTTTAGGATCCTCCAGTGTCTTACATTGAGGTTAAGAATTAATGGCTAGTGAATAGCAGCAGAAGAAACCAGTAAATAACAAGGACAGAAGGTACTAATGGTGTCTTTTAGTCAGCAATCCTATCATAGCTAAGTCTCATACAGATAGTGAAAGAGCAACTATATGCAAAACAATGCCTAATTTTTAGGGTAGGATTGTAAGATGGAAGGAGGCAAAACATAAGACCATCTGATGGGAATGGTATAGGGAGCCAAAGGGGTACATGGTTATTTGGAGATATGTGGGGCAATGCTCTTTGGAATGACCCTCTTGAAGGATTGCAGCGGCAAACTCAAATGAAAAATCTGCAAGATCCCACAACCTCAAAAAACATTCAAAGCACAACTTGAACTTTTCCCTATGCATCTTGTTTAGCAAGGGCACATGAAGGGTTGTAGTCGAGATAGATTTAGTGGGTGCTAGAGCAATGCTGTGGGAGGTTTAGTGAGATGTAGAGCTTGGATGTGTTGCTTAGGGTAGGGGAGAATGAAAAATTGCTTTTGCAAAATGGAAAGGGTTGATCGCACTTATAAAAGCTCCTTCACACATGTGACAATTAATGAACCCTCTTTTGGTTTTGTTGTTGGGGCTTCTAGGCATGTGTGCAACTATTGCAAAGGAGAGGCACAATCTTGACAATAAGAAATATGTGGGTTTTCAGACTCCAAAGGCAGTTGTGCATTAAATGCAATGGTGTTCAGAAAGCTCAAGTTTTTGGCTCTTGTGTTGCTTTGAGGTTTTGGGGTTGAGATGCATTTTGGCAAGAATTGTGGATGTGCTAGGAAACTCCGAGCCCTAGAGAGCAATCTTGAAACAACTGCAAAGGTGCATGGAAAGTTTGGATCTCCAACATAGTATAAGCTTTCGAGCATTTGGAGTCTAGATGCTATCCATCAAGAATTGCAAGGTTGTACGAAATGTTTAGAATTCTAAAGAACAACTCTTGAGGCTTCAGGATTTGATAGCAATCGAGTAGAAAATTGCAAAGGTGCAAACAATCACCAAAAATCCTTCAAAGGAATAATTTTCTTTCTTTTTCCTTAGAACATTTTGCTTTTCTTCATACGCAATTTTCCCTAACATTGCCTAGACAATTTACTCCTTTGACACAAATTGTCCATAACTTGAGATTTGAATTGTGAACTCGGACAAGGTGACTCCATTATTTAGGTAATGCATGAGACCAATTGATCAACTTATTTAAGGCTTGACATTTGAAATTGTGCCATCAAATGTTAGAACAACAATTGATTCTAATTAGGGACAAGGATTGTAAGGACATAGAATGAATCTTAACTTTGGACAAGTCCTTTGAATATTTGGCAATAGAGTCAACCACCCTGACAAAGATGAAGCAAAGAAACAAAAGGCTTTTGAACACAAAAATGAGAAAAGACAAAAGATGCAAATGACAAGACAAAAGGAAACACAACAAAATTGCAATTCACCTATTTATGTGGTAGGGATAACATGCCTTCATTACTTGTACTCTTTGAGGTATTGCTTGATATAGGGCAATGGAAGGTGGGTATTATCAAGGTAGGCCAGACAATGTGTTTTCTCTATAACACTTGTTTTTCAAAGGTTCCATCCATAGGGAGTCAAATTTTCATCTGTTGCCTCTTGGTTCTCTCATTTTATCCCATAATAAAACCAAATCACTAGCCTAGAAACTTCTTTTCTCGGCCTTTCTATGAAAAACCTTTTAGAAAACACATTATTTTTTTGGCTGGATACATAGCAATTAATAGTAAAACCTTTATGAAAATCAGGGCACACAAGAACAGGAGCATTTGCAATTGCTGTTTCAGTTTTCTTGAATTGCTTGTTTAACTTTGACATTCCATTTAAAAGTCGTTTTCTCCTTCATCATATTGGCAATATGTTTGGTTAGCTCAGTGAAATAGGGGACAAGCCTCCTCAAGAAGTTAACATTACTGAAGACAGAACAATCTCCTAGTTTGTTGACACCATACAGTGCAACAATTGACTTCGTAGGATTGAGAGAAACGCCATGACTTCAGCACCTTTGAACCACTACTTCCAAGTGGTGAACATGATCCTCCTGCTTTTTAGAAAACATTGTCAAATTGCTAAGATAAGTCGCTATTGTTTTGTTTTGAAATCAGCAAACTAAATATCCATTGCCCTCTAAAAAGTTGCATTAGGATTGATTAAGCTGAAAGCCATTCTATTGTAATTTGTAGTCAAAGGTACTCCAAGGGGTGGTAAGCAAAGGCAATTTTATATTGATCCTCTAGAGCTGCACCAATATGATTGTACCATAAAAAACCATCTAACATTGACATCATCCGTTTGAAGAATTTAATCCATTATGGGTAGTAGGTTAATCCTTAAGTGAGGCCTGATTCAAATTGCAAAAATCAACACAAATCCTTATCTCTCCATTCTTCTATTGTGTGGGTCCTATGTTAGCTACCCAAGTCAAATGGTGAATGCAATGGATTATCCATGCTTTCAACATCTTGTTTACTTCATCGAAAATGGTGCCAATAATTTGTGGATTGCAATGCCTTTGCTTTTACCTGTATGGGGCTGTCCCTGGTTTCAAAGGAATATGGTGGTGCATCTTTCTCAGCACGAAGGGATTCAAATAATTGTAACACTAGGAAAAAACATCGTGGCATTTTATAAGCAGTACAACCAGCTTATCCCTTTCATTTGGGGTGCAACATTTACCAAGACAGACATATTTTGGATCCTTTTCTGACCCAATTTTTACTTTTGTATATCTGGGAGAGCTATGGACTTTATGAATTTTCTTTTTGATTTATGTATCACTCCTATCAAAGAGGTCTTTCAAAGAAACATGCCCTTTTGGGATCTTATTGCCTATTAGCTAAATAAAACCTTGAGCATTAGGTGTTGCACCTTCGTCCTTCTGTTTTCCTTTGAACCCAACACTAATTCTCTATAAGCTGAACTGTTTCTTTAAAAGAATAGGTTTGTTCTTTTCCAAGAAAGAGATGATCACTTGATCACTATTAAAATTTTCCGGTTTTGAGAATGATTTGGAACACTACGCCTATAAACCAATGCAATAGTATAATGATCTTTTTTGAAGCTTGGATGGAGAAGAAGCAAGGAAACAGAGATAGCTAAGAAGTTGGCTTTGGTATTATTCTATGTTACATGGGGATACGTCCCCTGGCCTAGAAGGGGTCGTCCTCGTCCCCAATTGTCCTCGGGACGGGGGGACACAAAGGGGATGTCCCCTTGCCGTCCCCGAACCAGGCAAATCAATAGGAAATGGTTGGAAACGTCCTCGTCCATTTGGGGACGTCCTGTCATCCCTGGGACGGTTGGGGGACATTGGGGACATCCCTCACCGTCCACACTTCAGCAGCAAAAATAACATAAAAAACTGATGCTTTTATGGTTCTTTGATGTAGATTTGCATATATTTTGTGTATATGTTACTGTATATTTTCTGTTTGTATCGGATTTGCATATATTTTGTGTGTATTGTACTGTATATTTTTTGTGCATGTTACTATATTCCTTGTGTGTCTTCAATGTGTGAGTAGCTTTCTACCCTACTTTTCTATCCAGGAGCCATTGTTGTACTTTGAAGAATGTTATAGGCCTAAGAAATTTGAGATTTCCCCAGTGCATGCTTGTTTGTTGGAGATCTTTTGGATAAAATACCTGTGCACTTTTAGTTACCAATGTTAGGAAGTATACTTTTCGATCCATCTCTAGGGTAATTTCTTTGTGTGTCAAGAGTAGTTTGAATAACTGAGAAGCCTCAACATACAAGGCTAAGAAGTTATGTACTCTACATAAAAGATCTACACTATTGGGGTTTTCTTGTTTTTGTTACTTTTGAACCATGGTTTTACTTTTATTGATGTTTGAGACTCTTGTTATAATGCTTTATTGACATTGATTATGCTGTTATACTATTGCTCTCGTGATTTATTTATATATTGATATTGTTGTTATCAGTTATTGACATCTCTCTCTCTCTCTTTATAATATATTAATAAATTTTGAAACATTCATATATATATATAAATTTGTATATCGCTGTCCCCTAAAAATGGCCCCCTAGGGAACGTCCCAAAAACGCATCCCCTACCGTCCCCCCATCCCTGTCCCCAAAACACCGTGGAACATAGGTATTATTCTCTCTAGGAATAGCTTGAATGGAGAATGTATCAAAATTTTCAATACAATCCCACATCTTGTTTTGGTAATGTTTCAGTTTGTCATTTCTTTTACATGGAATTGTTTTCTAACTTGCTTAACAACTGATTCAGCATTACCAAATGACCTCAATTTCTAAACACCTGGTTTTTTAGTTTCTTTCAGACCTAGCAAAAGAGCCTCATATTTAGCCATGTTGTGTACTGAGCTTGGGTCTGTTTTGCTGCTCCAGTGGAGTGGGCAACGGATCCCCCCACTGAGAATGCTTTTCTCCTCTATTGCTGACCGAGAGATCCCATGGAAATCATCCATGGGTAGAAGATTTAGATCCAACTCGGGGCGCTCCATGGGAGATGGCACAATGAACCTGGCGCGAGGTATAGAGGCAGTGGGAGGAACATCTGTCATTAAAGGCGCATTGGTTATTAGTCTTGTCAAGTTTCAATTTAAAAGCCAAAGGTTATTACCTCCTGGGAAAATCAACACAACTCCAGCAATTGAACCGGAGGATTTCCCATCAACTCCAAGGTCCATAACGTAGTACAGTAGTCATTAGACTTTTGCATTGTAAATTTGATTTTGGATTTAGATGGACTTTATTCACTTTGACATGGATGATGGCGTGGGACCTGTCTAATTGGTTTTCTCCACCTGGTTCCTTCCAAGAATGGCTACTTAGGAGCATCCAATAATTGATAGGAATGTCTACTAGTAGTATGGTCAGTTTCAATTTTTAATGTGGATGAGAAGCGAGGGCTACTTGGGCATCCTTGAATTGGCCAACTAAGGAGACATGCATAGACTCCATGGAATAACATTTCCCTAGAGGTTTGGTGCTTGTAAGGTCTAGTGCACAGGCAACTGGTACTGTAATAACATTGTTGGATACCCTAGAATCTAGGATACAATTATTTAGGCTAAAAGCCAATGATATACAAGGATACGTAAAATGGGTTGCGCTTTTCTTTTACAGCAATGGGAACTTCCTCATTGCTAGGTAAGGCACAAATAGGGGCATCCTTGCAATCAGTTTGCTAATCCATTTCACTTATGGGCTGACCAGAACCATCACCTCTAATATACTTGTTTAGTTGCTTTGGGTTTGACTTCAAATACTCAGTCTGTGATATTTGAATTTTAGTTTTTTTTAATGATCAATAATATCAGAGGAACTAGAAGCAGATGCAATTCAGTAGTTGAATTATTCTCCGACATATTTTGACTATTATAGTAACATTTTGAGAAGTAGGAGAGGATGGTTATGAAGGAAAAAAAAATTGGTCAAGAAGTGCTTTGTCATGTCCTCATTTTTTGGATAAAAATTATTAATAATATTTTTTTAAATTGGGCCTGGTCACTTTTATTTTTGGGTCAACTTAAATAATATTATATTAATAAATCAAAAAATTGTTTTTTTAAAACACTTAATATTTAAAAAGTAATTTTAATTCTTGGAGGTAAAATAAAATTAAAATTAGAAAAAATAAAATATATGGAGTGCATGAAAAAGAAATATAAAGGAGAACTTTTCCTCATTCATGGGCATTCAAGTTATCCTTTTGCATCCAATTTTCAGATTTTGAGCAGTTTGTTCAATCTAAGGCATCTAAGAATGAAAACCCTAGGTTTCATTGGGTTTTGAGAGGGCGAAACCCCTCTTGGATTCCACATTTGGGATCAAAGGTGAAAACCCTTCTTTTCCATTTTTGTGTGATTCCATTCGGGGATTAAATTGTGCCAATTTGTTGAGGATTTGAAGACAGTTTTCAATCTATTACAATAGTGCTATAGTGTTTTTGGCAAGCAAAAGTTCATCTTTTCATCACTCATGCATATTTTATTATTTGAGGGTCTATATATTGAGTTTCAAAATTTTGGTGAATTTTTGGGCATCTTGAAGGGTTGAATCTAAGTTGTTAGTCATACCAGCTGTTGGTTAACATCATTGAAGGGTTTTGGATCTATTTTTGGAGGTATCCTAGCTGCACAAAATTTGCACGTTGGTTGTTGTTTGCCTAGCATTTATTCTAGATCAGTGGAATACCAGCACTTGTGGGTCAAATTGCATCAGCCATACAGCTTTTAGACACCATAGCAGCCATTTGTCATCTTTCCATATTGTTTACTAGCATCAAGGGTTCAATCAGACTCGGGGGAGTTGTACCGGCATTATATGCTGCTGCACAGAAACTCTTTAGACCATTTACCAACTTGCAGTCCTAAATTCCCTGCCATGATCTACAACAGTTCATGCAAGGTATTGGAGGGTTTCATGACATGTCCGGATCTGCATTTTGTGAGTGATCTTTTATGACTAAATTCAGAATAAAATATTGTTTCATGCATTGTTATTGTTTCTAGCTCAGTGGGAGATTAAATCAGATCTCTGAGGTTTCCCAAATTGATTGTATGATGTGGAATGATGCTGACATAATTATTTTAATTCAGATCTGAGTGTTTGGAGTAACCTAGGGTTTATATCAAAAATTGTAATTGATAAGATTGATCATATGAAGAGTTGTATCAGCAAATGAGGGTTTGCTAAAGTGTTTCCAGTCAATTGTTTTCAGTTTTTATTTGTTGTTCAAATTAGATTTGGTTTTCAAAATTCTGAAAATACAATAAATCATAAAGTTGCACAAAATATTGCATGATTTTAATTGGGGGATGATTGCATGCTTCGTTAGCTTTCCCTTGTCCTTTGTAGCTTTAATTTATTTCTTATCAAAGCTAGGATGTTTCTTGACTTATTTACTTTGCCCTTTCTCCATTCTCTGATGTTGACTACTCATGCACAGTTGCATGTAGTGATTCATTTCCCAGAAAATGTTGCCATCACAATCATTTGTTAAGTGAAAATCACAAGCCAAGTTATTGTTGTGGCCAAGTGCAGGTGATGCTTCAATTGCCAGCCACTGATTTGGTGCAGGGGCCGGCCAAGGGATACTTTGGAGCCCCTTGACTGTCCTGGGGATGGCAGGGAGCTCCCCTCCCGCAGAAAGTTTTTAATCATTCAACATATAGTCCAGTCAGTTCAATTTTCTCTTGAAATATATGGAAAAAACAGGGCTAAACTTGCATTATTACCATGCATGCCATAACAAAAAAGGGGAATATGGGCATCCAGATTTTCTTACAAATATTTGATCTGAAAAAGCAAAATTAAATTGCCTTTGATGAAGACAAAATATTCATTATGATTATGTCAGTGACCATTCAATCCCCAATCTCCATCCCCCAGAAAATGTCATTTGTCCTGATTATGTTGGTAACCCGCCTCATCCAATAAAAAATTAAAAATATCAAAATTGCATTATTTAATGTCGGTTTGATTGATTCATTGTGTTTACAATCTGACTTTACAATGTTTACATAAAGAAAATTTGCAATTTCTTATACATTTTAAAACTATTCTTTCAAGTACTATAACATATTTGTGTTTCCAGTTCCTCGCCATCCCAAAATCTTGATGCAGTCCCCCCATCACCCCATTCCAAAATTCCTTGGAACATAACTCTAAAGCTTTTTTGAATTTTGTGTTTTAATCACTGAATAATATTTGTTAAAATCTATATTGTATTTATGCTTGTTCAAAACCTTGAGTATTACCTACAAATCCACCTGTCATAGGGGTGGAGTATCATTACATTTAATTTTTTTTAGTGCTCCCCGAGGACACATCCCCTGCCCTAAATGCCCTCATTCCCCATAGGGGATGTTTCGGGGATTTGGGGACAGGTAGGAAATGTCTCAGCAACATCCTTAAAAAAATATGGGACGCTTGGGGGACTTAGGGGATGGGTGGGCCATGAACGTCCATGTGGTTTAGAAGGTTGTCATTTTGGCTTGGTGGCAGAAGCTCCACCCTTTGACCCTGCCATGTATCACAACAAGGTATGCACTAGGGGTGTTGCCCCTAAACCTTGTGAGGGGTGCTGCCCCTCAACCCCGCTGGGGGCTGTCCCCAAACCCCCACGAGGGCTGTTAGGGGTGTTGCCCCAGACCCCCACTATTTTATAAGTACAACCAAGTAATAAAGTATAAGCCAATGATTAATCGTGATCACAAAATCTACAAAATATACATTTTTTGTTGGAGATCTCTGCATCTTTATAGTTGAAGTCATAGTCAAGGATTATCTTGTTTCATACGTTGAACAATTTGTTCATTTTACAAGGATTGGCATAGGCAAAGTTGGCATGCTATAGCCATTAGATTGCTGAATACAAGTTAAGTCATAGTCAGTAGGAAATGCCACTTTCACAATGCAAAAAAATAAAAAAGTATCAAATCATGACCTTCACAGACAATTGATAAAACAATCCCATCTATTAGTATCTCAGTTGAGGGCAAACTGGAACATAACCAGTTACCTTTTAGTTTTTACTTAAATTTTTCCTCTTTGTTAGTCAGTTTGACAACGTAGCATGCAATCTTGAAAGCTTCAAGAAAACTTTGATGATAAATCCCATCTGAATATACACACCAGTCAGGCATGTCTTTATTAACTCATAGTCATATATATATATATATATATATATATATATATATATAACATCATAATTTCTATTCAATTACTAATGCTCACAATGGTTCTATAATGTCTATGATGAATGCTTGATCAATGTTATCATATGAATATTTGAAATTTTCTAATATTTTAAAATTTTCCCTATTTGTAAATACCCATCCCTTTCCATCCCCTAAAAGATGGCCTTCAAAAAATCCATCCTGGGAATGCATCCCCCCATCCCCTGCCATCCCCATCCCGGAAACTTAGGGAAGAATGGATTTTTATAGTTGGTTTGCTCCCCATTCTAGAGGATTATGGGTTATAGTTCAGTGCAGTGTTAAAATTTACTAGTTTGAACATTAATATAAAAATGTTTTACACCTGTTTAATAAACTTTAAATGTTATGTTATTTGGTTTAGCCTTCAATTAAAAATTATTTTTCTGCATGATGCTTCACAAACCTTTTTTCAAATGAAATTTGATGTTTGCATTTTGAATTTTCCGTGTAATCATTTTAATAACAGCATTGTTGTGCAGTCTTGCAGAGTACATAACAGATGAAGAGATCAAGAGGGGTGTGATTTTTCCATCCATTTCAAGGTATATTTATCTTCTGGACAAGATAAACTATCTTATTTGTGACAAATATTAAACTAGTGATTAAATGCAACTTTCATCTTGCAATCAAGGAAAATGTTCATGTTGCAAAATGTCGTAAGACATGTGATGGAAAAAACACAGCATAGATTATACACGGTTATGTCGAATATTAAACTAGTTGTAACTGAAGTTATTTGACCATAGAATATTCAAAGGGAATTATCTGTTCCTTCTATTTGAGGTATATTTTTCTTCCCAGCAGTAGTATTTTTAGTTTTCATAGTGAAGACATTGCTTGTTGTAAGGCGAGTTTATATTATACTAGTGACTAAAGCAAGTATAATATTTATGTAGTGAAATAATTTGTGCAAGGAAATTATTTACAGTTTGACATGTAACATTTGTGCTAGTTATGAATGCAAGATGGGATAAATATCTAGGGAAATGTGAGAGGTTAAGGAGATAAGGATGGCCAATCTAAGGAAGCAGGAAACTCCTCAAATCATTTTAGCGTTCCAGAATCCAGAATGAGAAACCTCCAGAGGTAGAGATAAAGCTAGTACTGGGGCTCCCTAGTAGCAGTATGCAAAGATAAATGCTATCTCACTGATCTGTCCCAAATTGTGTGTTAATTGAGTGTATCCGAAGGGTGGGTATGCCTGAAAAAGAAGGTTATGAACTCGGTAATTCTTTGAGATTCCTGTTAAGTTGTATGGCTAAAAGTGAAGCCTATAAACATCTCAAATACAATGCTAAAATGTTCAATCACTAAACACTGCATTGGAACTTGGAGGTGATACAGTAATGTAAAAAATATGGATTCACAGAAATAGAGACCAATATTTACTCCGCATTAACGCAACTTTGGTTAAACTCTAACACTAAAAGGCCATGCTTTATTGCTTCAATTTTCAGTTCTCTGTGAACTTGGAAGCTATACAATCCCTCAATGCTGGAAGGTGCTGCAACCTTGTCTTTCTGCTCTATAAAAGGATAGTTTTCTGTGGCATAATTTTCTTTTTAATTTTAAATAATATCACAAGGAGGTTTTTGTCCAAAGATTTTGTACTTTTAGATTGTATATTGTATAATATTCAGTTGCCATAATGCTCGTAATTATTACATTCATTTATATCTCAGATTTGTCAGAAACTCCACATTATAATTTTTCTAGGCATAATAAAAATTTTGATGCATAATATTATGAGAGAATGTTTTATTTTCTTAGGATGTACATTATTATAATTATGGACTAACATGTAATTATTGGTTTGGTAGGATGTACATTTTTACAATAATGGACTTACATTATCCTAACAAACAATTGAGCTTAAAAAGTGCATCACATTTTTGGTGTCTGTAGGTTAAACTCTTCAAGCTCAAAGGGTTGCCAAATGTGATTTCGAGGTCTTATATTAGAGTTTTCATAGGCATAAAACTTTGGTACACACATTACAAGTAGATTTTTTAAAGAGATGTTTTATTTTGTAGGATACGAAACATTACAATGAGAGTTAGCGCAGCAGTTATAAGGGCGGCTGTTGCAGAAGACCTTGCAGATGGGTATCGAGAAACAAGTCCCAGAGAACTCCGTGAGATGTCTGTGGTAAGCTAGTTGTATAGATTAGAAAGTAGAGAACTGTAGATCCATTCTTAATGATTTGCAAAGCTTACTTGATCCATTCTTTTTCTTTCTCCCAGGAGGAAACGGTGGAATATGTTGGAAGAAATATGTGGTTTCCAGATTACTCACCTCTGGTGTGTGAGAACTAAGCGATGGATTTATTTAACTGAGAAAATCTCTCAGGGGTCCAATATAGTCAAAATTATTCCAGATGCATATCTGAAAAGTTTCAAGTGGGTGCTGCTTCCCCTGAATATAAATTATGGGAGATGGAGCATGTTATGAAGTGTATACTGTGAAATTTTATTGAGGTTGTTTTGTATTAGCAGGGATCTCATTAGTTTCTTGATCCCAATTGTCTCCACAAGTTACTAAAGCTTATTTAGGCAACAGCTATAGTCAACAAATTTGCTGGCAAATGACAAGATAATGCTGAAAAAATCACACTATTTTGTCTCCTCTTCTAATTTGTCACTTCACAAGTTACTAAAGCTTCTTTAGACAATAGCTTTAGTCAACAAATTTGCCGGCAAATGGCAAGATAATGCTGAAAAAATCACACTATTTTATCTTCTTCTCTTCCAATTTGTCACTTCAAATTTCTATGTGACAAGGTGGATGAACTGTTATATCAATCTGAGAATATTATTTTTTGGACAAGAATTCATCATTTTCAATTGTTCTCCTTTAGTGAAAAACATGCCAAATTCGAGTTTCTCGGTAGAATGCACTTTCTGAGAATCTTCACTTGCAGGATGGATATTGAGAAGAGAGACGTTTCGGTTATCATGTCTACACATGATCAAGTGGCTGTTTATGTTTTTCTTACATCTTTCTGTAGAATATGGTTTCTAGGAAGAACTAAACTGCAGGGTGGAAAATAGCGAGTGTATGAAGTCTCGGATGTTTTCTCAAGATCCGTCACTTCATTTCTTGGTGAATGATAGAAATCAGAATCAATATATGGTTAAATGAAAACATGAATATTTTTTAAAAATAGGACATTTACTAGAGAATAGCTGCATGGAACAAATATTGAAATAACCAAATGTCTTATATATTTAAAATATTGTTTTACATTTAGTTCTATTCTCTTTTATTAAATCTAAATAAATAAAATGATATATGAATAGTTATAGTTTCTTCTTGAGTGGCAGGGCATGGACTCTCAGTTCAGGAAAAAGTGGTCAACTTTTTTGCCTAGTTAGTGGGGGGGGAGATTCATACTAATCATGAAATTGGCATGAAGTAGGAGCACTAAGTTGACTATTTTGGGTCATAAAAGGTGGCTTCTTGTGAATTTCTACTCATAAACGAGTTGTGAAGAATGACTCGGTATTAACTTGTAGACTGTTCTTAACAATTGATGTTGCAAAGGACTTATAAAACACAATTGTAAAACAATCTTTTAAATGAATAGACACCAAGAGGGCTGTATTTGATAGCAAGCCTTGCCCAACTAAATGTTATATAAGTTTATGTATAATACACATTCAAGGTCATAAATATGGCTTCTTGTGAACTACAATTCATATATTAGGGGTCATTAAGAATGACTTGGTATTAACTTGCAGATTTTTTTTATCAAATGATGTTATATAGGACATATAAAATATATAAAAACTAAACCAATAGATACAAGTTGTAGAGGAGGGTTGGATTTGCTCAAGTAAATGCTTCATAAGGATATATATGAAAACAAATTAAAGAGCTTTTGACAGTTTGCATGAAATTTTTATTGTACATTGCAATGAATAAAAGGTAAATATAGGAACACATCTATCAAAAGTAATCTTGAGCTTTATGGGAGAATCATACATGCAATATTATGTCTTAAGTATGTCATATAAAGATGTGTGAATGTAGATAACACTGAACATTTTGAAGACAATATTTGGGTTAAAGCACATTCACGCCTCAAATATCATATATTCCATCAAAGATACGGTCAATTGAATTTACTTAACACACCCGTGGTCCCCAATTGTAGGATAGTGTTCAATTGAATTTTGTTCAATCAAATCGCTTTCAATTGAAGTCACTTCAAGGCTCTTCTAAAAGATATGGCGTCATTTCAAGGCTCTTCTATAAGATATGGCATCATTTCAACTGAATTTACTTAACACACCCGTGGTCCCCAATTGTAGGATAGTGTTCAATTGAATTTTGTTCAATCAAATCGCTTTCAATTGAAGTCACTTCAAGGCTCTTCTAAAAGATATGGCGTCATTTCAAGGCTCTTCTATACGATATGGCATCATTTCAAGGCTCTTTTATAAGATATGGCGTTGGCCAATTGTTTTGGGATTTTTGCCTACAAATCAAATGAGAAACCTCCTTGCTCTGCATAAGATTTGACAAAAATTGTAAACTTGAAGTTGGAAGTCCCTTAGTGGTGTGAACACTTTAAGTTTAGGGTAGCTTATTTTTATGGATTTTCATTGACTTATTGTCAGTTATTTGCTATTAGACCCACAAATTACAACATTGTGTAGCCCAACACACTTGTTTATTTCTAATTCTTTCAAGAGCAAGCTTTGTGAAATGAGGCAGGCCAATGAATGATTTGTCATTTGGACTTTTTCTAGAATGCAAGTAATGAAATAATTGAATCCAATAAAATGCGATAGGAAATGAGTGAGCATCAAATTGAAAACTTTGAGTGAGATGAAACAAGTGCATGAGAAGAGTGAAACAAATTGGATCAACATTACTGTTATTATAACCCCAATTCTAGATATAGAGATAGTAGAAATTAAATGTGGATTAATGTGTAGTGAGTGGGAAAGGTAGTATAAACAATGGATGGGGAGGCGAGTGGCTTGTGATGGAAGTAATTTGCATTTAATACTTTCTACTTGATGATGGATCATGAAGTTTGATCCAAAATGTTGAGGGAAAAAAACTCACATAGTCAAATCCAAAAGTTTCTTGCAATAACATTATGGACTGTGGAAATCATATGTTTACAACCTCCTACCTACTCAAGGCATGCAAATATTAACACCTTCCAAATTCTAATGCTTTCTTCATAAATTATTATTATTTGAGTGCACATTCTCAAATTTTCAATCCTATCCATCCTAATAACATTAGTGATTCAAGTTGATAATACAAGGTCCACTTCTTGAATCATAATGTTATTACAATAAGATCAAAAATTTGAGAATTAGTGCTAAATAGGTGAACCCCACCTTTTACAAAACTATTAGCCTAAGCAATATTTTTACTTGCTATAGTTACTTTTTGTTATCCATAATTCATTTATGGTCTCACTAGCAACAAGAACTTATTCACACCTTCCAGCTATCCCTTCTGTGGAGCCTTTGTTGGCCTATTCTATTGACATTGTTTTGTCTGAGCTTGCTCGAACCTTGTTGGATGCCTCTATTGGTCCTTCAATTGATCCTGTCTCCTCTCTCGCGTTGTAGTCTCCCATGTGAGACGGCTCCTTGCCCTTGGTGGCTATTGTGGATATGCTTCTCTCTCCTCGCTCAGTGGATGATTTCGAGCTTTCCTGGTCGGTTGTGCTGAAAAATAAAAAGGGGCTCCCTCGATTTGTAGTTGCTTCTTGGGCTTAGGTTAAGGGAGTCAATTTGGTCCCCCCTGATTTTGGGGGCTATCCAGTCCTCGTTAGTTGTTCAATAGTTGTCTGTCAGTTGTTCCTGTGTGAGGTTTGTTCTTTTCCTAGTTCATTTTAGGTTTGAACTAGCTTTTGTTTGGCCCTCTAGGCTCTTTGTATTAAGGGTACAACACCCTAAAAATGTTGCTTATCTTATAAAAAACAAGAACTCATTCCTTGTAATGGGTTATCTTATTCCCATTCTTGTTGTGAATAGTCACTCTTTATTTGTTGTGTGATGGGTTAAGATTTGGGTTTTTTATAAAGTATTCCCCAATTTTAGATCAATTTTTGTATTTGCTATTGCATAATTTTCCTAAAAAAGGTGTGGCCTATGAGTCCTTGAACCTTAAATTAGAAGTGTTGCATACACAACTTATTAATAGCCAATGTAGTAACTTAGAGATACCATTCCATTTGTGTATTGACTATATTGCAAATCTATGCTACAAAAAGGTATGGCCTAAAATTCCTTGTCCCTTGAAAGAGATTCTAAGTGTGTTAATTACATAAGCCCTGAGGTGAGGAGGAACACTCTTCCTTATTATGAGTTCACAAATAAAACCCTAAAATCAAATGAAGAAAGTAATGAAGAAGGGAATTTGGCTTGGTTGGACATAGGCACTCTTTAGCTAGAGAAGGTAGAGGGTACTATTAAACCTCAACAACGTGTTGATGTGGGGAAAATGTTAAACCCTCCAACTTGGTTTCACCCTCTTAACAAGGCAACAACCCTTATTGTGGTTATTCTTCCTAAGATGTTGGTTGAGAGAAAGAAATGTAAAGGAAAATGTATGTTGTAAATCAAGAGAGGATGTGTTTTATCTTTCACTATAACATGACAATATTAGTGATTCACTTCACTAATGTTGTGATGAGATCAATAGTTTGAGAATGTATGCTTAAGTTGACCCGATCAAAGCATCTTTGATTGAACTAGCTCGAACACATATTCTTGAATTGTTGATGTTACCAAGTGGAAATAAGATTAGGAATTTAAGAATAGTCAAAATGTCAAAACAATTGACCAACCCCACCTTTTGTAGAATTAATAAGAGGCTTTGATTGATTTCTAATCTTAATGCAACATTTCATTGATTTCTAATCTTAATGCAACATTTCATAGAATTTATGATCTTATTGCAACTTGATAAGGTTGGCGGTTTAAGAAGTGGGCACATTGGTGATTTAGGGTAAGACAACAATGTCCACTTCGTGAATAGTTGACTTTATCAAGTTGTTATAAATACTCAATAGGCAAAGGTGCCAAAACAATTGGTTTGACCCACCTTTTATAAAACTAAAAACAAAGTTCGATCGATTTCATGTTATGCCTTTGTAGTAACCTTTTCTTCTCTTATCTGCATGTTGCAATTTTATTATCAAAACAATCAACTTCATGTCATACATGTGAGGGTCCAATGTAATCACCAAGAGACGAGTTTTATGTGTCTATTACCTTCAAAATTAGCATTTTGGAAAAATAGTATATAATATTTTTTATTTATTTTATAAGAAAGATAGGCACATTATAAAAAAATCTATTTTCAAAACACTAAAAAAAAGCAAACTAGATCAATTACAAAAGAAATTGCACTATATTCAACATAAATATCCATGTTTCAACAAAAAAAAATGCTAGCCATCCAAAGAGAAATGTCATGATAAATGTAGTTCTAAAATTTTGCTAATACCAATTAAAAACTAATAATAGATAAAAAAATTCAAGAAACAATAATTAATAAATATCCATGCACTAAATATTGGAGTTAATGATGTAATTGCAAGAAATCTTGGAAATGTTTTATTTGAAATAAAAGTTGTGTTACAATAAAATGTCACTCATTGTCAAATAACAAAAAGGAAATAATTTTTTAATGAAAACTAACAAAAATAATAGAAAGTATTTTTATTTTATTTTTAAAAAATTTACAAATTGAATCTGTAGAGAAAATGATACAAATCACAAGTTTACATTGTATTCAATTGTTTGATCGTTAGTTTGGTATACTATTGAAAATGTTAAATTTTATAGCCCAATAAGACTAAAAAGTGGGACAAACCATTATGCTTTCACCCATTTGAGTGTTAAGGATTTTATTGCACATACCATGATAATGATTCAAGTGTAGTGGGTATTAATCCTTATTGTCATGGTTATTACCATGGATTATTATATCTCAATTTTCACAACACTAAATTGACCAAGTTAAATTTAGATATAATATTATATGGTAATAACCATAACAAGAAGGATTAATGCCCATTACACTTGGATCATTATTATGCTATATGTGAAAATCCTACACTTCAATGGATGAAAGCATAAAGGTGCCTCACTTTTTAGCTTTATTAGACCACAAAAATTAGTCTTTTCAATAATATATCAAATAAATAGTTAAACATTTAAATACAAAGAGATTTGGTGCTCGATAGTAGGTCGTTCATGTGGGGAGACCATTCTTTCTTGGTCAAGCCTTGGTCTACTTCATTCAACCCTCTCTTAGAACCTCTCAATGTTAGATTTATTTGGATTTAGATTCCAAACCTTTCTCTCTAATTTTGGGAAGACATTGATATCTCCAAGCCTTCTCATGGGGATACTATTTTGATGATGGGGTATAAGCCTTGGACTAGATTGCTTGACTATGAGGGTGTCCCCTTCAAATGTAGATGATGCTTTTCCATTGGTCATCTAGCTTTCAATTGTCCACTTTATACGAGCAAGGTTGTGGTGACGTGTTGGAGGAATGTCTATGAAGACCACTTGATTATTAATGCTTCTAACTCTTTGGTTAATGATTTCTCTCAGGATGATGAGTCCTTTTAGGATTTTGGTTCTTCTCATCTAGTCTTTGTTTCTCATGCAATTGGTACAACTTGGTTGAGTCCCCTCATACATCTTCATCAATTCCTATTGATGAGTTCCACCCACCTCTTTCTCTAGTTGCTTAGTTTGCTATTCCATCAATTTTAAACTAGCTTCAACCTACTCTTGAGGTGGTTGTTTGATGTTTGGCCACTCCAACTCAACATTTCTCTACTCTTGTTGTGCCCATGGATGGGGCCTCTATGGGGGAATCCCCATCTATTTCTCTTAGATTTGAGAACTGAAAAGATATTATTTCTTGGAGAATTGTATAAAGGTGGAAGAAAGGTCTTTTCAAATTTGTTTCTCGGTTTCATACTTGTTGTCCCGTTTTTTTGGCATGCAAAATTTAAAATTTATGTTCAAATCTCCTATTGGGTCATCCCTAGTCACAATTTCCTCAAGTATTACAAATTTTGAGTTCAAATCGAAATTGTCATTTAGTGACCACTATCACAAGTCATCTACACTATATGTTTGTCGTGCATTTTGTCAGAGTTGTTCAAAGTCTCAATATTCAATTGATTTATACAATTTAAATTCAGCAATCCTAAATGTCTAACCATCAACCTAGAGGATGTTTGTTGTTTTAGTTCAATCCCATGAACAATTGTACAAATTGATAGGATTTACAAAAATAGTTAAATTCCAAAATTTATGAAATATGATGTAAATTCTTTTTATAGAGATTTTTCTAATGATATTTTCGCAAACATCTTTGAAAGATTTTAAAACTTCAATTTTCTACGGAAAATAATTATATTGGCACCCATCAAACCATGAAGGGCAACGGCTATTTATCAGAAGTTAAAGTTGCAAAAATCTCTCGTGAAAAACAAGACAAAGGTAAACAATTATAACTGTTTGGAAGATGGCGATAAAATGGAAAGATTTCGGCCATCATTTAAAGGCGTGCAAGAGCATGAAAATTGTTAAATAGAATCCCTCGAAAATATGTCTTCTCATGGAATGCAGATCACAGAGTATGCACATAATGGATTAGGTAGTTGAACAAGTTTTAGAAACTTTCAAAGAACTTTTGAAAGTGGGTTAGCTCATGTTGTTGTCTTCCCTGTGGTAGTTCAGTGCACTGATCTAGTTCTAGAATGTATAAAGGGGTACAATCGTAAATCAAAGAAATCAAGACCATAGATGATAAATTGGTGGTCAGACTAGACGGTACTTCTATCGGAATCATTCTTAGATTACCCATCAAACACCAATTTACAAGCATAAATAAAGAGATTGTACAATAGTATTTCATCGAAAAGAAAAATCAATGCCTCAATACTATAGAAAGAAATTGGCTACTTGGAGGTGAATCTCAATTGCGAAAAGTTCTTCATTGATATCTCTTCATTGAAGATATTTCCAACATGATTGTTCTCCTTCATAGGTTAGTGGGAAATGAAAAATCAAATAATTTTGAGAGATGGATGTACCTTTTCATTATCATCATATGTGCAAATAATTAGTTCATTGAGTAGGGAGGTATTGTTGTTAGTGATAATTTACACAATCAGTTGATTCAATTTGAATCAAACCAACATTTCTACATGGCCTATCTCTTTTATGCAATTGCTAGTATGAAAACTTAGCCAAGATTCAACACTAAAAGGGTATACAATAACACAACTCAAATCTATAATTTTTATCCATAGTTGCAATTAGAAAAAAATTATTAAAACTTTCAAAGAGTGAATGATACTTTATGTTACACCCCAAATTGTGAGGTTACTTTTTACTATTACTACATAGGGTAAATATGAATGTAATGCAAAATCTAGAGATGCTTGTAACTTGTTATCAATATGAATGTTATCTCATTTGATGTTGTTTCATTTGATGTTATCTCAATTGATGTTATTCATGGTGAAATATTGCATATATGTGAATAGATGGTTATTGAATTATTGTTATTCTAACTTTGAAGATGTTTATATATGTTGCTTATTGTTGTGAACAAATGACTGCCAAGGTATGTGCTAGTGGTTGCAAGTAAAAGTTCATTCTCCAAGGGGAGGGGAAGTATCACTCGAGAGAGGAGCTTGGTCGGGTAACCGGTAAAGTAAATTATCTGAGCATACACACACGTTACCTTAGATTGAGTGAATTAAATAAGTTTGTGTGGGTTTTAGGTAAGTCATCCATAGCTTGTATGGTTGCATTAGGAGTCTTGCTTACTTCTCCATGCTTTGTGAGTGATGTTTATTTATGTATTTGTCTTGTGATATTACGATCATAATGATTGTAACGTAAATGGATGTAAGTGAATCGAAAGTGGACATATATACATATATATAGTATATACATGTATCAATATATATATACATATTGATACAAGCATACATTGGCAAATGGATATGCTCATACAAATGCATCGATATGGTATACCTACACATATGTGTACATAGAAGTATATACAGGTATACATATGTATATATGCACACATCCTGTATTATGTGTATATTGTTAATATTATTATTATTATCACCTTACAAATTTACATTTACATATATATGTATATATACATATCAGATGTGCTGACTAGCTCACAATATATTTATAGTGGGATATATATATATATATATATATAAATATATATTAACATTATGTATATATATTATAGTAAAAATAATACATACATATATATATTATACCGTGATATTTAAATATATATGTATATTATTTAGGTACTATAAATATATATATATTTCATTTAAAGTCTCATATTTGGAAATCGAATTATTTCCTAATTGATTAAATATTAAATCATACAACTTTGGAATTCAAATTATTTCCTAATCAATTGAATATTTATCATTCAACTATGGAAGTTGAATTATTTTATTATTTCAACTTTGTGAATTGAAACATTTCTGAAATATATCATTAGAACTTGGGAAATCAAATTATTTTTATTCGATTAAACATTCATCATTGAACTTTGAAAGGAAAATGAAAATTAAATCAAATACAACACTTGTGAAGTCACACGCCTTGGTAAAATCCAACGCAGATATGAAATCACTGAAAGGCATTTCAATGTTGGACTAAGTCAATAATCTGTGGCAAGATCAAATCGAATGCAATAACAAGATCTGTTGAATTAGCCTGAAAAATAGGCTGTGTACACAATTTAACAAATGACATTTTCTCTGTTATCATCTTAAACCGCCATAATATAAAATTGGTGCCACATTTGAGAACAAACATGTAGACCTGTCAATTGGTACAATTTCTCCATGTGCTTTGGAATTAGCCTTCACTATGTTGTCAATTGTTGGAGGACAACTCACCATTGTATGTGCCAAGTATGGAAGGGAATTAGTGCCACCTCTAGATTGAAAATGTCCAACGATAGTGGTGGAAAACCACATGCCAAAACAAAAGGAAATTGTTGTTGGGCTCTATAAATAATCACTCCAACCTTCCTAATACACATTTCTATTCTTCATTAGCTTGTGTTGTTTGTCATATGTGTATTATCCTGTGATCTTATATGCTCAGTTTGCAATTACTGATTTAACAATATAAGTAGCCAGTAATCATATTCTAAGTGACCTTAGTATTCAAACAGTTTTCACATTTCTATGAGCTACTATTATCTTGGAGAGAAACACATTCTACCCAAGCAATACA
Organism: Sequoiadendron giganteum; assembly: GCA_007115665.2. NCBI lineage: Eukaryota > Viridiplantae > Streptophyta > Pinopsida > Cupressales > Cupressaceae > Sequoiadendron > Sequoiadendron giganteum. Next base: position 295,129,977 of record CM021108.1, read on the forward strand.
TCATTCCTGCTAGTGAATTCCGAGAGTGAGAAAGAGGGAATTTTTGTGAGGAAATTATCGTCTTCTATGAGATTGGGAACTCAATTCAAGAAACTGGATTGAGCTGAAAGTGGAAGCAGCTCTACCATCAATTTGAGATAAGTGTAAACAAGCATGAGATATTCTTCTAAGTTATTCTTTTGCAATATTTTCTATGTTGTTTGGAAAGTATTTTATGTTTGTGCATAGGTTGTAAATATGTTGTCTTTTGTAAAAAGGAAAAATGAAGCAATCTAGCTATGATATACATTGTTTGTAAGTATCTCCATAATAGGAGAGTTTTCTTGACATAAATACTTAATTGTATTAGAAATTCCAAACAAATAGCTCGACACAAGTATTTAACTATACTAGATATGTCAAAGAGATTACTTGCCTAAGGAATTCAACTATACTATAAGAGGTGCAACATAGGTATTTAAATATACTAGATAAGTTTGAACATGGGATGCAATGTGTTTGTATTTACTCCATAGTAGGAGAATGGTGTTTATACTAGTTATTATTTACTAGGCTTGATTTGAATGCAAGAGTCACTTGAGGTACACCAGGTAAGTTATTAGGTTAACTCTGAAAGCTTGTGTTACTCCTAGGATAAGCATGGGAGCGGGCTTGTGTACTTACTTGCTAAATAGATTCATTACTAGTAGATTAGTTTGTTGTAGGTTAGTTTGGGGTGACGGATTTACCATCGAAGGACAATACCTATGCGTAGTGTAAGATAGCCCTAAGATAAATCGAACCTAAATAGTGTATGTGATAGATGGCCCTTAGTACAGATACTATATGAAACACTTTGATCAAAGTAGTGTAATGTACAAACATCCACTTAGACTGTGTGATGATTACACTGTTAGTTCATCGTGATCCCATATTACATGCTAGTTCAAGAGTTGCTGGATTGCATAGGTTTTAGTTATGTAGGACACAAAACTATGCTCAATTGGTTAACAGTATTGGTTACTCTACCAATCTCTTCGTTGAAGGGAGGGTCATCTATCAAATAATAGATGTGTGGGGGACGGTATTATAAGTCCATGGTTGGCGAAAAAGTGCCTGAGTGATGCTTCTCCTCTACAACAGGCTATTGAAGTACCAAGATTTGAAAGGACGAGTTCTCGGACCTTCTTACTACTATTAGTTCTAAAGCTCATTGGAGCTATGTTTGTAAAGGTATTTTTTTCTTGTTACTCGTACTTGTCAAGTTATTGTAATGACATGGGATATTTATTGTAATTTTAATATGATATCTTGATCATATATTATCAATAAAATAAAAGAAAAATTATATTGAAATGACTTGTTAGTATGTTTATTTACTCATTTGATGTAAATTTCAAAGTTTTTATTTTACCGAAGGCTTGGGTCATTACATGTGGTATCAGAGCTACTAGGTTCTACACTGAAACCTATGAGCTCATTACACAATAATGCGTAAACCTTATCAGAGGATAATGGTTGAAAATTTCTTGTGCCACAATGGCAAGAGAAAGGAACTTAGAGAAGTGAAAAGGAAGATGAGAAACTTAGTAACTTGTGTAAATTGGGACTAGTTAAAGATTCGTCCCTAGAGTAGGAAATCCTAAACCAACAATTTATGACATTACCTGAGATTGCGAAAGATTATGCAATCAAGTTATGTAGGAAGGCTAGGAAGAATAACCAATATGTACCTTATCCTACAATATAGTTATAAGACTCTAAGGTAATGAGAAGGAATGAGATAACCTTAATTGTAGCAACCTGCAATTGTAAAGAGTCAAGAATTCTTGGATTTAGCGAAAACACTACGAATCTGTGTGTATGCAAGTCAGCATAATTTAGATTGAAGTAGGATTTCAATGAAGGAGGTATCCACAAGGGTTGGAGAACTCTTGACATAAGCCTAATTCTTGTGTAAAGATAGGATCTTGCAAAGAAAAGAGTTAGTACACATAAAAAGGGGGAAAGACTGAAATGGTCAGAAAGAAGTAATCAACAATGTGGGCAAGGTTCCACCAACCAAAATCAATGAGATCATTGGAAGTTTGATTAAAATGAGAAAAGAGACCAAACAAATTTGGTATCCCTAAAGGTTATGTGAGAATAAGATTCCAAGCATTGGAATAAGGTCACATGAAAAGGTAAAGAAACCTGTAAAGATAAATTAGGTCAACTGGACTAGAAGTTTGGATAGTATGTAGATAGGGTGGAGTTATATGATGAACTCACTAGCATGTTTGTGAAAATCAATATTTGTTAGAGGTTCCAAAAATAAATGGAATACAATGAGACACTATGTTTCAGATCAATAGAAGTTGTAAGGAAAACAATGTTCTAAACTGAAAGGTGCATCAATCAGTGATGTATTGTAAGTATGGATATTCCTCCACTAAAAAGATATTAGAAAGAAGATGGGAATATTAGTGTGCCTCTTTTAACTTCTAAAGTTGTTGATTATTCATTAGATCTCCAGTTGGATGATCCAAGTTATTGAATCTATGAGATAGAAAACAATGATGAATCAAACTTTGGGAAAGAGTATATTTGAAGTATGCTATTGAGGCAAGAGAAGGCAATGGAAAGTCAACAACAAGGAATGCCAAATCCTTTTACCAAGAAGAAATTGAATGCTAGAAGTTCAACTTTGAGTAGAACAAAAGTTGTGAAAACACTAAGGGGGGAAGGAAGAGAGTGGTTTGACTCGAGTTAAGTACCCCACCCAACAGAAAATGTGGGTATGTTCTCAATTTAGAAGAACTAATGACTTCTTCATAGGTCATAAGGAGTCATACATTTTATGACCTCAAGAAAAAGGTATTGGGATTTTCGGAGTAAAGATAAACGGAAAGGTCAAGGGTTATGACCTATTATCATTCCATAGATCTTATGATTATATGATTTGAAGATCAAATGATATTATTATCGATGCCTTAGAAAAGGATAGGTAGATAATTTGATCATGATAAAGAAGATCATTGTCTATGGGATTGGAAAAGGAAGATCTAGGTTACTTGGGACTGGAAGAAAGTGTCTCTATGCTCCTATATATCTTATATGGGGAAAATAGATAATGATGTTATAGTAATACTATATATTAGGAAATATATCCATGTTGAGAAGCAACTTAACACTATAGCTTACTATGCTAAAAGACCATAGGATAAGATTTAACCTATTGAGTTGGGTTATGTACTAGACTAATAATTTACCCCATTAAGGTTAAGTTGTACCATTTGGTCTTGATTGGAACATATTGGGGTAGAGAAACTTATAACATCGGACTAGTCAACAAATAAGGACTCTATCCTAAGAATTGGAAGGAAATTTTGGGTTTGAGATTCACCATGCGAATGTGTTAATCATTTGAGTTTATGAAATTCTATATGGATGGAAGCATAGGAGGGATTCCTAGTGAGTTAAAGGAAGTCATATTATTGACAAGAATTTACTTTGAGTGGCTCTTATATTAAAAGAGATACACTTTCAAAAGGAAGCATCTATTGCTATGACATAACGTCATAGAATTTTCACTTAGCAAGAAATGTTGGAAATTTTACAGAATAGAACATCGGAATTGTTAATTGTGCACAAAAAGGAAATACCGAAGTTGAGACTCTCCTATACAATTAAGAGAATATGTGGAGCTAACAAAAAGTTATCATGATTGATGCAATTAAATTTGATATCATCTAGGGATCAACATGATTGAACAGGGATTAATACTCAAAATTAGTACCAAATTATATTGGGAAAATTAAATTGAGTTAAAAGATGAATTACATCTTTGAAAATAATTTGAGGACAAAATAAATCCACGGTATGGATGTCCTAAGATAAATGGGAATTGTCTTCGCAAAACTTATAACCATTATTACATGGGAATTAATAATGGCATGAGATCAAAATAGGTTTTCACTTAGTCAAAGAATAGACTATTATTGGAAATAAAATTAACTCTGTTTTGGAAGATTCAGGGATCGAATAAGGAAAGGAATGTCAAAATTAGGACATCAGAACGACCAAGGAAATTCTCAGATGAGAAACCACTATAACTTGGAAAAAGATAGAGTAAGAAGTTGCACGGAATATGGCAAGGTAATGTCTAGTATGCTAGGAAATGAAGATCGGATGTCATCATCAATAGGACATGTAACTCTCTTGTGATTCCAGAAGGAAAATAGTAGAACACAAGATAGATCAATGTATCTATGTTAGTATAACTAACATTATGTTCTAAGTGGACAAACTCATTGAAGTAACCAACGCTTTCTGGAAACTTGACTTATAGGATTTTGGTCCTAAATAATATATTGTGGGAAAGCAGTTGCTTAGTAATCCTAAGAGGTTATTTTATTTTAGAAAATAATGATAGGGTTGTGTAAACTATGATCATACTATGAAACATTCAGCTGAATGAATGTGCATATTATTATAGTCAAATAAGCGAAAATGGTAGACTAAATCTTGAATGATTTATAAACTTTAACATTGAAGTTTAGACCATTATATGAAAAGGAAAGGTTGGAAACTCTATTAAGCCAAAATAGGCTTAGAAATAGGGTAAACCATAGACTTGATAGAATGTCAAAAAGGAGTAATAGATCAAAGTGATCAATGGAACTTTTTCGATACAAAGCTTAAGTATGAAGTAGTATCAAGATTTGACAGGTGTCTAGAAGCAATGTTATGCTCAAGATGGACAAGTAATCAAGAGAAAGTAATTTATGGTAAGGAAAATGGATGTGTAAGTGATAGATGGACTCGGTTTATGAGTTGTCTAAAAGTGTAAATATCAAAGGGAAAGGATGTGGCTCACGATGTATTGTACAATACATCAACATTTCCTTTTCTATTGGGATTATACTAAGGATAAATTCATGGGTCAATGATTTCCGATCACTATGTGTTAGGTGTATGTATAGTTATTATTATATATTGGATGTGTACGTGCAATAAAACTCTTTGGGAGAGTAAGTCTGTGCGAGGCATACAAGTTTTCCCTATGTGATAGTGAGGACACTCGAAGCAAGGTCTAGGAAGGGAAAGATTGCTACATAGGATGAATGTTTTGTAAATCTTACGTATTTTGAGAATTGTAAGTAAAAATTTATTTAACTTTAAGTATATGTTAAAAGGCTATAGATCATTGAGGACGATGATTCACAAGGGGGGAAGTATGTTACACCCCAAATTGTGAGGTTACTTTTTACTATTAATACATAGGGTAAATATGAATGTAATGTGAAATCTAGAGATGCTTGTACCTTGTTATCAATATGAATGTTATCTCATTTGATGTCGTTTCATTTGATGTTATCTCAATTGATGTTATTCATGGTGAATTACTACATATATGTGAATAAATGGTTATTGAATTATCGTTATTCTAACTTTGAAGATGTTTATATATGTTGCTTATTGTTGTGAACAAATGATTGCCAAGGTATGTGCTAGTGGTTGCAGGTAAAAGTCCATTCTCCAGGGGGAGGGGAAGTATCACTCGGGAGAGGAGCTTGGTCGAGTAATCGGTAAAGTAAACTATTTGAGAATACACACATGTCACCTTAGATTGAGTGAACTAAGTCAGTTTGTGTGGGTTTTAGGTAAGTCATCCATAGCTTGTATGATTGCAATAGGAGTCTTGCCTACTTCTGCATACTTTGTGAGTGATGTTTATTTATGTATTTTTCTTACAATATTATGATCATAATGATTGTAACGTAAATGAATGTAAGTGAATCGAAAGTGGACATATATACATATATATAGTATATACACGTATCCATATGTATATACATGTCGATACAAGCGTACATTGGAAAATAGATATTCTCATGCAAATGCATCGATATGGTATACCTACACATACGTGTACATAAAGGTATATACAAGTATATATATGTATATATGCACACATCTTGTATTATGTGTATATTAATATTATTATTATTATTATCACCTTACGAATTTACATTTACATATATATGTATATATACATATCGGATATGCTGACTGGCTCATGATATATTTATAGTGGGATATATATATATATGTAAATATATATTAATATTATGTATATATATTATAGTAAAAATAATACATATATATATTATAGCGTGGTATTTAAATAGATATATTTGTATACTATTTAGGTACTATAAATATATATATATATAATATATAATATATATTTTTCATTTAAAGTCTCGTATTTGGAAATCGAATTATTTCCTGTATTGATTTAATATTAATCTCTCAACTTTGGAAATCGAATTATTTCCTAATTGATTAAATATTAAATCATACAACTTTGGAATTCAAATTATTTCCTAATCAATTGAATATTTATCATTCAACTATGAAAGTTGAATTATTTTATTATTTCAACTTTGTGAATCGAAATATTTTTGAAATATATCATTCAAACTTGGGAAATCAAATTATTTATATTCGATTAAACATTCATCATTGAAATTTGAAAGGAAAATGGAAATTAAATCAAATATGATGCTTGTGAAGTCTCACGTCGTGGTAAAATCCAACACAGATATGAAATCATTGAAAGGTGTTTCAATGTTGGACTAAGTCAATAATCTGTGGCAAGATCAAATCAAACGCAGTAACAAGCTCTGTCGATTCAGCCTAGAAAATAGGCTATGTGTACACGATTTAACAAATGAACTTTTCTCTATTATCATCTTAAACTACCATAATATGAAATTGGTGCCACATCTGAGAACAAACCTGTAGGTGTCGATTGGTACAATTTTTCGATGTGCTTTGGAATTAGTCTTCACTATGTTGTCAATTGTTGGAGGATGACTCACCATTGTATGTGTTGTGTATGGCAGGGAATTAGTGCCACCTCTAGATTGAAAATGTCCAATGACAGCGGTGGAAAACCACATGCCAAAACAAAAGGAAATTCTTGGAGGATGGGCTCTATAAATAGTCGTCCCAACCTTCCTAATACACATTACTCATTTCATTTCATTCACTCACAGGTTTTCACTATTATTCATCAGCTTGTGTTGTTTGTCATATGTGTATTATCCTGTGATCTTATATGTTTAGTTTGCAATTACTGATTGAACAATATAAGCAGCCAGTAATTATATTTTTGAGTGACCTTAGTATTCAAACAGTGTTCACATTTTTATGAGCTACTATTATCTTGGAGAGAAACATATTCTACCCGAGGAATACGTCATTCCTGCTAGTGAATTCTGAGAGTGAGAAAGAGGGAATTTTTGTGAGGAAATTATCATCTTCTGTGAGACTGGGAACTCAATTCAAGAAACTAGATTGAGTTGAAAGTGGAAGCAACTCTGCCATCAATTTGAGATAAGCATAAACAGGCATGAGATATTCTTCTACTATTCTTTTGCAATATTTTCTATGTTGTAAGAAAATTATTTTTTGTTTGTGCATAGGCAGTAAATATGTTGTCTTTCGTAAAAAGGAAAAATGAAGCAATCTATCTATGATATACATTGTTTGTAAGTATCTCCATAATAGGAGAGTTTTCTTGACACAAATACTTAATTGTATTAGAAATGTCGAAGAGATATCTCAACACAAGTATTTAACTATACTAATATGTCAAAGAGATTACTTGCCTAAGGAATTCAACTATACTATAAGAGGTACAAAATAGGTATTTAAATATACTAGATATGTTTGAACATGGGATGCAATGTGTTTGTATTTACTCCATAGTAGGAGAATGGTTTTTAGACTAGTTATTATTTACTAGGCTTGATTTGAATGCAAGAGTCACTTGAGGTACACCAGGTAAGTTATTAGGTTAACTCTGAAAGCTTGTGTTACTCCTAGGATAAGCATGGGACAGGCTTGTATACTTACTGTTAAATAGATTCATTAATAGTAGATTAGTTTATTGTAGGTTAGTCTGGGGTGATGGATTTACCCATTGAAGGACAATACCTACGCATAGTGTAAGATAGCCCTAAGATAAATCGACCCTGAATAGTGTATGTGATAGATGATCCTTAGTAGAGATACTGTATGAAAAAATTTGATCAAAGTAGTGTAATGTACAAACATCTACTTAGACTATGTGATGATTACATTGTTAGTTCACCGTGATCCCATATTAGATGTTAGTTCGAGAGTTGCCGGATTGCATAGGTTCTAGTTATGTAGGACACAACACTATTCTCAGTTGGTTAATAGTATCGTTTACTCTACCAATCTCTCCGTCGAAGGGAGGGCCATCGATCGAATGATAGATGTGTGGGGAACCACATTATAAGTTTGTGGTTGGCAGAAAAGTTCCTAAATGATGCTTCTCCTCCACAACAGGCTACTGAAGTACCAAGATTTCAAAGGATGTATTCTTGGACCTTCTTACTACTATTAGTTCTAAAGCTCATTGGAGCTATGTTTGTAAAGGTATGTTTCTCTTGTTACTTTTACTTGTCAAGTTATTGTAATGAAATGGAATCTTTATTGTAATCTTGATATGATATCATGTTTATATATTATCAATAAAAGAAAGAAAAATTATATTGCAATGACGTGTTAGCACGTTTATTTACTCGTTTGATGTAAATTTCAAAAAAAAAAATTATCAAAAGGTTGGGTCGTTACACTTTCACTATGTTGAAAATGAGAGAAATTCAAGGAAACACTAGGCTCGGGATATATCTCTAGAGCCAGCAAGTCTTGTTAGGCAATATGGGAGTTACTTCATTCAATTTTCAAGATTCACTTATTTGCGAATTGGAGGATTTGATGGATATCCATGCAAATTACAAAAGATATGTGGATGAAAAGCTTATTTTGATAGAACTCTATAGACAAATTGGTGTGGTAAAAAATAAATACAAAGATAAAAGGAAAATTGTCATATTTCCCATTGGCATTGGTCATTATAATTGCAAGTCTTTCTTTGATGCTCAAAACATCGAGTGGTCATTAGTAAAGATGAACCTGTATTTTTTTACACTCTGAGATTTCCTTTTGACAAAAAATGTTATGTCAAAAAGAATCTAGATCTCAATGTAGGATTCTATCATTTTCCAAAAAATGAAGAGTTTTGGGAAGACTGTGAAGATTATGAAGTATGAAAAAGGGACCGGGTGAGGCTCATTTTAGAATGGATCAAAGAATTCAGACTTGGTTGGGATGTGAATTTTGAACTAGATATAAGATGATAAATCAAACTTGATTGACCCTCTTTACTTTGAAATGATCCAGATACAACCTTTTCCACCTATCAAAAGGGAAAATCAAGAAATAAAGGAAATTAGTGAAAGGACTACTTATATTCTCAAGAGGTCAAAAGATTGGGTAAAAAGGAAAATGATAGAGGCAAATGCCACCAAACCTTCAAAAAAAGATGATTATTCAAAAAGGAGGAACAACAAACAAGAAGGTTCTTCTTCCTCCACTCTCTCTCAAGTTTCTACTTTGTTTCCCAATTCTTGAAAAAATATTCAAGGAGGTGGTGATGATGAGGATCTATCTAAGAAAAAGGACTTTAAAAGTACATGTGAAGATGATCCAAAAATAAAGAAGAAAATATTAAAGGTAAAATGGAAAGCATTAAATCTCATTCAAGAAGAGGTAGAGGCAAAGGAACCCATAGATCCTAGTGGTGATGAGAAAAATCTAATCATCTCTCCTTCCATTCTTATCATATGTCATAGCATGATATGTCTCTCTCTCTTCATATGATACAACCTCCATCTTCACCAATTAAAAATTTTCTTCCCAAAGATGCTTCTTTCCCATTTGTTCCTCCTCCACTTGCAACATCATGTCCATAATCTATTGAAATTCCAAAATATTCACAAGTTCCTACATCTTCTTGGCTACAACAAAGTTTGATGAAGAAAAGGAAAGTCTCTCTGATTATCATTCCAAAATTTAATACACTTTCTAGTTTGTTTCAAAACTTAGATGAACCAAAGAAAATAAAGGCTACATCTAGATTGGTGATGGATTCCTCATCAGGAAACATGTGTGTTGAAGTTGCAAAGCCAATTTTGGAGAAGAATGTAGATGAATCCATTGAAAGTGTTTTTGACATCACTAAGGTAGATCTTGGGCCTTCAACTCATGAAGGTGACATCCATAATTTTTAAATGTTAGCAGCCAAGTGATAGAAAGGATAGAAAAAGAAAAGCATACAAAGGATTAGTTAAAGCAACAGGTGCAGATTTTGACTTCATATCTCAAATCCTTTATAGATACTTCTTCCTAACTGATAGATGTAACTCCCACTTTTGCAGATCTTATTTTTGTAGGAAATAATGAAAGATGGGTCATTGAAAAAATTCATAAATATCAATCATATGGTAAGGTAGTTGAAAAGTGGGTAGAGAAAATGAAATCAAATGCACTCAATTTTATTGACAAGGCTAAAATTATCTTTGCTGAAGTAGAAATAAGGAAAGAAGCAATTGAGAAATAAATAAGAGCATAAAAAGAGAATAATCAGTATGACAAGGAATTTTAAAATATCTCAAGGAAATGGTTGTGACAGATGTTAACCTTTTATTTTCTAAGAATATTTTCTCCAATGTGGGTGAAAATCAATTGGATTCTTGGTTTCAAAGTATAGAGTGGAAGTTAGTCATCATCAAAAAAATATTGACTAGGCAAGAGAAACTTATGGAAATACATGTGAACATGTAAAAATAAAAGTTCATGGTGATCTCTTATTAATCAGTTCTGGTATAATGGTAAAAAGTGAAACTCAATCTATGGATTTTTAGACTAACAAGAAAAACTCTGAAGAAATGATCGACACATAATTGTAAAAATAAGAAAGTATTCGGTGTAGATGTGATGAATAATTTGAGTAGTATCTCCATTATTCTTGATGTATGTATTGAACATTTATCTAATTATCATCAAGATTTATATAATGTTTAGAAGAGTTGGTTAACTTGGAGACTAAGGATGACCAATGTGGTTGTTCTCAAAAATAAGTTCATTGCTCAAGCTATCAAATTGTTTCGAGCATTCAAAGAAAACTCATACAAAGAGCTTCTCTAGAAACTACTAGAGATGATACAAAAAAAATAAAATGAACTTCTCAATAAGGCCAATTGTACAACTTACTTCTCAAAAATTAAAAGTCATAAGTCATAAGTTTTGGTTTTGAGTTATCTTTTTTTTAAAGTGACTTATTTCACATGTTTGTAATCAAGTTATAAAATAAGGTTTATTTTTGTGCAAATTGAGAAAAATCTAACTAAAATAAAGTTTTATTTTTTCAAAATTTGCAAATAGTAGTTACCCAGGTAGTATGAAATAGTTGTTGAATAAGATAATTGAGGGGGGGTGAATCAGTTGTAACAAATTTAAACCTTTAAATCATCCACCGAAACAAATCCTTAACACTGCTTAAAATGATAAAACATTAAGTGCAAGTGTCGAAACTGAAAATTATCACATAAACACAACAACACCATAGTTATGTGGAAAAACCAATGAGGGAAAAACTACGGTGAGGATTTACTCACACTATAGAGAATTTTAAAACTGATTACAAAGGCTCACTATCTGAACAAGGCTCACAACCATACAAGGACTCACTGTCCAATAGGGCTAACCACCTGGAGGGCTCACTGCCATAGATATACAAAGAAGATAGAAGAGATATGTTAAAGAGAGAAGAAAATCTCAATGCAACCGATATTTTCAGCATAATTTTCTCAACCACTTGCAGACATGCATGAATGATAGAGTACACCTTCAGCTCACTACATTCAGAAACTCAAAATTTAGACTTCACATTGATCTGCCACACTCGCATCACACACACACACTAATTCACATCTATTTCGCATCTACCTGATCTATTGCATTGCACTTATCTCTCTTCGTACACCTTCAACACTAACTCATCCTATATTTATACCATCTTCAACTTGGAAACATATCCAAAGTCAGCCATCCATCAATAAACTCAAATTCTAGGTCGATGCCAAAACATCCTAGGGTGGAATTAGAATGAGGGCAACCCAATCACACACTTTATGAGGACCCAAATAGGTCCAACATGTTTCATCACCTTCGAAGATAGTGTTCAACACAAGGTCAGCCAAACCAGTATAAAACACATAGAACAATTAAGCATGATCCTTCCAGCTTTCAAAATTATCTTCAACGCGATCATGACAACTTAACTCTTGAACCGCAAGTCATAATACTTTACCAAAGAGAAATATGGACCAACAAGAATTCTCTCAGACCTCAACTAGATACACACCACAGTTCACAATTGGTGAACACAACTCGCATTGTATAATGAATCTGAAGCAAAAAATTTGGATATAGTAGCTTCCAACAAACATGATCAACATATCTGAACCACACAACCATAGGATAAAATCTCAAAGAAAAACCCAGAGAAACCACTGAACACCTGCAACCTTCTACAATATAATTTTCTCAATATCCTCAACATATATGTAACCAATTGTTGAATAAATCGGATACTAAGAGGGGGGGGCTGAATTAGTATCCACATAAACTTATTTAACAATCACCATTAAATCTGTATACCATGGAATAGATAAGAGCAATGAAAATTCCACAACACAAGAACACCAGATTTTACATGGAAAACCCAATGAGGGAAAAACCACAGTGAGGATTAACTCACAATATATATAGTTATATCAATACCGGTTACAAAAAGAGGCTTACTTCCAGAAAGGGCTCACTGCCCAGATACAGAAGCTCACTGCTTATAGAGAGGCTCACTACCTACAAAATTTATATAAAAAAAAGTATGGCTAACTGCCAAGATTGAACTGATGAAGGTACACCACAAGTGCAAATTAAATTTTGTTGATGCACAGAGTATTCTTTCAACAAACTAAACTTCACTTTCCACACATGCTTGTACTCACTCACACTACTGCTTTTCTTCGCTTCACATACTTCACATATATTTGTTCACACATCTCTCTCGCTTATCTTTCACTTCCATGTGTCTTGTATATATATATATGTTATATCCACTTATATCAATTAGGCCAACTTCCAAAAATAATTCAACCGTGTCTTGCAACATCATGTCAGTTGGGACCATGGCAAGATCTCACAAATAATCCACAATCCATTATAGACTGAATATTAGGTCGGCCAAGATTAACCTAATATTGAAACACAACCACAAAAACTGATGCCAACACATTACCTAGACATATGAAAAACTAAGAGTACATACATACACGCTTCCAACCATTATAAGCCTTTTCCCAAGATCCTTAGATCATACTGATTACTGGAGAGACTATGCATACCAAAATACCAAAGATACTGGATCAAATATTGGATGAGATAAACATGATTTATACACTGGTACAAGGTACCAGACCAACATGGTGACATCAATGACAATATAATGTAAACTTCCAACAATCTCCCCCTTTGGAATTGATGGCAACATGTGCAAAAAAAATATCCGAAACAACATTCTCCAACTCTCTCCAATCTCTCCCCCTTAGATCCATATCTCTCCCCCTTTGACATCAATGTCAAAGGGTGCAAAAAAAAAGATGCAAACATGGTGACATTCATAATTTGAGAGGAACAGTTTATCCAAAAATTTCTAGAGACAACAAAACTTCAAAGATTTTGAAAACATTTCTTCAAACAAGAATAACACTTGTCACTTGAAATACCTTCTTGTACCTTTCTTTAATGACAGGATATAGTTTCTTCCATTCAAGCACTGCAGAATCCATATTGGTGCTTATGCTTTCCAGTAAAACTAACAAGGTAAAGGAGGAGGATGAATCAACAAAAGAGAATTGTTTCTCACAGTCTTCTGCATCAAAGAGTATTCCAGAAAGATGATCTAACCGGACCTCAACAATTTCCTTCAAAAGCCAGAAGGTCTTTACTACATCATCCCTTTGTCTTTGCACAATGATCAATTCATCTTGTAACTCTCCAATTCTCAGCCTTTGCTTCCCATCTTTATCCTCAAAAATATCAAACTTCTTCCCAATATTGTTCACTTCAGATTATATAGCCTCAATTCTTCTTCGGAAATTATCAATTGTTGTAGGCCACCAGAGGCAATACTTGTAAGTATCATTCATTTCCTTCATGGCACTTCTTCATTTCCAAGATAAATTCAAAAAATTTATGTTTGGCTTTAGAACACCTCCTTCCAACTAAAGCTTCCAACTTGCGTCCATCCGGAACTTCAAGTAACATTCTCTCTTCAACTATCTCAACTAAAATTTTGGGCAAGTTATCAGAAATAATTGAAATATCAATACCTCTGTGAAGTAGATACTCAACTAGAGTATCATCAATTTTCAATTTGTTAACAAGAGAGGCTGAATTCCACAATTCACCAATTTTCTTCATTTTCCCTTTAACAAGCATATTTTGGATGTCATCAAGATCAGAAGATTTGGATCCTAGTAGAGATTCTTCTCCTTTATTCTCTTCAGGAATAACAATGATATTTTCAAAGATTGCTTTCCTTTTCTTCGATTCTGAAGGGGAATCATAGATAACAACTTCCAATTCTTTCATCTTGGAGGAAGAACCTTCCTCAAATCGACTAGCCACAACTTCATTGAAGCTCATTACATTCTGCAAGGATAAGAAAAAAATTTTACATTCATTTTCTTTATCCTCTAAACTTTCCAGATGTTTGCATATTTGTCTTGCAACGAGAATCCTAGATTCCCACTCGACATCTTTCTTTCCCGGTAGTGATTTAAAAAAATAAAGTACCAGACAAGTAAGAAAGGACCCAAAACGGAATGGGTATCCTTCTCTAAGTGACATTCATATGTTCTCGATGATATTTTGGAGAATTAGCTTACATAGATCAAATTGTTTATTTTCTTTCAGCATTTTATGCGCCAAAAACACTGCAATGGCCGAAGTAGAACTTTCTTGATTTCTGAAATAAATATTATAAGAAATTTTGTACGCAACATACCTAACCAAGGAATCAACAATTGTATCGATCAACAGTGCTTGGGGGTCTTTGTCAATTCCCGTCATTTCCTCTACTTCTTTATATTTTATTGTCTTTCATCCAGGAAGTTCTCCAACACTTCACAATCCGATAACTGCTTTGATTGCTTCCTTCAAAATGGGATAAGATTCATCAAATACTATGCAACTGTCCTTGAATTTTCCCAGGAGAAATAATATAAATTCTTTATTAGTAAACCAAGGGAATTCTCCCCTTACATCCAAACCTAGGGTTTGTAGGTTCTGAAAATCACTCAGTTCCAACCCTAATTCCATCTTTTTTATTTTTTGATGATCGAATTCATCCAGCTCGACTCCTTTCAACTTCAGAGGGATATTCCTCAATCCTCTGTTCGAAATTTCCATTATATCTCTTAAAATTCAACAAGAAATTTTTTTTTATTACCTTCTTTTGTAGCCGTGAGATAGGGAAAATTTTGTCACTTACTTTCGAATGTTCACAACATTTTCTTCAAAGGTCTTCAAATTTCTTCAGAGATGCTTCTAGAGAGTTCCAAATCGCTCTACAAATCCTTTGAATGTTTTTAATGATCAAATAATTTGTGAAATTTCCTTTATACTTCATCATTTTTCCCTAACTCACATTAATTGCAAAAAGCTAACAAAATTTCCTTCCACTCTACACTGAGAAACCCTAAATCTCTCCGCAAAAGAATATGCTTACACTTTTTCTTCTGGTTTCTTTGTCAAAACCTATATCCTGTCATTCCTCACAATATATCCACGTGCCAGAATCTAACATGCTACACTTTTGGGGGTTCAATTGATTTTTTGATAAAGCTCCTCTTAAGCCCGTACGGGGTCTAAGTCCCAGAGGATTCATCTACACCGGATGAGGGTAAAGACGCATCATAAGTCTTTGATTCTTCTTTCTTTTTCCATATCTTTCTCATTTCTTGCTTAACCTCTTCCTTATCAATCTATTCCAATGGAGCAGATTGCTTTCCCTTTTTAATTTTGCATACTTTTGAAATATGTCTCGGTTTCTTGCAATAGTAACATACAATATTCCTTTGTCTTGTCTGATTTTTGTTTCTCCCTTTTCTGCATTGATTTTCTTTATGTCCAAACATATTATAGGTATAGCAATATCCATCAAATGATTGATTTATTCTTTCTCTATTGAATTTGTTCATCATCACTCAACTAACCAACCTTATTTGTGATCTACATTCGGTAGCCTTATGTCCTATCTTCTTGCATGTGTAACGTTTTCCAGAGAAGGAACTAGTAAACTGATTCATCTTACTCCTACACTCAGCTTCCTTATGACCAAATTTATTACAAGAAAAACAAACACCACTGAATAATGAGTACCTTTGTGCATTTGGTTGTCTGATAGGTGATCTTCTCCCAGAGTTTCCTTTATGCTTTCCTTTATCTTGAGACTTTTGATTGATTACTAGATTTGAGCTTTGCATCTTTCCATCAGCTTCATTACCTAAGCCACTTTTGCCTTAGAAGGTTTTTGTCCTACTATTAGTTCATCAATCTTGGTGGAGCTTGTCTTAAATTTATCTTCACGGAGTTTTTCTTTCTCAAGTTTTTCTTTCATATTCATCACTTCCTGTTCAAGCCTAGAGCAAACATCAGCCTTGCTTTGTATCACTGTTTTCAAGCATTCTTCAACTGTCTTCTTTTCATCTATTCAATTTTAGTCCAGTATTTTCATCATTTGCTTGTTTCAATTGCTCACTCACTTCTTTGTATATTTCTCTGAATTTCTTCAGCTGCTCTTTCAATTTCTGGATACATTCATTTGCTTCATCTAGATTTTCCTTCATATCTCTGTTTTCAATTTCAGCCTTGTCAAGATCTTCAAGGGCCATCTGAAGCTCTTCTTTATCCATTTTTCAATCTGCAAGATCTCCCTCAAGTTATCAGGCTTTACACCAAGGAACCAAAGCTCTGATACCAATTGTTGAATAAACTGGATACTAAGAGGGGGGTGAATTAGTATCCACATTAACTTATTTAACAATCACCATTAAAACTTTATACTATGGAACAGATAAGAGCAATGAAAATTCCACAACACAAGAACACTAGATTTTACGTGGAAAACCCAATGAGGGAAAAAACATAACGAGGATTAACTCACAATGTATATATTTATATCAATATCGGTTACCAAAAGAGGCTTACTACCAAAAAGGGCTCACTGCCTAAATACAAAAGCTCACTGCTTATAGGGAGGCTCACTGCCTACAAAATTTATATAAGAAAAATTATGGCTAACCACCAAGATTGAACTGATGAAGATACAACACAAGTGCAGATTTAGTTTCGTTGATACACAGAGTATTCTTTCAACATACTAAACTTCTCTTTCCACACATGCTTGTACTCACTCACACTACTTCTTTTCTTCGCTTCACATACTTCGCATATATTCGTTCACACATCTCTCTTGCTTATCTTTCACTTCCATGTATCTTGTATATATATATCTACTATATCTGCTTATATCAATTAGGTCAGCTTCCAAAAGTAATTCAACTATGTCTTGCAACATCATGTCGGCTGGGACCATGGCAAGATCTCACAAATAATCCACGATCCATTATAGACTGAATATTAGGTTGGCCAAGATTAACTTAATACTGAAACACAACCACAAAAACTAATACCAATGCATTATCTAGACATATGAACAACTGAGAGTACATACATACACGCTTCCAACCATTATAAGTCTTTTCCCAAAATACTTAGATCATACTGATTATCAGAGAGACTATGTAGACCAAAATATTAGATATACCATATCAAATACTGGATGAGATAAACATGATCTATACATCGGTACAAGGTACCAGACCAACATGGTGACATCAATGATAATATAATGCAAACTTCCAAAAATTGATTACTGCAGGGTGTGACCCTTGGTCTCCTCTTCATGTGGTAGGCATAGTCCAACACAACACTTGGGCTTCGTGACATGGTTTAACTGCCTCCTGTGGATCTTGATCTTGTATAAATCGAGTGGTTGTATCAAGCATTAATAGGTCGATCTTTCGGTGCAACGACAACCGCTTGTGCAACAATTGGTATTAGAGCATAGGTCACAGGTTCGAACCCCGCGCTTGCACGGGGGGGATTTTTGCAAGGTGTAACCCTTGGTATCCTCTTCCTATGGTAGGCATTGTCTAGCACGACACTTGGGCTTCGTGACATGGTTTAACCACCTCATGTGGATCTTGATCTTGTATAAATCTAGCGGCTATATCAGGCATTAACAAGTCTATCTTTTGGTGCAACATCAACCACCTATCCAACACCAATAACTTGTATCCATGACATTAATGACAACAACAACTAGTTGATGACCAATTGACTAGTTGACATCAATGACAACACCTTCATTCTTACAAAAATCTCCCCCTTTGTCATTGATGGCAACACATGATGTGAAAAACCATCAAAGACAACATACTAGCTCTGAATACACTTCTCCATATTTTTCTTTCTATTTCTCCCCCTTTGTAGATAATATTTTTCACATTCATCCTCTTCTCTTTTTCACATTCTTCCTCTCCCCCTTTTACATCAATGGAAAAGGCAAAAGATATTTTACATTGATTTCCCCTTTGACATTAAAAATATAATAATCATACAATGACAATGCATGACACTACCTGCTCCCCTTGAGAGGTTAGCACCAAAACATTATTCCTAAAAAAAGATAGATCTATAGATCTACCAGAATGATGCATCTCCATATGCATCTAGTTCAATAAAGGAGGGGAAATGACCCCTAACTTCTCCTGGACATACTCAAAAGTATCTTTAGGAAGAGCCTTCATAAATATATCAGCAATTTTATCCTTCATCGGAACATACTCAAGCTTTACTTCATTCTCCAAAACCTTCTCTCTCAAGAAATGATGCATGATAGATATATGCTTTGTCCTCAAGTGCATCAATAGATTCTTTTAAATATTAATTGCACTTGTATTATCACAGAAGATAGAAATGGGATCATCATAAATAACTATGATATCTTTCAATTCCTATTTCATCCATAGAACTTATGTCCAACAAGATGTAACAACAATATACTCAACTTCAGCAATAGACAAGGAAATTGAATCTTTCTTTTTACTCAACCATGCCACCAATCTGCAACCAAAAAAGAATGCACCACCACTTGTATTCTTTTTTTCATCTACACATCCAACCCAATCTACATCTGTATAAGCACTTAGTGTAAAGTCGGTATCCCTAGGATACCATAAGCCATAATCTGGAGTTCCATTCAAATATTTGAATATTCTTTTAACAATAGCAACATGTGTTTCCTTAGGATCTTCTTGAAATCTAGCCACAAGATAGACAACATGCATAATATATGGTCTAGTAGCAATCAAATACAATAGTCTACCAATCATAGATCTCTATTTACTCTGATCAGCCTTAGGTGAATCATCATCTTTACCTAATTTGCAATCAGTCACCATAGGAGTGCATACTAGTTTGGAACCATCCATCCCAAACTTCTTCAACATCTCTTTCACATACTTAGACTGTGAAATAAAGATTCCTTTCTCTATTTGATTAATTTTCAGCCCAAGAAAGAAATTCATCTCTCAAAACATAGACATCTCAAACTTTTTTTGTGTTTCTTCCACAAACATCTTACACACAGTTTCATTTCCTCCAAAAATAATGTCATCAACATATACAACCATAATCAAGATTTTATCATTTTCAATTTTGAAATACAGATTATTGTCTACCATACCTTTGTTGAAACCTTGTTGAATCAAATACATGTCTAGCCTCACATACCAAGCTCTAGAAGCTTGATTCAATCCATATAAATATTTCTTCAATCTGCACACCATATCCGATTGATCTTACAACCGAAACCCTTCTGGGGTTTCCATGTAGACTTCTTCTTCTAGCTCGCCATTCAAAAATACAGACTCGACATCCATCTGATAGACCTTGAAATCTTTATGAGAAAAAAATTCTAAGAACATCCTTATAGCTTCCATTCTTGCCACCAGAGAAAAATTCTCCTAAAAATCTATGCCTTCTACTTGTGAGTAACCTTTACACACAAGTCTTGCTTTTTTTCTAACCACTTCTCCATTCTCATTCAGCTTATTTCTGAATACCCACTTTGATCCACTAATGTTTTTATATGTCAGTCTTGGGACCAATTCCCAAGTTTGATTCTTCTCAATCTACATAATTTCTTCCTTCATAGCTTCCATCCAATACTCATCTTTACATGCTTCACTTATAGTCTTCGGTTCAATCTCAGAAAGTAAACAAAAATTTACCTCATCAACAATAGTTTTGCTTCTTGTCAATACTCATTTTGTCTTATCTCCAATGATCTAACTTTCTGAATGATTCTTCACTATATATCTAGGTGTCTTTGGGGACACCACCAAAGCTTCTTCTCTTTCTTAATCTTCATTTTGCTTCTCTTGCTCATCCTTTTTTTGTTCTTCCACAATTTCTTCAATTCTTATGCAATTAGGTTCATCAAATACATAACCATCAACATCAATTGAATTCTTCATTGCTTGATCAACCTTGACATTTTCACTTTCTATAATCTTTCTCAATATTTTATTGAAACATTTGTAAGCTTTTCTTTTAGTAGAATATCCAAGAAAAATTCCTTCATCACTTCTCACATCAAACTTTCCTAAAGTTTCTTCATCCCATTTGATATAACATTTGATTCCAAATACTTTGAAATACTTAACAGTAGGAATTCTTGCACACCATAGCTCATAGGGGGTCTTTGTACTATTTTCTCTTTCTTGAACTCAATTGAATACATAAACAGTAGTGTGAATAGATTCTCTCCAATAAACTTCTAGTAAATCAGCCTGAGTAATCATTGATCTAGCGACCTCGAGAATTGTTTTGTTCTTTCTTTCAACAACTCCATTCTGCTGAGGAGTTCTTGGAGCAGGCAACTGTATTTTTATTCCATACACTTCACAAAACATATTAAACTCATGGGAGGTGAATTCTCCACCTCTATTAGACCATAAAAATTTTATCCTCAAATTCACTTTATTTTCAACCATAGCTTTGAATGTCTTGAATCTATCTAATGCATCAAAATTCTCTCTAATAAATGTAACCCATGTATATCTAGAATAATCATCAATCAAAAGCATAAAGTACCTTTCACCTTGTAGACTTCTCACTCTTGTAGGACCACAAAGATCTGTATGAACTAAATCTGGTAGTCCAATAGTAGATTGTTTCTTTGATTTGTAATGACTTCTTGCTTGCTTTCCAAATTGACAATTCCTACAAATAGAATTAACCGACTTTGTAATCCTTGGTAAATCTCTCACGGTTTGAACTACAATGATCCTCACCAAGTTATCAAAATTAATGTGACACATTATTTGATGCCACAACCAATTGTCATTGATCTGATTCATAAAGCATTGTCCATTAGCACCCTTAAGTTGATAGATATTTCCTTTAGATTTCTTTCCCACAACAATCATTGCTTCAGATCCCTTCTTGAACTCACATCTCTCATCCTCAAATACAAGATTATATCCTTTACTGCACATTTGTCCAACACTCAATAGATTATGCCTTAAACCCTTAACATAGTATACATCATCAATATTATGCTTTCCATCAAAACTTAATGAACCTATCCCACAAATTTTAACACTAGTACCATCTCCAAACATAACTAAGCCTCCATCATATCTTTCAAGTTTAACAAACTTACTCTTATCACCAGTCATGTGATGTGAACAACCATAGTCAACAACCCAATAGTTATTTTCTTGTTTATCATGTAGGGCATAGATTACATCACCTTCATTTTTCTCCTTCTCCGAACGGCATTCTTTCACCTATTTTTCAGAGTAAGCAAAAGTAGGTTCATCTTTAATAGCCAAGAACAAGCATTCATTGTAATTAGGATCTCCATAATTAGATTCCGCATCAGATATACTAACATCCTCATTCACATAATATGCTCTATTGATCTTCTTACCTTTCCTTTCTTTCTCATATCTTTGTTTATTCCTCTTAGCTCTTTCCAGACACTTTGCAACATAGTGACCTATTCCTCCACAACTAAAGCATTTAAAGGGAAACTTACCTTCATACTTGTTGGAGCCTTTCCACATCCTTCTCACAAAGTTAGCTTCTACTTCATCATGATTTTCCTCATCCGGATCTTCATCTTTTGTAGCTTTAAAATCAGTCTCTGATTTGGATCCATTTATCAAATTCGGCTTTCTCATCTCATAAGATGTCAGAGTTCCCAACAACTGATCTTTAGTGTAAGTCTTGTAATCTATATGTTCTTCAATAGCACACACCTTTTCATTGTAAGCATCAAGGAGAGTTCTAAGAATCTTCTTTATAATCCTGGTTTCATCTATAGTAGCGCCAAGTCCTCACATTCCAGCTACTACCTCATCCAATCTTTGTACATAAGCTTTAACATTCTCATCTTCTGACATATGTAGGAGGTCAAATTGTGTCTCCAAACCCTGCAACTTTTCCTCTTTGACCCTTTCATCACCTTCATGCACCTTTTCCAAAGCATCCCAGACTTCCTTAGCAGTCTTCAGATTCTAAACTTTAATCAACTCAGAATGGATAAGGCTATTCTTCAAAATGTACTTCGCCAAGTATTGTTCACTTCATGTGCCTTGATCTCATCAATCGTACTCAGACCATTAGCAAGAGGAGTGTAAGGATTCTTGTAAGATTTCTCCACATCATATCCGCAATACCCAAGATATTCTTCCATCAATATTTTCCAGATAACATAATTAGTTCCATCGAACCTTGAATAATCATGAGTAACTTTGCAAGCCATCTGAGACCTTCCTTAAGCGGTTAAGCTCTTCTCCAAGGAACAAAGATATGATACCAATTGTTGAATAAGACACTTAGAGGGGGGTGAATCAGTTGTAACAAATTTAAACCTTTAAATCATCCACGAGAACAAACCCTTAACACTACTTAAAATGATAAAACATTAAGTGCAAGTCCAGAAACTGAAAACCATCACATAAACACAACACCAGATTTACATGGAAAACACAATGAGGGAAAAACCATGGTGAGGATTAAATCACACTGTAGAGAATACCAAAACCGATTACAAAGGCTCACTGCCTGAACAAGGCTCACTGTCATACAAGGACTCACTATCCAGATCAAGACTCACTGTCCAATAGGGCTAACCACCCGGAGGGCTCACTGCCATAGAGATACAAATAATATAGAAGAGATATGTTATAGAGAGAAGACAATAACAATGCAATAGAGATTTCCACCATAATTTTCTCAACCACTTGCAGACATGCATGAATGATAGAGTACACTTGCAACTCGCTACATCTGGAAACTCAGCATTTAGACTTTGCACTGATCTTCCACACTCACATCACACACACACACACACACACACATTGATTCAAATATATCTACTCTATTTACTTTCAATTCTCTCTCTTAGCACGCCTTCATCACTAATTCATCTTGTATTTATACCATCTTCAACTTGGAAGCATATCCAAAGTCGTCCATCCATCAATAAACTCAAATTAGATCGGTGCCAAAACATCCTAGGGTGGAATTAGAATGAGGGTGAGCAACCACACGCTTCATGAGGACCCAAATACATCCAACACGCTTCATCACCTTCGAAGATAGTGTTCAACACAAGGTCAGCCAAACTAGTGTAAAACACATAGAATAATTAAGCAAGACCCTTCCAAATACCAAAATTATCTTCAACACAATCATAAAAAATTAACTCTAGAACTGCAAGTCATAAGACTTTACCAAAGAAAAATTTGGACCAGCAACAATTCTCTCGGACCTCAGCTAGATACACAAAAAACCACAGTTCACAACTAGTGAACACAACTCGTACTGTACAATGAATCAGAAGCCAAAATTTTGGATATAACATCTTCCAACAAACATGATCAACATATCTGAACCACACGACCATAGGAGAAAATCCCAAAGAAAAACTTGGAGCAACCACTGAACACTTGCAACCTTCTACAATACAATTTTCTCAATATCCTCAACATATACAACCAATAACCCGTATCCATGACATTAATGAAAACAAAAACTAGTTGATAACCAATTGAATAGTTGACATCAATGACAACACCTTCATTCTTGCAACAATAGTTAAGTTAGTTACTATGAAAAACCTTATATATACAAGGTGTGTGCTATTGTAAAGGGACTTTTTTATTCTCACAATTTTTGTATAAGAGATTTTGGAAATGTACAATTGTGCAAAGTAATGGAAAGCATTTTTGGAGTTGGATTCATGGTTTTTTCTATGTTTCATTGTTAATATTTTTGTATGTCAAGTTGATAATGACATTTGCTATCCTAAGTCATGTTTGTGAAAGTGATTGGTCATATTTTTAAAGATATATGTTAAACATACCCATTCCCTGGTGCCTTGATTTGTATATGTTTATACTCATAGTGTGTATTCATCATAAAACTATTATGTGTAACCTTTGATCTTTATGATAAAAATTGTTTAGATTTAAATTAGTTTGTAAAACCCATAATAGTGTTTGTTTGTTTGTTTTTGGGTTCTTTGGTATTTTAGTATCTTTAAACTTTTTCTCTTTCCTTTAGGTACTTTCTAGTTAAAAGTTCACCAAAACCCAAAATGATATCATACATGGGGGCTACCCCTCTCAAGCGCAGAGGAAGATTTCTATTTCCTAAGTGATCTGTCCAACTGTTAGAACAATTTTTCCCTCTGTAATGGGTAATTACTAAAATTACAAAGTGAAAAATTTGTTTACCAAAAATACTAGAGTGAAAGGTGTGAGATTTAGGTTCGGCATTGTTTAGGCTGCATCACTAAGTTCTTATGTTTTATTCTTTTTGGTTGTAGTTTTGTTAGTTTTTCTTGGCATATTGGCTACAATTGTGTCTTACTCCCATATAAAAGGCTGATGTATTTGTCTCTTACAGCAAGCTAATAGGGTTGGGACCCTTGTTTTCCATTTTATCTAATAAAAAATAAATATCATAGCAAGGGTAGGGGTAATGAGTGAATTAGTGTAAACAATTATTTTTATATCATGTTAAACTTGTGATGTGGACTTATTTAGTTATTTATTTGTTAGTTAATGTAGTAAGTTAGCAAATGAAAAATGATTGACCCAATTAGTGTAGCTTGATTGATAAGTATTTATCTCTAAAAGAACTTATGTAATTAAGGAAGGGGCATTCTTTTGTGCATGATCCTCAATGTTCTTTTGTAACTAAACACTACCTTGAAATAAATCATCAATTGTGATATTCCTCTACAATCATTCTTAGTATAAAGTGATTCATATTTTTTAATTTTACATTGGTAATATATAAATTTAATAGGTAACCTTTGATATTTTTGCCTTTGTAAAGTTGGCTTAGTCTTTAATAGAATTGTTGTTGGCAATAATCGTTGATGATTACACATGAAGATGAAATTGTAGGAGTAATGTGTCAACCAAAACAAGAATTATCCAATATAGAAATGTAAAAAATATCAACTCATCCAAGACCTTAGGTACGTGTGGGAACTTTAACTCCAATAGCATGTCAACGAAGATTCAAATAAAAACCAAGTACTAGTAG
The DNA here is from genome assembly GCA_007115665.2 of Sequoiadendron giganteum. NCBI lineage: Eukaryota > Viridiplantae > Streptophyta > Pinopsida > Cupressales > Cupressaceae > Sequoiadendron > Sequoiadendron giganteum. The sequence goes on from CM021108.1 coordinate 295,155,645, forward strand.
AGTCCATTTATGATAAATTTGTTGTAACTAAATAAATTGATCAAATGTTGGATAATTTTCCTAAACTCGTTGTAAGAAATTCTATAATCTTACAAGATTTTCATGTAGAAATAAATCATGAAGCACATAGACAATAAATGTTTCAACAAGACTGTAAGTGTCATTGAGAGGAAGAGTAATGAAGAGAAGATTGATCTTGTACCCTAAGAGATTAATACCATTGAGTTTTAATAAAGGTGAGAGAACATTAGAGTATTAAAGGTGCATAATTTTTATCCACCCAAGGAGAACAATTGACCCGCCTACCACACTTCCAAAGCATTAGTATAATAAAATTTCATCTCTTAATGTTTATTGTAATTAAATAAACAATAATAGGTGTAAGATAATAATAGTGGAGGAGGATAGAGTTGGATACCACATAAATTCATCATTTGGTTGATCATATAATGACAAAGTGTAATGTTTGGGCCACTTGGTGAAGCATCTTTCATGAAATTGGGGTAATACAATACTGATTTCTAGATAGTGTAGACAATTAGGAGCACATGATGATATTGGATGTCTCAAAAAAATCTAGAGTAAACATCAATATAATAGGCATAGTTGAAGATGAGGGAGTGTTGGCTTTCACAATTCCCAAATAAAGAGGTTGCCTATTTGGACCCATGTTTAGAAAAAAATAGACTATTTGAAGCAATAGCTAAATTAGAACATGCCATGGAAAATTAATTTCACCACTGTAATGAATATTTTCCTACTAGAGCTAAACAAAGATATCATAATTAAAACACTTGAAACCATTGTGGTAGCCGAAGTTGTGGATTTTTTGCATAATATTATTGAACTTAGGAATGATATATTCACTACCATATTAGTATTCAAGAATAGTGTCATGAAGTATGTTACAACTCACTTAGCATCTATGGGTGGTAATAATAGTGAGGAACAATTTGTTGAACTCCCATTTTTGAGAGATCTAATGATTGATTGCATGCTTCTAATGATGAATTTCATGCAAGATCAATTATGCTACACATGAAAATTATTGAGAAAAATATGATTAAAACTATTGTTGATGGTTGTCATGGGGTTAATGTGCTTTCAAAATACACTAGGAGAACAAGGGTTGAATGACAAAGCAACTTACTTGTATTTACTAGATTTCAACTCTTGAACTACATCCATGTTCCAAATATGAGATGACTTTATTTAGTGGCATGTTCTATTAGAAAATGAATATTATGAGGTATTCTAGCTAATTGTAATATTAATGGAATAATGAAGAGCTAGTGGAGAGACAACATGAAACAAAATAAGGTAATGTTGGGCTTGTCTATACTACCAAGTTTAACATTGGTATTTCCTTCATGAATTATAGAATACAAGATGTGGAATGAAAATTTGGATGATAAGCAACCCATTAGTTTTGAAGTGTGGCTGAAATGAAACACAAAGAACTTACTAGAGTGAGGTGAATCTTGGGGTTGATTTAATTTAAAAAATTATCACAATTGGTGATGACTAGAACCCATATCTAAAAATAGTGGCATTTAGAATATTCAATGGCATACAAAGACATGAAGGGAATGTTAATGGAAATTTGCATTCACATGATTCCCTTGATACTAATATATTAACTTGTGTGAAGAATACCATACATGAAGAACCAAAACTATGGAACTAAAGCCAAGGAATAAATTACCAAAATTCTCAAAGCAGGGTTTGTTTTATGTGGTGAAGATGAGTGGATGGGAATTTCCTTGTAACTTCCTTAAATGAATTAAGATAAATAAGGATATTTGTATATTTTATAATATTGAGTGTGGCCACAATTATTCTTATTTTCTTATTCGTTCATAGAATTTATTTTTGAAGTAGCTAGACATGGGATTTATTCTTTCAGGGTGGTTTTTCTAGGAAAAACTAGACAAGAATAACCAAAGAAGATAAATAGAAGACCACTTTTATAGTGGAAGATGGTGCATATGCATAAAAATAGACATTAAAAATATGTAGTACTTTGATGGCCTTTTAGAGAATCATCCTACGTGTCTTTGATATGATATCTTCAAGCAATTATATAGCCTTCTTAGATGATACTATGAAATTTTTGGTTGACCAAGAAACACACTTGAAGGCCTTGATAGATAGAGTCCATGCAATGTTATAGAGAAACATGGTTGTCACTAGACCCAAATAATGATATATTCATGTTACCACAATTTAAGCTTCTCAATATTACTATTTTTTAAGCCATATTAAAAACTAATCCTAATTAAATATAGGTGGTTGTTGCAATAGAAGCATTGAGGGTCATCATTATGATTAGATCATTCCTAGGATATGCTTTGTGCAATGGATATTTCATAAAAATTCTAAAGTCTCTCACTCTTTAGATGTGTTAATAAGGGAGTTATGTTCATAAGGTCTAACAAATAAGAGAAAACATTAAGAGAATTGAAGGTGTGTCTCATTCACCTATCCTCCCTTATCTAAAATTGGAAAGCAATTTCATGTACATGTAGATGTTGTAAGACCTTTCTAATGTATAGTTAACTTGGTGTTTGCAAGAAAACACACAATTCACAAGATGGGTTCCTAATTGAATAGTTCACCAAATCTTCACAAAAGACTTCATTTAACTATCAACCAGGGCTTCTAAGCTTTTGGCAGTGTTGGAACTATATGTGCATTCAAGGATCCTACTATGCCCTATATTGATGAAACATAGGTGGTCACATATGTATTGAGAATGGGAAAACCTAGAAAAGGAAATAAAGCATGAAATTGCAAAACAAGGGAATTAACATAAATTTTTTGTTTATGTTGCAGGAACTTACTACTTAACACTGTAATTGCTAACTATTGAATCTGAACTTTCAACTAATTGATACTACTAACTTTTGAATTCTAACATCTAACTCCTAAATTCTTCAGAGAATAACTCAATGTAACGTTACAAAATGTAATTCATGCTACAGAATATTACTCATGAAATTCACATGCATATAATTGAAGACTTATCTAAAGTGAATTCAATAATGTAACATATAATCTGGTAACAAAAAATAAGGTGGGTTGGCAGTACCCCGAGTGGCCCTTGCTCAAGTTGTTGTGCCCATAGAAGATATAAAATATGCACTACTTGATCAACAAATAATGACAACAAATTAAACTCCTTGATTGCATCAAAACTGGGATTTTTGCAGTCTTACAAGAATATTCAAAATATTTCCCATTCACCAGTACAAATCTATTGCAACTTGATAACAAAAAAACTAACAATTTAACTATTAACTAATAAAAGCAATCACACAGTTGTTACGACTAGATCTGCTCCTCGACCACAGATCTCAATATATAGGCTTGGGAGGAGTCTTATTCATACAAAGAATAAAAATAGAACATTAATGCATATGTCCACTCTCCCTCAAGGATAGGGGAGGAAAATTCTTTGAAATAGAAAACCATAAATATGAAATAGAAGAAGAAAAACCAAACTAGGACTCTGCCCCTGACGGTTAACCTTCATGACAAGGACATGTTTCTTGAAAACTATCACATCATGGGTCACTCCTATTTGGAACCAAATTATTCTTCCAAATGTCTTATTGGTGGATAAACGTGCATTTGTGATGACTCATGACTAACTATTCAATAGCCACTTTTGTTTCCTTCTGGAACTGTCATTCTCCAATTATTCTGGTTTCTCCCCTGCAACTGTCCACAGTCCTTTATTGTGGCTAGAAATCCAATTGCTACATGCTATAGTCTTCTTGGCTGCAAGATGGTAGTTTTTCTACCATGGCATTCACTCATTAACAATCATAATTAAATTATAAAAACATACTAAATCCTATGAACATTCATACATCAACACAAGCATATATCAGTATATCATATTTATATTTCCACATATTTAGGTCTGTCAAAGTGCATAAAATGCATATGAGAGATGTATGAAGTCTTGGTTCAATGTTTGTAAAACTTAGCAAATGAACTAATAAAAGCATAAATTGATAAAGGAAAACTATCCATTATCTAGACCCATCATTCCCACCAACGTTTTTACTTGGCCTTAAGCAACTTTTAACGCTAAAGGTTATACTATAGATCTATCTCCCTAAAATCAGCTTCAATGTCAACTCCCTATTTCTACTTCAAATAATATCCTTTTTTATCTGAGAGCTTTTCCAATCTTGTATTCTTTTTTGCTTCTTCCTCCCCACATTTTTTCCCTATCCAATGTGGTACTAGAAAGAGGAGAATAGATGGATGAAAGATGAGTGGAAACCATTTAATTATATTTCACCTTGCAATGTCTATGTACTTATGAGATCTTTGGACAATGGCTACAAAATTATAAAGGGGGTGTGGCTCCTTTCTCTTCACCTCAGGCGTTAGCTCTTTTGATCTTTTCTACACAAAATTGAAGGCTACATTAATAGGTCTTGTAGCTAATTTCTTCATCCTCACATAATCTTGTTTTATGATATTCATTATCTCCTTCCCACACCTTTGTAATCCAAAAGTTCTAACAACTGGTCAATGATTACATTGGGATTCGTTGATTCTTTTCTAAGCTATAAAGCAATAGATTTTTCCTTTTCATGGTATTCTTGTAAAATTTCACCTCTTTGTTGTTCATTTTTAATATAGGATGCCAAAGCTCTGATTTGTAGGTCTCCTACAAAAATCAAGGGATTCCAAGCAGTTTCATCTGAAAGGATATAACTATGCAAGTAGAATTCACAAAGATGATTTTGCATTTCAGGTGTGGAATCATGAAAAGTTTATAAAAACAAGAATTTCATGTTCATTTCTATAGGAAGGTCACTGATTAATTGGCTAAACTAAAAACACAAAAAAAAATTTGTGGAAATAAGGCATAAACCCTAGCAAGTGACTTGCACTTCAGTAATTGTGCAGTTTTATCTACTATCTCTTCAATTTTCACCTTTAATCTCTTCACTTCTATTTCTTGTTTCTCCAATGCCTCGGTGTGATTATAAATCCTTTCATTTTTCTCCCTTTCCCATTCCTTTTCTTTTTGGGAGAATTCATGTGTTCTTTTCCATGATTCAGCACCTAGGGATACTACAGCTGGTCCAGTGAGGGTTTTAACATGAGGAATTGGGCCTTGAGATACCAGTTCTTTGTTTTATGCTTCTACCATAGCAAGTTGTACTGGTATCTCCAATTCAGACCCATACTCAAACTTTTAGAGCTTCTCCTACAATTTTTTAATTTTGGCATCCCTCTCACTTTCTTTTTATTGATTTATCTTTAACAATTCTTCCAACTATTTTATTCTTTCCATTGCTTCTTGTAATTCCTTACTAATAAAAATTTCTTCAATAAAAATTTCTTCAATAAAAATTTCTTCATCTTTTTCCAAAAATTGATCATCCCCCATTGCACTTGTGTATTCATAACCCTCTAAAGCAAAGCTTTTTGGGGATCTCTTCATTTTCTTAGCCACAAAAACATCCTCTAAATCATATTTAGTGGTTCGGGTAAAATACCAATATTGTACAATAGGTGTCTTTACCTTATCACGAGAAGCATTCTCTTCTGAGTATTTATTTGTTTCTACCATTACAACATCCTCTTCCTACTTTTTAATTGATCCTCTCATGGACCCCTTATTTCTTAGGCGATGTGATTGCCTCCTAGGTTGTGTGGGTTTCTTCTCCCTTTTTGTAGGTGTAGAAGAAGAAGCTCCACCTTTTCTTTTATTTCCCTTTTGTGACATTTAAAATAGGGGTTTCTTGTTTGCCCTTTGTTGCAAGTTTCTTGGCAAAGGCTACATGATGTGTTTCTTGTAAACCTTTCTCCTCTGGTTCTCTCATGTTGTGGGTAGGTGATGCAGTAGGAAAACTAGAGGGCATTTCCTCCTCTAGAGCAACATCAGGTTATTCTCTTATTTTTTCTTGGCCCCTAATATCCTTATTGGGCACTTCAAGGATACAATTGATATTGTTACAATTAATAAAAATTTCTTAAGAAACATTTGGAAACTAAACCCTAAGACTCCTCTTTATCAACAATGTAACTAAGAAGAAATGAGACAATGTTGTGTTGTTTCTTTTCCTTTTGTATTCAAACAACATTTTCTTTAACAGATTATACAAGAAATTAGGAACATTTATGTATTCCTACCATGGTGAAGCTGACTTAACAATTTGAAATGAATTGTGTATAAAAAAGATTGTTTGTCATCACATGTCAAGTACTTAACTATATATGAACCAATTGAAGCCCAAATCCAAGGTAAAGACAATCATTTAGTACCTTGAAAACAAGAATCATGGTTTTCTCCTAGTTGGGAGAATTCATTTCTTGATGCAATGGTGTCCACCCTAACTAGAAACTCCTCTCCTATCCTTGGCAATCCAAATACTTCAGCTATGGCTTCCTCTGAGGCATCTACCCTTAAGCCCCTAGCAATTGCTTCATCATTCTACAATGTGGCTACAAACTATTAAGTCATTATCTCATTAAATTCTATGAGCTTCAGAAAATATTCTAACTAGTCAACTTGCTAAAAAATGGGAAAAACTAGCATGTCATCTAATAGCTAGTTATGTTATGTTGGTTCTTTGTGTATTATATTACCTCCCAATATAATTTTGTGGTTTTACAATCACTTCACAATTTTGCTCTCTTTTGTTCTCATTCTATCACCCCAATTGCATTTCTTATTCTCTTTTGTATGCTATAACATCCAAATACACCTTTGAATTCCTCTACTAATATATATGTATCTTGGTGATGGTGGAAAATAAAATGAAAGAAAATTTTGAAATGGAAGATGGAAAAAAAAACTAAGGAATAATTTTGAATACCCTCCCCCCAACTAAGCCTGCTAAGTGTCCTCATTAGCTCATACAAATAGGGTGGAGATATAAATGGAAAGTAGTGGAAATCTAAAATATGCTATTTGAAATGCTTGAAAGAATATTAAATATACATAAAATCAGTAAGCTTAAATGATAATTATGATTGCTAAAGCGAAGTGTACCTAGAGTTTTTATTTGAATTGATTTTTAGCTTGTGTGTAGAAGTTGAATTGTGCCATGCAAGTAAATTTTAAAAATACTTTCCATGATGGATATGAGCTATGTGAAGTTATGATATGCAGTGAATGTTTGACACGTGGGAATGAGGATGGAGTGATGGATGAAAAGAAAAGGTTGTGTAGAGTACGCTTCATGTGAAATCATAGTTACTATAGGGTACGGGAGAGATGAAAAGGTGATGTGATGGAATTGGTTGTATGTGGTAAAGTGGACATGTAGATTGCTACATGTATGAGTAAGATGATGTAAATGCAATATGAATGGATAGATATTGTGATGGATATGTGAATTATATGGGTGCATGTATTAATAGGTCCCTTTGTGATAGGTTTGTTGGTTTGTGTTGTTGCAGGTCCCTTCTATATCTTCTCACTGGTTGAAGAAATGAAGATTGTTGATTTTCACCTATATAGTGTGTGCACATGAAATATGTGAAGAAATTATACCTATGGAACATCAGTGGGCAAGCTATGTAGCTCATCTACTAATAAATTTGTAGAATTTTCCATGTCAGGTTCAAACTATTGTAATATAAGAAGGAAGTCATCCTTCTGCAATGGTTTCTTATAAAGCTTCAATCTATGACCATTGACTAGCAATGAGAACCTTACTTCATCATTTTTTTGTAATTGCATTGCCCCATTTGGAAATATTGTCTTTATTTCATATGGCCCAAGCCATCTGGTTTGTAATTTCCCTTTGTAATCTTTGTATCTGGAGTCATAAAGTAAAGCCCAATCTCCTACACTAAATTCCTTTGTCTTAATAAATTGGTCATGCCAAAGTATTCTTTGATTTTGGATAGCTTCATTGTGGTGTATGGCTTCCATTCTTATCTCATCCAATGCATTCAGGTTGTGCAATCTTTCCTAATGTGATATTGATAAATGCATGCCCAATTTGACTGGTGTCATCAATATTTTATACTCAAACTCTATAGAAAGTACTTCCTTTTTACCATATACTAGTTCATATGGTGTAAAGCATGTTGTGGTCTTCCAATTTATTCTATAAGCCCAAACTGCCTCAAGTAACTTGGTTGCCCAATATTTCCTATGAAGTTGCAGTCTTTGTGAGGATGTTTTCAATTTCCCTATTGGTGACTTCCACTCGCCCATTTTCTTGAGGGTGATAAGGTGTGGAAATTTTGTGTCTGATCTCATATTCTTGAATTAATTTTGTGATCATATCTAATGTAAACTGGGGTCCTTGGTCTATGACAATTTCTCTTGGAACTCCATATCTTGTGAATATGTCTTCATAGAGAAAATTTTCCACATTCCCATCTCTTGCAAATTATAAAGCCTTAACCTCTACCCATTTTGTAAGGTAATTTGTATAGACCAATATGTATTCTTTGTTGTTTGATGTTGGTGAGATGGGTCCAATAAAGTCTAATCCCCATTTGTCAAATGGTGTTATTGCTAGTTGTGGTTGCAATGGCATTTCATCTTGTTTTGTTGGCCTTCCCATTCTTTGACATCTATCACAGATCCTGGTATATTTTACTACATCTTTATGAATATTTGGCCAATAATAGCCAGTATTCAAAATTTTAAGAGTCGTCCTCTTTGATGCAAAGTGTCCCCCACAAGGTTCATCATGACATGCTCTTAGGATATCATATACTTCATCTTATCGGATGCATCTTCTCATTATGTTGTTTGGGCCTGTGTAGAATAAGTATCCAACTATCCATAAGTAGGGAAAAATCTTTTGAACTAATTTCCTCTTCTTCCTTGGTGAGAAATGGGATGGTGTCATTCCTGCTACAAGATAGTTGGAAATATCTATATAGCAAGGTGTATGTAGAGATAGAGAAAACAAATGCTCATTTGGGAATGAGACATCAACATCTTCTTCTAATTTGGTTTGGTAGTCTAGATAGAAAATCTTCCACTACATTGGTTTTACTTGGCTTATTTACAATGGTAATGTCAAATTCTTGAAGTAATAGTAACCACCTGACAAGTCTACCACCAACCACTAGTTTGTTCATGAGATACCTTATTGTTGTATGGTCAGTGTGTATGAACATTGAATGCCTTGTAATGTAATGTTTGAATTTATTTTTTGCTTGAACCATTGCTAACATCTCCTTTTCAGTCGTTGTATAATTGAGTTCTGCCCCTTGAAGGTTTTTTTCTTTAAGTCATATGGAATATTGATATCACCTCAATTTTATCGGGGTCTACTTGAATTCCTTCACTGGACACAAAATGTCCCAAAACAATTCCCTCAGTCATCATCATGAAGCATTTCTCATGACTCAAGGATAGGTTATGTTCTTGACATCTCTTTAGTAACTTCTCCAAATTTTCAAGTGCTTCATCATAGGTATTCCCATAAGTTGTGAAATCCTCCATGTAAACCTCCATTGAATCAAATACAAATTCTGAAAATATGCCCAGTACTGCCCTCTGGATGGTGGTTGGTGCATTGCATAGCCCAAATGGCAAGACATAATAGGCATATGTATCCCAAGGGCATGTGAAAGTTGTCTTATCTTGGTCTTTTGGGGATATCTTAATTTGATTGTAGCCACTAAATCCATCCAAAAAGGAAAAAGTACTTCTTATTTGCTAATGAATCAAGTACTTGGTCAATGAATGGAAGTGGAAAGTGGTATTTTCTAGTTGTAGCATTCAACTCACAGTAGTCTAAACACACTCTCCATTTTCCTCCTTTCTTAGGAAAAATCACTAGTAGAGACACCCATTGACTTTTGAAGATAGGATAGATAAAACCGGCATCCAATTTTTTTTGTAATTTTGATTTGACTATGTCTCTAACTATAGGGTTCATTCTCCTTTGGGGTTGTCTAACCGGTTTCAAACCATCATTGATGTAAATCCTATGCATGCACAATTTTGGGTCTACCACCTTCATATCATGGTAATCCCATGCAAAGTTTGTTGCATGTGCCTTCAACACAACCAATAGTGAGGATTGTTGTGCAGTATCCAATTGATTGTTTACATTTAATGTTTTGCTCAACATAATATCTAAAGTCAAGGATGATGTTTGAATAGATGAAATTTTTGGATGTTTTGGTTGTGTTGTTGATATGTGGTTGTCATTGATGTCAACACTATTAGCATTGATGATTCTGAAGGTTGTATATGTCGAGGATATTGAGAAAATTATAATAAATATGTTGCAGGAAGTCTGTGAAGCTGTGAAGATCAGAGTAGTGGAAAGATGTTACTGTAGCAAGTGTTTTTGGAAGAAGAGAATGCAATTTTGGTAAATTAAGTTGTTGTGTATGATCCTTGATGTTCAATAATGGTTCTAGATTGTACTCTATCATTGTTGTACGTTCGTGTTGATTGGTGTGATCGTGATCAAATATTTTTCCTTTGTGTGTTTGAGTTTTCATGTTCTTGGCCAACATGGTGGTTGTAGCATGTTGTGGATCCTTGTGGATTAATATTTTTATGTTTGGCATGTTCGACGAAGTTTATTTAGGTCATCATTATGTTGTGACTGACTAGGTTGGTGTGCATTGATATTTGTTCATGAATTGGGCCGACAATTTGTAATTTATTCTTTTATCTTTGGTCGACAAATTTGTTAATGTAATTCCATGTAGCAGATATATAGGAGTGATTGTTTCTTCATTTTGGGGTGTGCAAGATGTGCTCAATGTATGTATATGTGCAAATAAAGATCATATCATTCGATTCCAGAGCAGAGTGTGAAGAAGATTGAGAAAAGTGTGAAGAAGTGTTTCTTTGCCTAACCGGAACTTTCATCGGGATTTTGTAGAAGCTAATTTCTTAATTCAACCTCATCAAATGGATTTAATCTGATTATTTTATGTAAGGTAGTGAGTCTTCCCTTCTGAGTAGTGAGCTCTAGGTAGTGTGTTTGAATGCATGTGCATTCCTTATTCATTTTTCTTTATACTTTTAACAGGATATAAATTGTGGATTAACCTCCACCGTGGTTTTTCCCCTAACAGGGTTTCCACGCAAAATCTTAGTGTTGTGTGTTTTTGATGTGTTGTTGATTCATGTTTTCACTATTAATTATCAGATTTGAGATTAAAGGTTGATTAAGGTTAAATAAGTTTAAATTTTTTGACAACTGATTCACCCCCCCTCTTAGTTGTCTATTCTTGTTTTTCCAACAATTGGTATAAGAGCAGGTTCCTTTGAAGAAGTTTAATAGCTTGAGGTGATTCAAGATGGCATCATACAAGAAGGACAGTCCTAGATTTGATGGTACAAACTACTCTTTGTAGAAGGTTAGAATGGAGTGTCATTTGAAGCGCATTGGTGAACCCTTCTGGAAGATTATAAAGAAAAAATATAATATTCCTCAGAATGGTCCCTCTACTCTTGATGAGATCAAAGAAGCTGAAACAAATACCAGAGCTATAAAATCATTACTAAGTACTTTGATTGATTCAGAGATGACAAATGTGATAGGTTTGAAAATAGCACATGAAATTTGGAAGAATCTGGAGACATTGTATGAAGGAGATGCACAAGTGAAATTTGCTAAGCTACAAAGTCTAAAAGGCAAATGGGAAAACATGAAGATGAGTGAAGATGAAAACATTGTTGCTTTCAGGCAGAAGGTAAATGAATTAGTGATGGGTATTAGATGTGTCGGTGGAATTATGGGTGAAGATGAGATTGCGGCTAAAGTGCTTAGATCAGTGCCTACTTCTTACAAAATGAAAAGCTCATGCTATTGAAGAGATTAGGATAGTAACAAATGTGACAAGAGACATGTTGATTGGTAAACTAGTTGCCTTTGAGTTGAGTGAATTTGGTGAATCTACTCCTAAAATAGAATCTACATTTAAAGCTACTGTATCCAAAAAAATCCAATAGAGATATGATTCGAGAGAAAGTTACAGAAAGACATTCAAATATGAAGATGAGATGAAGCATATTGGAGATGAAGAAAGAGAGCTAGAAGAGTTGGAAGCATTGATTGTGAAAAGAGAAGTCGGAGGACAAGGTAAGTATAAAGGAAAGTTGTCTATTAAATGTTTCTCTTGCAATAAGATAGGTCATTTTACATCAAGGTATCCTGAAAGAGTTTCTAAGTACAAACCTGAAAAGTCCAGATTTCAAAATAAATCTTATTATGTTGAAGAAGGTGTTACTGATGATGAATCTGATAAAAAAACTGGAAATGAAGATGGATGGGTATTCATTGCTATCAAGGAAAATAGTACGGTGTCCACTGAATCTGTTGGTGATAAGAATATTGAGAAAGCTCTTGCAGTGATAATTGATGAAAAGGATGAGTGGGTGATTGATAGTGGATGCTCACATCATATGACTGGTGATAGAAGCAAGTTTTGAAGCTTGGAAAAATATGGCAGTGGTGTTTAAATATTTGGAGATAACAATTTTGGTGTGATTTGTGGCAAAGGCACTATTTCTCTTGGTGGTAAATATAATACTGATGATGTCCTTTATGTTGAAGGATTGAAGCATAACTTGTTGATTGTTGGACAGATGGTAGACAAGGGATACAATCTTCATTTCAAATATGGTAAGTGCATAATATTGGGAAATTTTTGAAATGTAATTGCTTTGGGTACAAAGACAAGAGGTAATATTTTTCATCTAAGTGCTGCTAGTGAAGTTGTTTAATTTCTCAAGTTGATGTAAGCTGGTTATGACATAGGAGGTTGTGTCATGTGAATTTTGATAACATTATCTAAGTAAGTTCCACACAAGCAGTCAAAGTTATACCTAAGTTAGTGAAGCCTACTAACACTATATGCAAGGAATGTCAGATGGGAAAGCAGACAAGAATTTCTTTTTGAAGTAAACAACATCATTCTAATGGTGTACTAGAGCTGGTGCATACTAATCTATGTGGTCCCTCCAGAATTAGAAGTCTATAAGGAGAAAGGTACTTTATGTTGATTATTGATGATTACTCTAGGATGATATGGGTTGCTTTCTTGAGAGAAAAACATGAAGTACTAGAAAATTTCAAATGTTTCAAAGCTATGGCAGAGAATGAGACGGGATTAAAGGTTAAATGCTTAAGGTCAGATAGAGGTGGTGAATTCACTTCTCGGGAGTTCAATTCATTTTGTGAAGATCATGGAATCAGAAGATAGTTATCTGCTCCCGAGACCCCTCAACAAAACAGAGTTGTTGAGAGAAAGAACAAAACAATTCTAGACGCCGCTAGAACTATGATGTTGGAAGGTAATGTTCTTCATATCTACTGGAGAGAAGTTGTAATCACTGTTGTATATACTATCAACTGGGTAAATTTTAATGGTAATTCTGGTAAGACTCCTTTTGAGTTGTGGTTTGGTCATAAGCCTAGTGTTAATTATTTCAAAATCTTTGGAAGTAGATGCTATATTAAGAGAGATGAATATATTGGAAAGTTTGATGCTAGAAGTGATGAAGGAGTCTTTCTGGGTTACTCTACTAAGAGCAAATCCTACCTGTGCTACAATAGAAGATTGAAGAAAATGGTTGAAAGTGAAAATGTCAGAGTTGATGAGGATATTAACAGATCATCAAGATATTGTGGATATGATTCAAATGACCAACATGGTAGTACTAATAATGGAAAGAATGCACAGAAATAGAATCAAGTTCAAATTGTTCTGATGAATCAAGAGAATCATGGAGAAGCTAGTGGAAGTGCAAAAGAGAGAACAAAAGAACCAGAAGTCAAAGAGAATCCCAAAGTCCCAAGGTATGTTAAGATAAATCATTCTGAAAATCAGATTATAGGAGACAAGAACAAAGGTGTGCAAACTAGAAGAAGAATTGCATAAGAGTATTGTCTGATGTCTAAAACCGAGCCTAGCAATGTCAATGAAGCATGTAAAGATGAATATTGGATGAAAGAAATGAAGGAAGAAATAATGCAGATGGAGAAAAATGATACATGGATTCTTGTTCCCATACCTCGAGATAAAAATGTAATTGGAACCAAATGGGTCTTTCAGAATAAGTTGAATGAACAAGGTGAAGTGGTCAGAAATAAAGCAAGACTGGTATGTAAAGGATACTCACAGATGGAAGGTATTGATTTTGAAGAAACCTTTGCCCCTATTGCTAGAATTGAATTTGTAAGGTTTTTCTTGCTTATGTTACCTTCAATAATTACAAATTCTATCAAATGGATGTGAATTCAGCATTTTTGAATGGTGAATTAGAAGAAGTTAATGTTGAGCAACCGGATGGATTTCAACTGATTGATGAAAAAAACATGGTTTGTCGATTGAAGAAAGCACTATATGGACTCAAACAAGCCCCTAGAGCCTAGTATGCTAGACTAGATAGATACTTGTTGAAGCTTGGATTCAATAAAGGTACTATTGACAACAATCTATATTTCAAGGTGGATCAGGATAAAGAACAAATTATTGAAGTCTTTGTTGATGAAGTTATTTTTGAAGGTGATGATGACTTATGTATGAAGTTTGTTGATGAAATGAAAATTGAATTTGAGATTTCAATGATTGGAGAGCTGAAATTCTATTTAGGATTGCAAATTACTCAGTTAGATGATGGAATCTTTATATCTCAGTCCAAATATGTAAGAGAGTTACTGAAAAAGTTTGGCATGGAAGACTCAAAGCCTATAGGTACACCCATGATAATCGGATGCAAGTTAACATAGAATGATGATTATCCTAAGGCCAATCAAACAAGGTACAATTCAATGATTGGTGGATTACTCTATTTGACTCAAACTAGACTATACATTATGAATGGTTGCTAGATATCAAGCTAATCCAAAGGAATCACATGTGACTGCAATAAAGAGAATTTTCAAATACTTGAAAGGGGTAGTTGATTTTCATCTTTGGTATCCTAAGGATGATGATATTACTTTGAATGCCTTTACAGATGCAGATTGGGTAGGAGATGTGGACGACAGGAAAATTTCTAGTGGTGGTGCATTCTTTTTGGGGAACAAGTTGGTGTCTTGGTTAATTAAAAAGCATAATTCTATTTCCTTATCTACTGTTGAGGTAGAATATATTGTTGTTGCAAACAACTGCACTCAAGTAATATGGATGAAGCAGATGCTGAGAGATATCATAATTGAGTATAATGAGCCTATTGCTATATTTTGTGATAACTCAAGTGCCATAAACATTTCTAAGAATTCAGTGCTACATTCAAAGACAAAACATATATCTATCAATTATCACTTTTTGAGAGACAAAGTGAGTGATAAAGAAGTCAGACTGGAGTATGTGCCCACTAAGGAACAAATTGTAGATATCTTCACTAAGTCATTTCCTAAGGATACTTTTGAGTATCTCAGAGGCAAGTTAGGGGTGATTTCCCCTCCCAATCTGAACTAAGATGCAAGTCTTTGCATCAATTTGTGCACTTGTAGTCATATTTTGTTTTGGATTGATGTTGTGGTGGCTGCTACTCAGGGAAAGTAGTCAGATGATTCAGATATGTTGTTCAAAGCTTGTGTACCTTTGCCATTGATGTAAAAGGGGGAGTAGAATAATGTGAAAAACCCTTGAGGAAGAAAAGGGGAGAAGAGTAATGTAAGAGGGAGAAGAATAGTATGAGAAGAAGGAGATTGTTGGAGAAGAGCTAGTTGTGTTGATGGTACTTTTCACATCATGTGTTTCCATCAATGACAAAGGGGGAGATTGTTGGATGTTGTGGTTGTTTTGTTGATATTTGGTTGTTATTGATGTCAACACTATTAGCATTAATGATTCTGAAGGTTGTATATGTCAAGGATATTGAGAAAATTATAATAAATATGTTGCAGGCAGTTTGTGAAGCTATGAAGATCAAAGTAGTGGAAAGTTCTGTAAGTTGGTAATCAAAAGTCGTGCATTAAAGGGTTTATTGTTGAGCCTATCTAGTATGTTCTTCAGAAGTTTTAGAGGTGCACATCAAGATTGGAGTGAGTTATGAGTTTCTTCTGAGTTCCTACAGTTATTATGTTACTATAGCAGGTGTTTTTGGAAGAAGAGAATGCAATTCTAGTAAATTAAGTTGTTGTGTATGATCTTGTGATGTTTAGTGATGGTTCTAGATCATACTCTATCATTGTTGTACATCCGCATTGATTGGTGTGATCGCGATCAAAGATTTTTCCTTTGTGTGTTTGAGTTTCCATGTTCTTGGCCGACATGGTGGTTGTAGTGTGCTGCAGATCCTTGTGGATCAATATTTTTGTGTTTGGTATGTTTGAGGAAGTTTATTTAGGTCCTAATTATGTTGTGACCAACTACGGTTGGTGCGCATTAAGATTTATTCATGAATTGGTTCGACAATTTGTAATTTATTCTTTTATCTTTGGTCGACAGAGTTGTTAATGCAATTTCATGTAGCGAATATATAAGAGTGATTGTTTCTTCATTTTGAGGTCTGTGAGATGTGCTCAATGAATGTATATAAGTGAATAAAGATCAGATCATTCGATTTCATAGCAGAGTGTGAAGAATAATGAGAAAAGTGTGAAGAAGTGTTTTTGTGCCTAACTGAAACTGTCATCAGGATTTTGTAGAAGCTAATTTCTCAGTTCAACCTCATTAGATGGATTTAATCTGATTATTTTATGTAAGGCGGTGAGCCTTCCCTTCTGAGTAGTGAGCTCTAGGAAGTTTTTTTGAATTCATGTGCATTCCTTATTCATTTTTCTTTATACTTTTAATAGGGTATAAATTGTGGATTAACCTCCATCGTGGTTTTTCCCCTAACAGGGTTTCCACGTAAAATCTTGGTGTTGTGTGTTTCTGATGTTTTGTTGATTCATGCTTTCACTGTTAATTATCATATCTAAGATTAAAGGTTGATTAAGATTAAATAAGTTTAAATTTTGTGACAATTGATTCACACCCCCCCCCTCTCAGTTGTCTATTCTTGTTTTTCCAACAAAAATTTCAAGTCCTGCTATGTTTGGGATACAATGATGTGGTAACAAAGTATTGAAATTTTAGAAATTGACTCAAATGAATTGGAAAGGATTATATTCTATAGAGGATCTTGTAGACATGTTAGACATTCATGTTGTTGCAAGTCCCTACCATAGTTGTTTTGTATAATGTTTGCAATTAGTTCATCTTCATCTTGGTTTCTAAAAGGGGTTTCATGTAATAATCATCAGATTTTGTAAGGAATACTGATTTTCCTCATCTAAGGTTGCCCATATAGTTTGTTCTAGGTATTCATGTGGCTAGGCTGGTGGATAAAGGACTAATTTTTTAGTCACATTCCCATAGAAAATGGTCATATTTCTAGACCTGCAACCTATGAAGGAATCTTTTGTTGCCAACCAAGGTCTCCCTAAGATGATTGGATATCCTACAAGATTATCCTTAGGTTGTAATACCATAAATTATGCAGGGTACTCCCATGAATCTAATGTTATTACCAAATATTCAATGATTCCCTCAAGTTTGACTATTGACCTATCTACCAACTATAGCACAGTAGGTGTAGGTATGAGCTCTATTAGTTGTAATAATTTCATGGTTTCTTTGGTCATTACATTATTAGTTGCTCCTAAGGCAATCAAGGTTTTCTTAATGAGAGTGTCATTTATTTTGACATCCACTACAAGGCTCCCAAGATCTACATACTTGGGGGCAGTTATGTTTCCCAACATAATATCTACAAGTTGTCCTAAGACATGTACAGTCTAAGGGTCCTTTTGCTTTCTTCTTGGATTTTTGAGGCATAGATCTCTCACTATTTTTATTGAGATATGGTGTTGTGCACCATTGCATAAATTGATTTATCATAATATTGTAATTAAATAATTATTTAGTTGTGATACACCTTGGTGGTGTTGTTAATCACACTAGGTAATTATTTGGGGACCCACTTGATGTTGTATTGTAACATTGTATTATTATTTAATGTGTGGGAGACATGTGATAATAATTTAATATTGGGGAAATATTAAATAATGTGATGTCTTAGTACCCAATATAAAATAAGGTTTTGTATTCACATGGTTTTGTGGTACATGGTTTTACCTTACAACTAGTTGTATTTTGTATGAGCTTGTGTCTATAAAAGAAAACACATGTGTAATGGTCTAGGTTGGCTAAGTGGGTTGGTTGTCATTATCAAGTCTTCTTGTGGAGTGCATTTGTGAAGCATGGCATGGGATGTGTGGATTCACACTTGGACACATGGGAATGTTGTTAGAGTAATAAGTTATTCCACTTAATTAATTTAATCATATTGGTTAATTAATTAAGTCACTTATTCCTTTAGGTTGCTTAAGCTAAACTTAGGCACATTAATAATTATTTATTAATTATTAAGTGTGCACACTAGGGTTTCCTAATTTTAGGTTTTCTTGATCTCCTCATAAGGATTGATCATATTGTAATTATCATATCATTCAATAATCATTTTCTAGTTTTGAGCTTGCACATATTTGCTCTGAGGGTTTACAGAACATCTCTTGTTGTTTGTTCTGAATATCTGTTGCATGTGATAGGTGGTTGCTTGCAGGTGATTCTTGGGGACTATGAAGTTGGTTTATCAACTTCTACATGCTATCAGAGCTCCATACCTGTGGCTGTTTGTTTCGTATTTTGAAGATATTCTCTCACAGCATCTTTTTCTGTGCAAGGGTTTCAAGCCAGGCTGATTTTGTGTGCATCTGGGGTTAGGCATTTTTTATGTGCATTTTTGGGCCAAACGGACATCGCCATTGCGTTCAGGACGCCCAAAAACCCTAGGAACGCCTTTCGTTTTATTGATTTTGGACTTGTTGAAAAAAAAAGGCAAAAAAAATTTGCCTGAGAGGTTGTACGGCCTCCCCAGCAAGCAGTCTGAGGTGAAAAAAATTGCGAAAATAGAAAAAATATTAAAAAAATTAAAAATCTCACGGGCAAATTTGCGCGGCCAGTTCATCAGTCCAGTGTCGCCACTGCTCCGCCCAACGGCCACCAGACTATCGCTCCCACCGGTGGCCACCGCTCTTCCGCACTGTGCCGCCACCTGCTCCACTCCGCTCCGCCGGTTTCGCGGCCTCTACTCTTCAGCCCCAGTCATATTGGGGTCCGGGAGCTTTCCGCCCAACCGCGACTGCTAGTGCCAAAGACCGCCGCATGTGACCACCTTTCTAACCACTAGCGGTTACCACTGGCAGTTTTTCCTAGCCCCTAAGCACCAACGAAAGGTCACATGCAAGACCGAGAGCTGAAGAAGAAGGTGCCAAAATTTTGCACCTGGTTAGCATTAAAAGTGCCTTTTACAGGCCTTTTTTTGTTTTCTAATAACTTTTGCAAATGGAGGCCTTTTTTTGTTTTCTAATAACTTTTGCAAATGGAGGCCTTTTTTTGAAAACCAAATATCGTCGAAAAGCTGATTCGACGCTCTTCGCAGTGGTGGAAGTTAGAATTTTTGATTTTTCTATTTTGGTGCCTTTTTCACCTATCAAAGCCAAAAGTTGTTGTTTTCAATCCGGGAGGCGTAACTTTTGCATTCGGACTCCATTTTGTGAAAACAAATAGGCATCGAAAAGCTGATTCAGTGCTCTACACAGATCTCAGACCTATTTTTTCAGAACTTTTTACCAGGTATCTGATATTACTGTTTGATCTCAGCCTTTAGTTTTTTAATTAATTTCTTGGGAAGCGTGCATTCAGGCTATTTTTTTGAGACCAGCTAGCATTGTTTTTTTATTTGAGAGTATATATTGTTGTTTTCTATCATGGATACACATAAAATTTTACCCCTTACTCCATTCAACTATTTTGGTTGGAAAAAACAAATGGAGATTCACTTGAAACACAAAGGGTTGTACAGGATAACCATGGGTACAGAAATTGAACCTACAGGTGTTGCTGAAAAGAGAAAGTGGTTTAATAGATGTGATGAAGCTTATGGTACTTTATGTCTGTCTCTTTCTTTTGACCTTTTTTTCATATTGAGTCTTGCACTACACCCCATGAGGTTTGGACTACTTTGCAGTCTTTGTTTGGGAAGCAGGATACTATGAGAGGGTTTCAGTTAGAGAATGAGCTTATTGGCTTAAATCCTAGGGATTTTGATAGCATCCAGGATTTTTTCACCAGACTCAAGTCTCTTAGATTGCAGTTGTCACAGTGTGGTGTTCAAAAGGAAGACTCTCAGTTGATATTGTCCATTCTTTCTAAGCTTGGACCAGATTATTTAGTTTTTGTTTCTACCTTTTATGCTACTAGGGATGCACTTGGTACTAGATTTACTATGCCTTCTTTTGATGATTTTGCATCTTCTCTCACTCGAGAGCAGGCCAAGTTGGCCAATATGGGAAAGTTGAATCCCTCTTCATCACAGGAACTCATTGCATCACAGAAGCCCAAAGATCAAAAGGCTTCTACAGGAAAAGGCAAGAAACATAAATAAAAGGATTCCAAATCTCATGAGCAGCAAAAGGAGTCCTCAAATTCATCATCCTCTTCTAAGGGGAAATCATCTAGGAAGGAGAAGGGCCCATGTGCATATTGCAAGAGAGAAGGACATGCATAACATAGTTGCTACAAGAAGGACATTGATGAGCTGAAGATTCTTCAGAAACATCAGATTGATTTGCCTTCTAGGATGTCTACATCATCTCCTTCCCCTCCTTCTTCTTCTTCAGTACAGCATGGCAGGGGCACAACTGGTTTACATACTTCATCAGGTATGAAGCGGCATGCTCTTTGTGCTTCTTTGAGTCTTGGATCAGGGAGATGGCTTCTAGATTCAGGAGCATATCATCATATGGCTTCTACACAGACTATGTTCACTTCCTTTGAGTCTCACACTATGTCTCCTATTTTCATGGGAAACAATACATACATGAGTGTTATAGGGAAGGGGTTTATTAGTTTTGGGGACAACACTTTTCAGGATGTCTTGTGTGTTCCTCATTTGATGAACAACCTTCTTTCTATATAGCAGATCACACATGGGGGCAATAAGAGGTTTGTGGAGTTCATGCCTGATTTAGTTATCATCAAAGACTTGGAGAGTAGATTCATTATTGCTACTAGGGTGGTGGATCACTCATCTCGGTTGTACTCCTTTGTAGATTTTTCTACTGATGGTGCTTCTGTTCCTACAGCTGTTCATCACACTTCTAGTGTGAATCATCATTTAAAGGAGAAATTTGGCTTCTTGAACATTGGAGTTCTCACTTCAGATCATGTTCTTGAGCCATCCATTCCATCTCCTCCACCTACTATTGCAGTTGTTGATACTTCTATGACTACATATGTGGTTTCCTCCATTTTAGTGTAGCAGGATCCGGTTGATCATCCATCTTTGGAGGTTTCTATTCAGTCTTCACCTACTTTGACTTCTTCATTTGTTGAGGTCACACCTACTTCTATGGAGACATCTTGGGCTACGCCTACTTCACCTTCAGATATTGCTTTCATTCGACCTCTTCCCTCTCACTTCTTTCAAGAGATACGGTTTCTTTATTTCTTTTGGGACTACTTCATTCTGGGGGGGATCTGTGGTCTCTTTCTTCCTCTCTTCTGGGGGGGTTATTTCATGTATCTTTGTGATGGATGGTGTCCTTGTGGGTCTTATGGATTCCTCCATCTTTCATCACTTAGTTTCTCTTTGCATTCTATTTTGGGGAGGAGTTTTGTTCCCACTAGGTTTTCTCCTTTACCTCGTTTAGTTTAGTTTGTATTGCATTTGTACTTGGGTACCTGATCAGGCCTTTGTTGTCGGGACCCATCTTTGCTTTCATGCATCTTTTTTCTAGTGTTTTAGCTACTCCCTAAGTTCATCTTAAGGGGGGCTGTTAGAGTAATAAGTTATTTCACTTAATTAATTTAATCATATTGGTTAATTAATTAAGTCACTTATTCCTTTAGGTTGCTTAAGCTAAACTTAGGCACATTAATAATTATTTATTAATTATTAAGTGTGCACACTAGGGTTTCCTAATTTTAGGTTTTCTTGATCTCCTCATAAGGATTGATCACATTGTAATTATCATATCATTCAATAATCATTTTTTGGTTTTGAGCTTGCACATATTTGCTCTAAGGGTTTACAAAACATCTCTTGTCGTTTGTTCTGAATATTTGTTGCATGTGATAGGTGATTGCTTGCAGGTGATTCTTGGGGACTGTGAAGTTGGTTTATCAACTTCTACAAATGCATTTGAGGGCTTGATGCTTCAGAGGTATCCATTGTAACTCTTGTATTGCTTTATTGCTAAATAATATGGAGTGTGGATGCTTTTGGAGGTTGGGTTTTTCTCTCTTGAGGGTTTTCCCGGGGTATATCTTGTGTTATCTTGTGGGTTGCATATTTGATCTATGCATTGTGGTTACTTGTATGCACGTTTATCTCTCATGGGTTATGTAGGAAATGGATTAAGATTGTGGGTTGATTGCAATAATCTCCTAACACGTGGTATCAGAGCTTTCATGGTTGAATAATTTTTGCTATAACCCTAGTTTGAGAGTTTTTTCAAAGTTGAATCCATGAACATGCATGTAGGGTTTGAGGCATTACAAGATATGGAACACATGTTGCAAGTGTTTGTATGCAGATTTGGGATTTTGGGTTGTTAAGATTTGTTGGGTTTATTGCAAATCTGAAGTTTTCCAAATTTGGGTGAAAGAGGGTTTCTTGGTTTGAGTTTTTATATGAGGATTTTGTAGGGTAAATTTTATAGATGACCTCTTGAGACAAAATGGACCTCATGGTTGGATTTAGGTTGGCCAAGAGATGAAGATTGACATAAGATTCAACCTATTTTGGACAAGATTGAAAAAAAGGCAAAAAAAAATTAGTCGTACGGCCATTTAAGTCACCCAATTTGCCTTGTTGCAGAAAAATATTAAAAAATTAAATTAAATTAAAAAATATGCAAAATATTTTTCATTACCTGCAAAAAAAGTTAAAATAAATGTTAATAAAAATGCCATTGAAATTTTATTAAAGAAAAAAATGAAAAAAAAATATAAATGAAGTGGGGTTCACAGAACCCAACCCACGGTCGACCCTACTATCGGGTCGTACTGACAATACCACCGGCAGGGCTAACACCCTGTTGGTGGCTATTAGTCGTCGTCCGATCGGCAGAGGTCGGTGGGACCCGTCGTAGCCCATGCGAGCTTAAACAAAAAAAAAATTCAAACAAAATTTATTATATGAAAAACCCACTGATTAAAAGCATAATGCCGAACTTTAAAATATATAAGCCATGTTTGATAAAGGCGTCAGGTTCATAAGCAGGGGGAGCATTTTTTATTTTTGAAAAATTTAAGTGGATTTAATAGATTTTTGGATTCTGCCACCCACCCACCACCAACGCACCACAGGAGAGCCACCAAGAGGTCAGTTTAGAGCAATTTCACTCTGTGAGGCATAAATTTCACCCACGATGTCAGATTTTTGACTTCTTATAGTCATTGGAAATCTGGTTCTAAGCACTACACAGTGTTATAGGTTTTGTTTCTCTATTTTTCCATTTTGACATGTTTTTGGACCCTGGAAGGAAAATGTTCTCGTTTGCACAATTTTGGTCATAACTTTTGCATACATAATCAGATTTTTAATTTCGAAGAGGCGTTGGAGAGAATTTGTAGTGTACTACATAGTGGTTTAGATTGTTTATTGATTTGAGGAACAGGTTGAGCTTGGTACTTGTTTGATCGCTTGTAGGTGCCTAAGATTCAGGGTGTGATTGTGTGGTCATTCAGATGAGTGAAAAGGAGAAACCTTGAGCGAGTACATGTTTTTATATGTTATTTATGATGTTACAACTAATTATTAGATTAGTGCTTCCAGGTATAGGTTTACAAGTGATTTTCAAAGTTGGTACTTTGATGGTGATAGGTACATAGGTTGTCTTCAATTTTAAGGGCATGGTTGGACATGGTTTGAGACTTGGAGTCTTGTATGGGTGATAGTTGAGTGTAGGTACAACACTGGATATGGTTATGGTGTCATGGATATGCAGGTATATTTGATGCATTGGAATAACATGATCATGTATGTGGTGTTTGGTGGTGATATGGTTTGATATTAGGAGATTGTACTTATCTTCTTGATGCTTATTTGGTTCCTTGACTATGTTTACTCGTTTGTGGACATGTTTGGAAAATCATATCTAAGGTTGATTTGGTGTTTGAGTCATTTGTTCTACATGGTTATCTTCTTTGATATCCTAGTTTGTAGTTACTAATGTGATGATGAGTTTCTGTGTTTCAGTGATTAGGTCTACGAGTTGTGCAGGTGTGTGGGTTGGCCACTCATTCATTTGTAGTGAGATGACTCGGATGTGGACTATCTATATCCACCAGGTTTGATTCATTATTGTTGCATATTTCATTAGTTGGCCTTGTTTGTGGTCATGTGTGCATTGGTATGTTGTTTCGGGATTGAGAGGATGGATGATTTGAGTACTTGATTAGTCAGTTCATGGGACTTGTAGCATGAGTTTTGATCATGATGTCATGATAGCTTGTTACATTCATTGGCTATACACTTTCAATGGGAGCTTTTGATAGTGATGACTTGGCGGTGTAGGATTGGTTTGTGATGTTTTGATGGTGGTTGTATGTATCTTCTTGGCTTGGATATCTTGGTTTCACTTGTATGTTATTGATATTGTAGTTGAGTGTGTGTAGACCTGGATGATCTTCATGGAGAGGATGGTAGTCATGATGCCATGTGTAATCTATATCATAGTTTAGTGGGAGTTGTTGGCAGTAACGTGGATGCATCATTGGTGATGGTTATCTTCATGTGATTGGAGATATGGTTTCTTGGTTTAGAGTGTTTTTATATTATGTCATGGTTTACTCTTGATACTAGTTTAGAGTTTTGGCATGGTATATGTGTTCTCTTGATACTAGGATGTATGCATTGGTGCATGTGATCTCCTAGGAGGAGATGGATAGATCATGTTGTCATGATAGGTTCTTGATTCTACGGTTGGAGCTTTGACATTGATCGTGTGTGTTTCTCTTTGTATTGAGTGAATTGATCATTTTCTTGATTAATTCATGATGGTTCTATCTTTCATTTGGAGTTTGGCATGGATTGATTGGTTATAGGTGCTCGTGGATACATAGAGATGTAGGTGATGGTTGGATTTCTCTTGTGGTTAGAGACATTTTCTTGAGACAGTTTCTCTTTGGAGGTTTCAGCAAGAAGACTGAGGAGCTTTCACCTGGGTATGGACATGATTTCATGATAGACTGATAGAGGAGATTGTTATTGGAGTGAGCCATGATGGCTTGGTTATCCTGGAGGAGCATTCTCATTCCCCACTCTTGGTCTACTTGGTAGTTTACCATTTGAGAGGTATTTTCCCATTATATCTTTCAGATGTGTTATATTTCATGCTTTGATTTCTCATGGGATTGATTTGATGCATGGTTTTTTATTATGGAGACTCATTTTAGGATTGGTTAGCATGATTTTATATGTTTTATCTTTCATAGATATGGATCTTGAGCTATGGATAGTTAGTTCTAGAGGATTCATTTTGAGGGATGTTGTGGCATGGTTATCTCCTTATGTTTTTGAGTTTATGATATCATTCTTTGATGAGGATTGTTAGGAGATGGTTTATTGGTTGATTTCTATTTATGGGGATGGTTACTTTGAGTTTGATCTTCTTGATTGGAGAAGCTTGCATCCAGTTTGGCATTGTTACATTGATTCATATTTTGTACTTGATCTATGAGATTGGGTGTTATGGATGTTGTTGAGACTTTTCATTTGGGGTCATTTAGGAGATCATACTTGACACAATAGTACACTTTTGAGGTTTTGGTAGGACATTATGGTTTACAGGTTTCTCTCTTCATGGTTCCTTCTTGGATGTTCATTTTTTGGGAGGATGGTGGCAACATGTTGTGAAAGATTATGCAGATTCTTGGGTTGCATGTGTGGATCATTGTTATTGTTCTTGGTGCTTCATGCTTTGATTTACTTATCACACCTTGATGTATAGAGTTGATTGGTAGACTTGATATGCTTTCATATTACCTATGCAGTGGGAGTTCTTGGATATGTATGTTCTCTATTGACAAGTTTGATAGAGGGAGCTTGGTTGTAGTTTACAGGTTGCATATGTTCTTGGCATGAGTTTACTGATGTATTGATACCTTGGAGGTATGGATGGTTGGATGTATTAGCATGTGTTGTGGATTCTATTTTTTATTGTGTGGGATTTTCAGTTGACAACAACTTGGTTAGAGCCTTTGTTATCACTTGGATTTGATGCTTGTTCTCATGGATTGGTGCATCTTCACCTTGGAATGTTCCTTTTCTTCCATAGGTGGCACGTTGGAGGATGAGAGGATTTTTTTGCTTGATATGGTGGTCACTTTGTTCTTATTGCAGGTATCTTGATGGATCACAAGAGCATCTTACAGATTCACATGGTTTCATGTATGTCTATGATGATGTATTTCATATATTGATCCCTTATGCAATGTATACAAGTGGGAGAATATTGAGATATGGTGTTGTACACCATTGCATAAATCGATTTATCATAATATTGTAATTAAATAATTTATTAGTTGTGAGACACCTTAGTGGTGTTGTTAATCACACTAGGTAATTATTTGGGGACCCACTTGATGTTGTATTGTAACATTGTATTATTATTTAATGTGTGGGAGACATGTGATAATAATTTAATATTAGGGAAATATTAAATAATGTGATGTCTTAGTACCCAATATAAAATAAGGGGTTAGTGGTTTTGTATTCACATGGTTTTGTGGTACGTGGTTTTACCTTACCACTAGTTGTGTTTTGTGTGAGATTTTGTCTATAAAATAAAACACATGTGTAGTGGTTTAGGTTGGTTGAGTGGGTTGGTTGTCATTATTGAGTCATCTTGTGGAGTGAATTTGTGAAGCATGGCATGGGATTTTTTGATTCATGCTTGGACACATGGGAATGCATTGGAGGGCTTGATGCTTCATAGGTATTCATTGTAACTCTTGTATTGCTTTATTGTTGAATAATATGATGGAGTGTGGATGCTTTTGGAGGCTGGGTTTTTCCCTCTTGATGGTTTTCCCAGGGTATATCCTATGTTATCTTGTGACTTGTCTATTTGATCTATACATCGTGGTTACTTGTATGCGTGTTTATCTATCATGGGTTATGTAGGAAATGGATTAATATTGTGGGTTGAATGCAATAATTTCCTAACAATTTTAGTATAAATATGAAATTCCTTAATAGGTTGAACGAGGGATACTTTGATGCAAGCATCCTTGATATGTCCTAAGAGATCAATTTCAACTTGTGATTGATGTTTTTAGATTATTAATCTCTCAAATAATGGAGGCTCTAGACTCATGGTTGTTGGATAGACCTAATTTTATTTGGGTTCCTTATATTGTTTATACACATGGTCTCTGATGGGAGTTCCTCATAAATTAATTCAATGATATGAGGAGATGAAGGCCCAACTAATATCTCCCCTGATCTAAGGTGTACATCACTTACCTCAACCCCATAAGTGGGGTATTGCATGGTGTCATTAGTATAAGCTTGTTGGACAAGCTTATTATTTGGTTTTGGTGCAGGTTGTGTTGGGAATTGAGGTGCTCTTGGTGGTGTAGGTGTTGGGTTTGGCATTATGGCTTGTTGTTGTGGCTACAAGGTATATTGTGGTTGTTGATAATTTTTATTTTGATTTGGCCACTATTGACCGCTTTTCCACTGAGGTTTTCATTGGTTTTGTTGGGGTGACCACTGAGAATTCTTCCAAAAATTTGGTTGGTGGTACTCCAATGAATATTTCCTTTGCAAGTATTTTACAATCATGACTTACTAAATAATACATTGAGTTGCTTTGGATTGTGGGGTTTTTCTCTCGAAAAGGTTTTCCCCATGAACACCTATGTTATGGTATTTATTGTTTATTTTTCATTTAAATGTGATTTTTCTTTTAGTAATTGTTAAAATATTAAAATTTGTACAACTCTCTTTAAAATATTAGTGTATGAAGCATTTCCACATATCCTGCTTCCCTTTATTAAGATCATTGACAAAGGCTACAAAGGGTATGGAATCCAAGACACTTTCCATGTGGGAAAACTTCCCTTTTCACCTAATAGTTGTGTCAAGCTCATCATAAAGAAGAAGAAAACTCAGGTATTTCATCAGTTTGGTACTTCTTTTATCACATTAGGTTATCTTGCAAATGTGAAAATTGAAAGCTTTAATGATTGTTAGCTACAAAATGATGGTTTGGAATCTCACTTTAAAAGTAATGAATATCCTAGGGTAAGTATTATATGTCAAGTCATGAACTATAAAAACAAGGGGCTAGGCCTTCATGAACACGAGATTCTAAAATCTATATAGGATTATGCAAATCAAGGATTGTAGAGCTTAGGATATATGTATTGATGATTAATACAAGGATCTTCATGATGTTTCCATGTTTTATGATGAAACTTCATCTAAGATCAAAATTGGTTCCTCATATAGTCTCTATGAAGATCTTGTTACCACAAACTTATTCAATGAAACTACTATCCTTACCATTACCCTTAACCTTTAATACCTTGAACTGATCAACTGGAACCAACAAGATCAAATAACCATGGATCTATTTCAAAATGATGAAGTGATTGAAAAATTTATGGGACTTTGAGAATCTTGTTAGGTGATCATAAATAAGGTTTCAATATCAACCTCAATGCATCAACATATTTGGGGAGAAGGAAGAATTCATTTGTCACAAAAAAAGTAAAAATATATAAAAATAATAAAATAAGTGAAGTCCCTTAGTGAAAACCTCTCTAAGGTGCTATTAGATTGAAAAATCAAAATCAAGAAAATAGAGACAAGTATATTGGTGAAAACCTCTATGAGGTGCTAATAGACAAGGAACTCAACCTTCCTCTTACACAAGCATAGTTATAGGATGGTTCTAAATTTTTTGTTGAAGATACATTTGATGTGAACATTGACACACAATAATCTCAAAATGATTAAATTAGAAACTTCTCCTAGTCCTATATAATAGAAAATTCTCATTGCCTTCTCATACATTTTTTTAGATTATTTTGCTTGTTCATATGTTAATATGATAGGATTGGATCCATCCCTTGTGGTACATCACCTTGTCATACATGCAAATTCTAAAATATTTAAATGAAAGTTAAGAAAAAAGCATACCAAGGTGGCCTTATATGTCAAAAAGGAACTACAAAAGCTTCTAGGTATTGGGTTTATATGACCAATTGACTAATTTAAATGGATACACAACATTGTTCTCATCTGTAAGAAACCATCATATATCTAAATATGTACAAAATTTTGAGGCATCAATATGGCATGCCCAAAAGATGATTTTTGTTACCCAATATTTACATGACTATTGACTTAACAATAGGACATGCAATGTTATCTCTTATGGATTGTTTGTCAAGATACAACTAGATTAAAATTATACTTGAATACTAACACAAAATGGTCTTGACTAGGTATTTAAGTACAATTTTGTGTTGTTATTTCAAGTACACTTTTAATCTAGTTGAATACCAACATTCTACAATCCAAAAGTCATGTCATTTGGATTGAATAATGTAGGTGCAACCTATAAAAGAGCCATGAATGTCATCTTCAATGACATGCTCCATGATATTGTCAAGGACTATGTGGATGATATTATGGGTAAGTAAATAACTAGAGTAGAACATCTTGCCATTATATTTTTAAAAATGAAAGGTTGAGATAATAAAAAGCTTTTTTGAATTATAAAAAGTAACTTTGGTGTTACATCAAAGAAAATTGTTGGGATTTATCATGTCCAGAAGATGTATTGAAGTCGTGAGAAAAAAATGCAAGAAAAAAAGAAAAATGTTATGATGAAATTTTTTGGGATGGAGATGATCTCTTGGAGGATAATGATGATCCTCCTAGATTTATTCAATAATTATGGTCATCTTTATAGATTATATATTTATGGAAACACATTTCTAGTCTTTCATCATCTTTTTGTTTATTGTTTTACACCTCTACCTTGTTTTGTTAAGCCTTGTTTGTTGTGATTTTCCCCCTCTATATCATGTTTCATGTTTTTCCTTACTCGCTTGGAGGGTGTCTTTCTTACTCTTGACATGTTTTTATAATAATTGCTTTTGTACCATTGTTTATTACATTATATCTTTGTATTATTTGGTTTACTCATGTGGTTATCCACATTTACCACCTTGGTTATTCATTTTTCTATTATTTCCTACTTTTATGCTTACTATTTATTGCATACACCCTTATGCTTTAGTTTTTTATTATTTTGATCTATCTATTCTTTTGATGTTTTCTTCCCTATGATTTCACATTTATGATTTATATTTGCATGTTTTCTATGATGATTTCCTTGTTTTAGTTCCATGTTTGTGACTATCCTATTACACCTTAGATACTTATAAACCTATCTTATGTTCATCTAATATTATACTCCTTTCCTTATTGCTCATATCTCATTATTGTTATTATATGTGTTCTCATTGTGTCATCAAGCTCCAAGAGCTACCTTATAAAATTTGGGCGGATCATCATGCATCCCCTATACTATAACACACTCTTATTGCCTTATCATGCTCCTAGAGCTACCTTATGACATTTGTGGAGTCACCATACCTTCCATATGCTATATTTTTTCTTTCTTATGCCTTTAGAACTATCATATTACAATGGGTTTACATGCCTTCTCCATTCTATTGCATGATCACATGTATTTCCATGCTCCTAGAGCCACATTAAAGATATCATACCTTCCACATGTCCTATGTACAACATTATGGCTCTACAACTACCTTATATTTTTCATTTGCCTATATTGGGGGCAATTTTGTGTACCTTGATTATTAGCTCCAGCTTATATGTTTTACATTCATATTATTCAATATGCTCCTACCTACTTATCACATGATTCTTTATATGGCATTCATTGTGTGCCTACATTGCCCATCTTCTTAAATTACATTAAATTTGCATGCAATATTTTCCCTCTTGGAATTTATCGCACAATTTTATGCAACCAACTAGAGAGGGTATATAATGTCACTAGCTTTCTTATGTCGATATTTTCAACATCACAATGCTAGCAAAACTCATCACTTTACTTGGATGGATATTCACCACATTACATGGGCATACTTAAAATGTCATACTTCCCTCTCTAGCAACTTCTCGCATAATTTGTATGCAACCAACTAGAGAGGTCATATAATGTCACTAGCTTTCTTATGTTGAGATTTCCAACATCACATTATGTTATACAACCTCATTACTATACTTGGATGGATAGTCACCACATACACGAGCATACCTGAAATGTTATACCACATTACTATTACCACATTCAATAAGTATAATAGTATCATTTTATATACAAGCAAAATTTATAACCTTTCGCCTTT
Organism: Sequoiadendron giganteum; assembly: GCA_007115665.2. Classification (NCBI taxonomy): domain Eukaryota; kingdom Viridiplantae; phylum Streptophyta; class Pinopsida; order Cupressales; family Cupressaceae; genus Sequoiadendron; species Sequoiadendron giganteum. Next base: position 295,187,091 of record CM021108.1, read on the forward strand.
TCCTATTTTCACATTTGCTTCAACAACTAAATCAAACTTTTTAGTTGTACCTATTTCACTTTTGTGACAAAAACCATGCAATGCAATCTTTTCTTTGTTTTGTAAATTCCAAGTGGAGCACCTATTCCAAGGAGAAGAATATACAAAAAAATTGAAATGGTCCATTACTTTACAATAGTCTCATATATTTTTATGTTTAAATATTTACTTTTCATGCATGATTGAAAATGCACATTTACTCTCAAATGCATCATTGAAATTCACATGCACCTCAAAGTGCGGGTCAAAATGTAATGTGAAATTTGCATACCATGGAAATTACCATTAGGTTTCAGTCCATTCATCTTGATGAAATGACTTAATACAATTAAATAAGTTGCACTCTTCTACCAAGTTTGGCTCCTTTGTTCATCCACACTTATGCCCACTTACACACATTTCTATGCATTTGATATTGTTTGATCTCTACTTAAACCTATTTGTACATATTCACCTTTTTATTAGCCAGCTTTCCATGTACTTGTTCCATTACCTAAGATCTACATTTTGTTGTCCTCGCTTGATCCTAGAATGCTCAAGTCCTCTCTCAAACCACTCAAGATTGACACTAAAATTCTAATTTTCAAACTTAAAATTTTTGACTTGGTACATATTTGTGCAACTATTGTAGTCTTGGTATTTAAATATTTATTTGTGAAATTAAGCATATGAAAGGAATAACAAGAAATGATCACTCTACATAACATATGTTTCTAATCCTTGGTATTCCTTTATCCTTAATTTTATGTTTCTATTGTTTATTGTGCTTATATCATATGCTTACATTTTATGAGCTTTAATATGTTTATTTATCAATTTATATTTATAGTCATTTTGCTTATTTATTATTTGTCTTATTGGGATAGCTCCAAGTCATGTGCTCACAATTTTGTCATTTAATGATGTATATTACTATGTTGCATGGTTTATCTTGTTTTTGTATTGTTCTCCTCTCGTCCAATCCTTACATACTTTGTATGCAACTAGTTGAAAGGAGGGGGAGCATGTAAGTCAAATTTCTTTCTTTTATTGTTTTTAAAGATATTACCTTCAAACAAGTTCAATTTAAAATACTTAATTAAAAAAATGTTAGTGGTTGCAATCACCAAGAATTGAATTTTATGTGTTAACTAGGTTTACTTACATACTCCCAACACTTTGTTGCACATCAAACTGAGGTCATAATGTAACAACCAAATTTGCATACCAATACACTTTTCCTTTATGTTTTAAGCATGCTTCGATTAGCGTGTCATAATTACAATGACTACTTGAAAGAAAGATTTTACATGATTTTACATTAAATTAGCTCGTGAAATACATCTTTACTTAAAAATTTCATCTTACATGAATTTAGCTCATGAAATACATTTTGATCCATTTGATCAAGAACCCCAAAGATTTGTTCATAATCCCTAACCCCTAGACCTATTTTTAGCACCCTATATCAACACATTTGAAAGGTTCACTTGACATTGTGTAAATTTATGTGCTTTGTTGTTATGTTCTAAGACATCCTTTATTCCCTTATTTACAATTATGTGGACAACTATGTAAACCTTGGATACAAAAATTTATGAGAGAATTAGAGCATGTTAGAACATATTATTCTAAATTCACTATACACTTGATGTTTCATCGTACACTCAAATGTATTAAAACTAATCCATTGAGTTTGTTGGCTATATGAAGCCCAACAGTCACCCCTTTTTCCTTCCACTTGTTTAGTTGTTGGTATTCTATTTGAAGGTTTATCAAAAACCATATGGATAATGTAATTTTCGATCTTCTTTTCGCATAGCTGAAAGCTTGTTGCTATTTATACAAAAACAGAGATATTAATATAAGAGATTTCCCCTACTTTCGTGGATGTATCCATATTGTTGAACCATGTAAAATCATGTTTTGTGTCTTGTTCTTATCTAAATATTTAAAATAAAAAAATTGTAATTGTTTATCTGGTCTTGTTATTTAACAATTGGTATTAGAGCTCGATGAAGAAGTTGATCAGGAATTTACAAAATAATTTTTGAAAATATGGAAGATGCAGATAAATGAAGAATCAAAAAAATCTCAAGTCAAATTTTTGGATTGTGGAAGATGCAAATGAAATCATTTTTGATTAAAGGAGACCTCTCACTTGTGTTGGAAGAAAAATCCTAGAATCCAAACACGATGACTGATGAGGAGTGGGAGAGATTGGATAAGAAGGCAAGAGCAACCATTATCCTCTCTTTATCCAGCAATGTTTTATTAAATGTTTCAGCTGAGAAGACATCAAAAGGATTGTGGGGAAAACTATGATATGTATGAGAGGGTATCTACTTCAAATAAAGTTTTCCTCATGAAGAAATTCTATAATCTAAAAATGAAGGATGGAGGTAATGTGTCCTATCACCTCAATGAATTCAATACATTAATAAGTCGATCGATCTCTATGAATATAAATTTGGAGGACAAAATCAAAGCCATCTTATTGTTGTGCTCTCTACCAGATAGCTAGGAAGGTGTGGTGATGGAAATCAGCAATTCGAGTGTCCGACAAAAATACACTCAAATTTGATGATTTAGTTGGTACTCTCCTCAGCGAAGATATGAGGAAAAATCAAGGAACCTCATTGAGTGATGCCTTGATTTTTGGCAATAGAGGGAGACATCAAGAAAGAGGCAGAAATAATAATCGAAGGAGATCAAAATCTGCAAGAATATCCAAGTCAAGGGAGAGAATGGAGGTTGTTGGTTTTGTGGAAAAGAAGATCACACCAAGAAGAATAGTTGGTCATACAAAAATGTGCAAAATCAACCAAAGGATAGTTAAGTAAACACCACATACGAACAAGATGAAGGTGCCTTAGACTTGTCAAAAAGAAAAACTACAACTGGTTCATGGGTATTGGACTCTGGTGCCTCTTTTCATGCAACTCCGTGTTGGTAAGCTTTCAATAACTATCAAGAAGGCAAATTTGGTAAATTTTATCTTAGTGATAACGAACCTTTTGATATTGTTGGAAAAAATGATGTGATGTTAACATTAAAGAATGGAAATAAATGGATATTGTGGGATGTGAGACATGTTCCCAAGCTTAAAAGAAATCTTATTTTCATGAGACAGCTTGATGCTCAAGGATGTAGCATCACATTTTCTTCAAACACTTAGAAGGTGACCAAAGGAGCCTTGGTAGTTGCGAGAGGCCACAAATTGGGTAGCCTATATGTGCTAGAAATTCACGATGAAGTGGGAGCTATAATGGATATTATGGACAACATATTGAAACTTTTGCATAAGAGGCTCAAACATATGAGCAAGAGGGGACTTGAAATCATGCTCTGGTGCAGGGGCACCTAGGTTTTCATGCCCCAAAAGGGGTCAAAAGTTGAAATTTTGTTTTGCTTGAGTCAATTGCATGTAATAAGGTTTTCTAAGACCATTTCATAGGTTTTTGAGTCATTTTTGAGTTATTAGGGGTGAATTAGGGTCTTGTTGCAAAAAAGTGTCAATATTGTAAAAGTTGCACAAAGCAACTTTTGCATTTTTTTATCGTCAAGTGGAAGATGAACCGTTGGAATTTGAAAACCAATTGTGAACCAATTGAAATATGGTTGAATTTTTTTTTAAAAAACCATGTATGTTTGGCACAAGGTTTGGATGTTGAATTTTGGAGATTGAAGCAATAAGAAACTTCATTTTCTACATTTTTAGAACATTCTTTGTTGCTACACAGACTTGTACGGGTTTGTATGACCTGGGAATGTACTAAAACCAATTGGAGTTGATAAAGTAATAAATCTACTTACTTTTGGTGGTGGTTGCATGTTGTTTTATCTTGTTTTGAGTGAGTTGTGTTCAATTTTATGTAGACAATTTTATGTAGACTGCTCTAAACCCTAGATAGGGTAGTTTAAAGGAGAGAAAAATGTAAATCTTTCCATTCCACTATCAGAATACTCTAAAACTTGGTGGAATGGCTTGTATAGTGTTGTTATTTAGTTCTCTAAACTTTTAGGGGTATAAAATACAATTTGACACGTGTGGGGTTGCTATATATCCTAGCCTAATATCTTCATGTATTAGGCTTAGAAACCCTAGAGGCTTAGGGTATTTGAAGAAAAGCACTTGGAGATTGATTTAGTTGATTGGATTTGATGTTTGAGGCCTTGTATGAAATTTTTAAAGCATTGGAGTGGAGATATAGACCCTAGAATACAAGCACTTTGTTGCTACCAAGCTTAATTTACCAATTAGGCCTAATTAGAGCGAGGACAGTCAAATTTTGACTCATTTTGTATAGTGACCCCACCTGGTTTTGAAATATGTTGAAGAATGTCCAAAAGGGTATCTGTAAATGTGTTTATATTTTGAAGACTTTGCCTGCTCTGAAAGTTGTCAAAAAAATCTTGTTTGAAAGGCTACTAGAAGAATGAAGGCTTGTGAAGCAAAACCCACCATTGGATGGTTGAGAGATTGAAAGAGTGGTTGATTGAGGTTGGCTTGATGTTTTTAACCCTTTCTCTACATAAAATTGGTATTAGAGCGTAGGTTTGATCTAAAGAGGTAAAATGTTGAAGAGAAGAAGAAACAAGATGCCTCCAAAAGGGAATCCACTAGCTAGACAGATGAATGAGTTGAAGGAGAAACATGCCAGAGAGATGAGAGAAATGAAGGAGAGGATTTTTACCTTGGAAAAAAGTCATAAAAGAGGAATGGTCACATGATATTTGAGTGACCAAGAAGAAGGGAAAGAGGAAGTTCCCAAGGAGGGTCTGAGGAAAAGATGGATCCTAATGACTTGAGGATGGAAAATTTGTTGAGAGCAGTCAAGGGATCCCAAAATCAAGATGGATTTACCAATATATAAAGGAAAATTGGATAGTGAAGACCTCCTAGATTGGATAGGAGCATTGGATAACTATTTTGAATATGATGATGTGCCATAAGAGCAAAGGGTGAAGCTGGCCAAGACAAAGTTGAAGGGCCATGCCTTACTTTGGTGGGATTATGTATAGGATGAAAGGAGAAAGAAGGGAAATTCTAAAATCACCTCTTGGGATAGGATGGTTGCTAAACTCAAAGGAAAGTTCCTACCAAGTGACTATAATATTCAATTATTTAGAAGGCTTCAAAACCTCAAACAAAAGGATATGGATGTGCAGGCCTATATGGAGGAGTTCTATAAATTAAATATAAGAGTAGGTCATGCAGAAGATGATGAAGAAAAAGTGGCAAGATATATCAATGTGTTGAGATACAACCTTCAAGATGAGTTAAGCCTCACCACTCCAAGAACGGTGGAAGAGTGTTACCAATTGGCCATCAAGGCTAAAGATGAGTTGAGAAGAAGGCAAGAAAAGCAAAGCAGGGGTAGAGGCAGAAATTCTAGACGAAGAGGGATATTTGTTGGTAGGGGGTTGTCCCAAAGATCACAAGGAGAATCAAGCCACAATCAAGAACAAAGTTCAAACTGAAGGGGCAGATTTAGAAAAAGGAGACCCAACAATAGAGGTTGATTTGGAAGCCAAAGAGGAGGATCAAGTGGATTTACAAGGAAATGTTATAAGTGCAATAAATTTACAGGCCATCAACCATGGAAATGCACTAAAAATCAGTCCACTACTTCATTTGGAGGAGAAGGAAGAAATCAAATTATACAAGGAGAGGACAATGAAAGTGTGAATTCTCCATCACTTAATGTTGATCTAGAAGTTGGTGAATCTCTCATGGTGAGTGTTGGGTGAAAATTATGTAATCCTATTTTCAATAGATTACACAACCTTGAATTCAACCATAGTTGTGTGAGATGTCATCTCTCCTCTCAAAAAGGGAAGGTGCCCTTCTTACTGCTTACAGAAGCTAAGTAAAAATAATTAAATACTCACAAAATGTACACTACAATTACGAGATGGGGAGTGTCTGTCACATTCATTCTTCTCTCTTTTTTCAAAGGAGATGTTTTACAATGCTTCACAATTGATAGTTCTTATTCAATACAACTTTAAGCTAAAAACAAGAAGTAATCCCAATATCTCTATCTTGTCAAAGCAAAGCGTAGAGATACTAGTATGATAATAATAAACGATACAATGAGAAAGAAAATCTCACGAAGGAAAAACTCATTTTGTAGCTTTTTGTTGATGAATCCTTGAGATACGTAATGTTTGTCGTATTAGAAGCACAAATTCTTCTTAGATACAACAATTCCACGAGCAAAAAGAACAATTACAAGCACAAATTCTTGTAGATCATTCAAAAATAGTATTCAAACATAAACACAAATTTGAATAAAAAGTATAACACAAAGTCTACACAAATTTATCAAAAGCCCTTAGATATCACACACTAATCACCACCAATCTTAATCAAATCAAAAAGAGGATTGATCCAACACAAAGTCTGGTATGCAACTTCCTTCTTTATTAATCAAATTCAGATTCACAAAATTGAACACAAAGTCTCAATGTTTGTTTCACAAATGGGCAGCACTTTGTTGCAAAAGATAAAAGATAAATATTACAATAGAAATCCCTCCTATTTATAGAAGAGAGGGAAGAATAAATCTAGGAAATTAGTTGAGAAAAAATAGGAAAACCTAACTTTGACCTAGTCAAAAATGTTGTCCATCTTTTTGGGAAAACATCTTTGATTTTACATGTAATTAAATTTGCTCAAAATGCATTTAAGATGTCGCAAACTATTTACAAAATGCGTAAAAGAAACCATAAAAATATTCAACATTGGAGAAAAGAAGCCTTCATGGTTCCTTGCTTTGGGCATGAAAGTCTTCATATTTCTTATTTGTCTCCATGATGAATGCCTCATTTGTACCAACAGTATAATCCACAATGGTGTGAACCCTGGTAATTGATCTTCTGGCAGATGAGTGAAGCTTTTTGCATCTATCAAGATGCGACTTTAGATTATCCAAAGAAAGCCACAACTCACAAATTAGGTGCATGGAGGTCTTTGAAAAGTTGAAATCCTCTACTTGCTCCATGAAGGCTTCCTTGTAGATCTTGGAGAGTTCACTGGTCGGGAGGAAAATATGATCTTCATCAAAAAGCTTACCCGGTAACTTCTTAATTTCCTCTTCTAAAATAGCATGATGTCCTTTGAAATCTTCCTATAATTGGTGGAGATCTTCAATAAGAGACTGGATCACCTAAATTTGGTGCTTGAAATATTCCCTTACCTCCACGTATTTCTCCTTGTCGGGAATTACCCCAACTTTCACCAACTTACTCAACTTTACCTCTTTCATTTGTGACCAAAATGAGAGGTGTTTGTCCATTTTTTCTTTCTCTTGGGAAAGTATGTTTTCTTCTTTATCAAGCTCCAACTTTAGCGTGGCTCTTTGAGTAGCTTTCTCATTTGCAGCAATTATAATCTAGGAACCATGTTGTATCCTTTCATCAATGAAATCATATAATGATTTACCTTTGGAGGTAAACTTCTATGCCTTCAGTACTATTCATTCCTCAATGTTGATCATATCCATGGATTGTGTACTTCCTAAAGAGCCTGTTAATTTTCTCAAAATAACTTCATAGCGCTCATCCTTCTCTTTGTACAAATTGCAGGCATGCTCCATCTTGTCAAGCCTTCCTGCCAATGCATCTAGGACTACCTGAGCATTTGCCTTGGCACTTTTGTTTTTCACTTTTCCGAGCTTGATTCTTCTGACCATGTAGTCCTCCATGGCAACATCACCTTCTTCCAATAGGGGTAGGACAATCTCTACAAAATTTTGACCAGATTTGTCAATATGAAGCCTTGAATGTACTTTGGCCTTTTTCTTCCCCTTGGCTTTTGGAGGGGCTATCTCTTCAAGATCGAGCGAGAAATCATTTGCTTCTTTCACTTCAATACTTAAGATACCAACCAAGGGGAAAGAGAGGAAGTATGTGATTCTTGACTGAATGTCAACTCTTGTGTCGTAGTCGCTCCTATAGAAATGACTGGTATGGTGACAATTGGGGTGGTGTCTATCAGGATCACTCATGTAGATTGTACACCAAGTTGACCTTGCAGAGATTCATTCATAAACCTATTAAATTCATATTTGGAATTGATGTCATAAGATGGAGATGACAAACTGGGAATAGATGATGGAGAGATTGATAAAATATCACCATCTTGAATATTCAGAACTGCAGGGGAAGTAGTAAACATTGTTGGTGCGACATGTATGGTTGATGTAGGAAAAGGTGAAGTAGGAAGAGGGGTGGAGGAGTATTTGGATTAGGAGGTGTACAAGGAACAGTTGAAGTAATGGGCAATGACATTTGGGGAATGTCTTCAACAATATTCTCATGTGGAGAAAGGGTTTTTTCTTCATCATGCTTGAGTTCCTCTTTATCACCTTCTTGTTCACCCTCATCTTCTTCAGTATCTTGATCTTTTGGAGAATCTTCTTCTTAAAATCTTCTTCATCAGAATCCTCTTCTTCTAAATCCTCTTCTTTTGAATCCTCTACAGAAACTAATTTCTTTCTTTCATTTCCTTCACCTTCAAACTCTTGTTCCTCAGAAACAGGTCCTTTCCCCTTTGAGTGAGTAGATTCAAATTTTGTGGACTCTTCTTCAACAGCCTATGTATCCTTTTTGCCAATAGTGAACTTGATTTTGGGACCTTTACGGGAAGAAGAGGGAGTAGTTGCATGCTTTTATTTTGTGCGGAGTTCTTTTTGTTGGTTGGCTTCTTCTCCAAGTACCTCTCCTTTTGATTTCATCCTGAAATCCTTTATCTGGAAACCATGCTTGTGAAAACATTATGTTGTGATGGATAATATGGGGGCAAGCCTTTCCCTGATGGATATACTTTCATTTTTGGACCATTGAATGGGAAGAAAAGATCTCTTAGATATCTCATTTTCATCATAGGTAGCGTTCATGATGTCGCCAGGATCTTTGAAATCCTCTGGTAGGTCAGCAACACCAAGATCCCTTATCTTCTCTATGGTTAACCTGCAATAATTCATGTTGTCGATGTCCTCATCATCTCTACATTTTGCCCATATGTCTTCAAAATGATAGACATGTTGATGACCCACCTTGAGTTTCCTTTCCAAATCACGGTATTCAAAGTCATGTCTATGCTTGAAAGTCCTAATAGTCATTACCTGCATTTCTACATAGACTGATTTGGCCTTTTGTACACTTTTAATAGTGCAACTTCCAATAGTCAGTGGAAACTTCAACCCTAGCTTATGGATTCTCATTCATTCCTTGTGAACTGAAATAAGTTGTATGTATAGTTCCATTAGAATCCATTTATCTGAGGTATATCTGGGTAGCATGTAGCGACACCTAGTATAGTAACCTAATCTTATGTAAGTAAAGGTTGGGAATTGCAAAAAGATACAACCAACTTTGCTAACAACTTTGTAAGCCTCATCTGACACTCTTTTCTTTTCAAGAGTTGGATCAAAAGTAAATAGTAGGGGTGCAAAGAAGGCATCTATAACTCTTTTGAAATGATGGAAGCTTTCTATCAGATTCAATTGATAATAATAATCATATAAAGTTATAGAGTGTTTGTTTCCCTTTGTAGACAAACCTGGGTATTGCCTCATAACTACAATTGCATACAAAAAATAAGAAGTCATGTAGAATTTCAAAGTGGTCAGTACATTGATCAGTTGCTCATGAATTTCATCACTGATCTGAGTCCCCCATTCTATATGAGATTTATTTCTCCTGATTATGCAAATGTATTCATACATCCAATCTTTAAAATGGCATGATTGAGCCAAGCCCTTCACCTTGCTCAAAAGAGTAATCATATCCTTGACGTCCTCTTTAAATTCACTTTGAGGAAGCCCTTTAAGCCATCTGGAAATTGAGTGCCTATGATTTTTCAACCATTGAGAGCTAATCAATGTTTTAGCTTTATTAGAATCTTTATCAAAATCTCATGTGCTTGTTGAATTGAGATCGGTGCATAGTGTTCCATATTTGGGACTTTTAAAACAATGTTGAAGAATTCAGGATCCAATCTCATCATGACTTGACCCGAGGAATATCTCACACTTTTGTCCTCTCGGATGTAATGAGATGCAACTTGGAGCATGAGCTCTGTGTTGTGAGCATTAGTTATAAATGTTGACACGAGATGCAAGTTGCTATGAACAATAGATCTCAAGTTATCTTCTAATGGCATTTTCTGAATTCTCTTTACTTCATCTACCTTGGAGATCACCATAGCTAGTAGAAAGACACCTTGATATTTGTATTTCATCTTGCCTTCTTTCTTGGAAGATGATGGGGTTTCTTCGGTTGTCATTTAGAGATTTCAAGACTGAAGATTTATCACCTTCGAGGGTCACCGATGAGAACTTGATATGAACTGCAAGAATAGTGGATCAACAGGTGTTAGGAGAAATCTGCAATGTTGAAAAGCACAAAGCGGGAAAGGAAATTTGGAGCAACTTCATTTTGGATATGAGGCACGAAAAATGGAGTGTAAGCGGAAAAATGGAGTTCGGAGCGAGAAACAGGGCGTTTCTGGGTGTTAGAAAGAAAAAGCAATTTTTGGTGTAGGAGCACTGAAAATCAGCGCTCTTGCACCTTTTATTTCATGGTAGGTATCAAAGCATTGAAAATCAGCGCTTTGACACCTTGTGTAAAAACAATTTGGTGTGGGAGCATTGAATATTAACGCTTTGACAAAAGATTGTTTGAAGATAGTTTAGTACTAGGGCGGTGAATTTCACCACTCGAGCACTTGAGAAAATAGGTAAGTTTTTTTGTGTGATGGCGAACAATTTCATTTCCATGTCATTTGAAAGTCTTAGGATATCTAGTGTTCGAGCGGTGAAAATCACTGCTCGAGCACCTATAAATGATGGTCTTTCAAAAAGCATGAAGCTTTATCATGCATGGATTTGAAATTTTTCCACTAGTGGGTGATACACTTGAAGGTCAAAAGAAGCACAAAGTGATGAAGGAAATTCAATGTGGAGATAAAATAACCTAGGAGATTCCAACACAAACAAAACTCTAACAAAAATACCAAGAGCTGAATCGAATATGGAAAGACGGCAGAAGATTTTGAAAGTGAATGCTAAGATTTAAAAACCTTAAATGACATGAAAAATGTCTAGGCGACATAGAAAGGAAATAGAGATAAGCGAAAAGATAGCAAAAATAGGAAAGTAAGAAACAACAAACCTGGCAGAAAGAGGGACGAAAACCCTAATTCGATGCTTGAAATAGATCCTAGAAATCAGGTTGCAGGATGTTTGGAGAGTAAACCGCACAAGGAGGAGGAAGGAGAACGAGTGAAATGAAGTTTATATTAACCTAAAATTAATTAAAAGTGTTTAAGAAGGGTGAAAAATAACTTAAGTTGTTTTCATTAATTGCGCCAGGAAGACTCAAGTTAAGACGTAAAAAGGTGCAAAAGTGGTGAAAATCACCGCTTTGCGCACCAATAAAGCAAAAATGAAAGTCAAGTGTAGAAGCAGTAATTTTCACCGCTTTTGCACCTAAAATTAAAACTTTGAAGTGAAGAGTGGTGTAGGGGTGTTGAAAATCAGCACTCCTACACCATCAAAAAAAGACTAACTCTCGACAGAAGGGAATAAAAAAAAGCACTCATTTCAAAGATTTTTGAAAGATGATGATCGAGAGATGTTCAAATGGAAAATTAGATCATAAGGACTACACGTCGAGGGTGATTGAAGAATCACCTCATTTGGTGTGCTTGAAACACACAGACCTATGAAACAAACAAGTTTCGTAGGGGGTTATCCGTGAATTGGGCGCTGCTAGATTCTCTTATAACAGTTGGCTCTTGTTGGGGATCTTCCTTCAACCGTTCTTTGAAATGAATGAAGGGAGAAGAAATCTAGAATTCAAGTGCCTTTATACATCCATTGATCTTGGATTCAAGTGACAACGACAAAAAGACACAAGGACCAAAAAAAGGAATATTTACATTTGAACACCTGTCACTTTACTATGTAAAGTGTTTGAGATATTACCCATTGTGAGGAAGGGAAAATGGTGTTCCATCCTTGCATGCCAATAGGAAACTATTTTCACCATGTATTTGATCAACCATGAAAGGTCTTGTCCACAATGAATCAAACTTTTCATGCATACCTTTTGGTTCTCTTCGCTCGTCCCATAGGAGAACAAGATCACCAATATGAAAATATCGAGACTTGACCTTCTTGTCAAAAATCTTCTTGACGTGATCTTGATGTTCCATGATGTGGTTGGCCACGTGAACTCGATTCTCTTCCAATTCAGAGAGATACATAATACGCTTATCAATAGAGTTATCAAAAGTCTAGTCCTCAATGGCCTTAGCCAATTTGAGGGTTGTAAGTTCTAAGGTTATTGGAATCTCGGCATTCAACCTGTACAAGAGTTGAAAGGGAGACATACCAATCACCCGCTTCATAGTTATTATGCCTTCCCATAAAGCATCTTACAGAGCTTTGTGCCACAAGCGTTGATTCTTGTCCACTAGCTTGCAGATGATAGTTACCAAATTCTTGTTTCTTGATTTGGACTGACCATTACCTTGTGGGTAATAGTCGAAAGAGTGTGGAAAAGTTATGCCATGTTCAAAATAGAACTCAATGATCTCACTTGATGAGAAGGAAGAAGCATTGTCAGCAACAATTTTGTTCAGCACACCAAACCTGGAAATAATGTTTTCTTTTAAGAAACTGCATATCACTTCAGAAGTAGCATGATTAGTTGGAATTGCTTCCACCCACTTGGTGAAATAATCAATTGCATTTAGGACATAGGTATGTCCTGCACTTGATGATGGATTTACTGCACCGATGAAGTTGATTCCCCACTATTGGAAGGGTTCTTCAATAACAACTAGTTTTAAAGGTAAAGTCGCCAGCTTTGGCCTACCTATGAACTATTGACACAGATCATACTTACACACCCAAGAGTACGCATCCTAAAAAAGTGTGGGCTAGTAGTACTTCACTCTTAGGATCTTGTGAGCGATGACCGATGCTAAAAAGTGTCCTCCACATGCTAAGTCATGATATGAATTTAGCAATCTTTCATGTTGTTCTTGATCAACACATAGCAAAAAGGTTCCATCCATTGCACACTTGTATAAACCATTGTCCATTAAGACAAAAAAAAATTGACTTTATTTTGATGTTTCTTTTCTCCTTTGGAGTTAGATGATTAGGACATTCCCCATAAGTGATAAAATGGAAAATGTTAGAATACACTCATTAGTTGTATTGGTGAAAAACACCATTGGAAGTTCACTCAGATCTGACTCTTCATTCTTAGAAACTTCTTCCTCAAGATTATTTTGAGCGATGAGCTGACATAGCCCTCACCCACATATCAAATTGGTAGGTTTGATTTCCATGTCATATTCTTGAATCTTTCCAATCCAATTGCCTCTTTTCGTTCCAAACTCCTGTTGTGTTAAGATGGATTTAACCGTTGAATTTGGAATTGGAACCTTGACATGGCTATTAAGAATATAGAGCCAGAAATTTTTAACAGCTTTGACCATAGCGAAAGCATGTTTCTCCATCTAGGATTATTTCAACTCATAATTCTTTAGATTGAAGCTCGTGAATGCAATCAAAGATTCAAAAACCTCATTGTTTTCTTGCACCAAAATCGTCGAAAGTGTATGCTTTGAAGCATAACTATACATGATGAATTATTTAGTGTAGTTAGGATAGACTAACACTATCACATGAGCAATGGACTCCTTGATGTCATCGAACACAACTTTCCCTTCTTTTTTCCAATGAAAAGTGGTATTTCCTTTCATCATATTAACAATATGACGAGTCTTCTCTGCAAAATCTAGAAGGAAACTTCGCAAAAAGTTTACCTTGCCAAAGAAGGAATGGATAGCCTTCTTGCTTGATGGCAGGGTAAGTGATTTGATACTATTGACTCTTTCTAATTCAATCTTGATTCCCTCTATGGACACTACGTAACCAAAAAAATTTCCTTTTGTAACTCCAAAAAAAGACTTTTTGTGGTTTAAGGAAATACCATGTTGTCAGAATCTCTCCAAGATTTTTCGTAGGTGGTAGAAATGTTGATGATTCTTTTTAGAGAACACTATGAGATCATGAAGATACACCACAATAAACTTACCCATAACATCACGAAATGCCAATTCCATAGCTCGTTGGAACGTGGCGCCGACATTTATCAAGCCAAAAGGCATTCTGCGATACAGAAAGGTACCCCCATGGCATCATGAAAGTAGTCTTGTGTTGATCACTTGAATTAACTTCAATCTGATTGTAACTAGAGAAACCATCTAGCATGGAGAGCATCTCAAATCCAGTCATGTTTTGTAGAACTTGGTCCATCACTGGAAGAGGATAATTATCCTTAAGTGACAGCTGGTTCAAATTTCTGAAATCCACACAAATACGGATCTCACCATTTTTCTTACCAATGGGAACAATATTTTTTATCCATGTTGAATGATGGCTAGGGAATATTATTCGGGCATTCAACATTTTTTGAACTTCTGCAAGGATTGTTCCAAAAAAAATTGGGTTATACTACCTTTTCTTTTGTTTATAGGGCAATGATCCAACCTTAAGGGGAATGTTGTGTTGCACCTCCTTTGGCCTGAAGGATTTTAGATCTTCATATGAATATGCTAAGACATCCATATATTCTTGCAATAACTTAGTGAATTGCTTCCTCTCTTTGACCGTGCAATATTTCCCAATGTTTACCAACTTAGGATCAATTTTAGTTCCCAAGTTGATTCATTCAACCTCATTAGATGAAACAGAGTATGAGAGTCGCTTCTTGACATAGCGATCATGCTTATCAAAAAATTTCTCTAGAGATACCAACACTTTGGGAATTTTATTCCCTTTGAGTTGTAAGAATTCTTCACTTGTAACTAGATCCATATTAGACACAGATTCTCAAGGTGGAGAATCACTTCCTTCAAAGTATAGTTCATCAAAAATTTGTGCCTTCTCTAAGAAGGCAAAAATTTGATGATCGTTGTTGAAAATCTACCAGTTCTCTGAATTATCAGGGACACTCAGGCGAAAAACCAACTCGATGGTATAGGTAGAACCTTGAAAGTCTTTATGTGCTATCAAGAGCATGGATGAGACTGCTAAAGAATTAGCCATGTCTTTATATTCCCTTGGAACTACAGATATATCAAAGGCTTCAAATTCTTCAATGCAATCCCAAACGAGATTGTGATAATGCCTAAGCCTGTTATTTTTGGTTTGATACAATTTCCTTACCTGACACGCTATTAGCTTAGCATCACCTTGTGAATGAAGATTTTTGATACCCTTCTTGTGTGCAACTTGCATTCCTAACAAAAACTCTTCATACTCAGCAATGTTATTAGTGTTGTCAAATTGTAACTTGAAAGAGAAAGGGAAAAAAATTTCTTTGGGGGAAATAAAAACATTCCTACTCCAAAACTAGTGGAAGAACAACTACCATCAAACTCTAGTAACCAAATGTCGTTTGGACCACCAAGGCTGACAGTGTCAAAATCTATATCCTCATCATCTGATGAAGCTTCAGGATCTTATGTTGACGAATCATCTGGTGGTGACTCATTTGTTATCGAAAAAAGTTCCAACACTCTCCAACTCATGTCTCGTTGAAGATTCACTAACCTCTTCTATTTGTAGATAATACGTTCCAATTCTTGAAGACTCAAATAGAATTTGAGCTCTTGGATCATCAAATTGCGTCACTGAGAATTTTGATTCCCTTTCAGGAATCAACTTTTGCATCACGCCCTTGACAGGTATCCTGGCTTCAGACATGTCCATGTTTAGTTCGCCTCTGACATCCTTACAAAAATTACACCTGAGGAGAATCTCGTAGGATGTTGGTATGTCAGCTACTAGAATCGTCATCTTTATTTTCTTTTCTGGGTACGCAGCAAATGCATACTGCACATCCTTGATTTGGTCGATCAAAGATACTTGTTTGTTCTCTATGGAGAAACAACAACTAAAATTTTTGGTCAGATTCAAACCTAAGGCAGTAGCTACCTTGGCTAGCATCACATTGTCTGATGAAATCTATGACACGGTTGCTTAATTTAAAGCCATTGAAAAGCAAAGAAATGAAGAATGGATCAATATGCCCTAACGCAACTAGAGGTGTAGAAACAAGATTATTTTGTGGAATCTAGGGCTTTGAAGCAACGGGAATATCAGGAGACAAATACTAATTTGGGGCAGTTCCTTTATCCTTCACAAACTTGACAAGTCTGTCAAATTGGTAGGGATTGGCTTTGAGGTATTCGACCTCGGACATTTGGACCTTGGTTTTCTTGGCATGGTCAATAATGTCAAAAGCCTATAAATAATTTTCTAAATTAGATGATGTAACTTCAATGATTGGTTTAATGAAAGGCATACTACTCTTTGGAACTGGGAGATTGGCTTTAGGAACGGCGGGAATTAATAGAGGGGGACGAGGATCACTTAATTGTGGATTTGTTTCCTTCTTTGGTTGCTAAGGGAGAGGAGATCCTCTTTTGGAAATAGTAACTAGTGGCTTCTCCTTTGCTAGTGGAGCAACAAATTAAGCTTGGTCGAGTTGATTTTGTTGTTGCCACATGAAAATAGCGTACATGTCCATCACTAGGTCCTCCTCATCAATTTTATTCACCATTTATAAGTAGCCAATGTTGGAGTTGCCAGGTGATTCCATTTCTTCATCTTGAAAGAGATCAACACTTTCTTCCGTAGGATAATTTGGCTATGCATATTCATCTTGTTCAGCCTCATAATATCCTACAGCAGTATTGGTAGGTGGAGCTTCAAGTGCAAGTCTCCCTTGTGGTGTTGGAAGATGATTTTGGTTCTTGTGTCCAGCATAGTTAGGAAAATTCCTCCTTGAGACGTCTTTGTAGGTATTGTTGTTGTTTGAAAAATTATTTTACAAAGCTAAGATTTCATTCGCTAGCCTTTGGACCATGGGATCTAAAAATTTGGAACTAGCATTAGGAGAATTGGCATTAGATGTTGAATATCCTGATGCTTGCATCCTTTTTTTGGTGTTGGTCTTCAGCCTTATCTCTCCAACAAGGATCATATTGTCTTCAAGACTGATAGCCAATTGTTGTGTTGCTTCAACACTGGCAAGATTTTCCTTGCATAAGAAGAAACTTACTTTGGGAAATTATGTGTTGAGGAAAAAGAACTTCAGACTATGATCCATCGGTTTTGCATCATGTGGGATCTATGTCACCAACTTGTTGAACTTAGCCATGAACTCACACATGGGTTCATGGGCCTATTTCCACATGGTTGTGAGTTGCACTAACAAAGCATGTGCATCCTCTGTGGGTTTGAATCTTTCTTCAAACTTTATGCAAAGAGTGGCCCAGTTGGTGACTGAAGCATTTGGAAGAGTATAGAACCATTCGACAGCAACCCCTTGGAGGGATTCGATGAACAATCTTATAGAAACGTCTTCATGCTCTATACCGAGAACACCATAAACAATGTAGAAGGTAGAAATATCTTCATCGGGATGTTGTTTTCCATCACCCAGAAGCTTTGGAAGATGCTTTCTTGAAACACGTCGAAGTTCATGAAGAGGTGCAACCAAACGGAGGGAACCAAAAGCATTTCCCCACAATCTTGTGGGTGGCACGGCCATGGCAGGCTGAACAACAAGTACCTACATCGGAACTCTGTGGAAGATGAAAGATTCACTCAAAAGAGGAGATCTTATTCTTTGCAGAGGGTAGCTTGTGGTTCATTGCAATAGAGACCTTACTCGTGAGGAGAAGGTGGAGTGTTGTGTAGCAACAAATTTTCAAAAAGTGGATCCACTACTCCTTGGGCCCTTTGACTTTGTGTATAGATTCTGGCCGCCAAAATGTAGATCTAAAAAAGATAGAGATCAAAATTAACAATATACAAGAATAAAATAAGATACAGGAAAAATTATTTACTTCAATCAAATTGTGAGGCTTTAATTGCATGTGCCGTTCCCCAGCAAAGTCGCCAAAAAACTGTTGGGTGAAAATTATGTAATCCTATTTTCAATAGATTACACAACCTTGATTTCAACCACAACTGTGTGAGATGTAATCTCTCCTCTCATAAAGGGGAGGCACCCTTCTTATTTCTTACGGAAGCTAAGTAAAACTAATTAAATATTCACAAAATGTACACTACAATTACGAGATGGGGGGTGTGTATCACATTCATACTTCTCTCTTTTTTCAGAGAATATGTTTTACAATGCTTCATAGTTGATAGTTCTTATTCAATACAACTTTAAACTAAAAACAAGCAGTAATCCCAATATCTTTATCTTGTCAAAGCAAAGCGTAGAGATACCAGTATGATAATAATAAATAATAAAATGAGAAAGAAAATCTCACGAAGGCACAAAGTCATTTCGTAGCTTTTTACTGATGAATCCTTGAGATATGTAATGTTTGTCGTATTAGAAGCACAAAGTCTTCTTAGATACATCAATTCCACGAGCAGCATGAACAATTACAAGCACAAAGTCTTGTAGATCATTCAAAAATATTATTCAAACATAAACACAAATTCAAATAAAAAGTATAACACAAAGTCTACATAGATTTATCCAAAGCCCTTAGATCTCACACACTAATCACCACCAATCTTAATCAAATCCAAAAGATGATTGATTCAACACAAAGTCTGGTATGCAACTTCCTTCTTTATTGATCAAGTTCAGATTCACAAAATTGAACACAAAGTCTCAATGTTTGTTTCACAAATGGGCAGCACTTTGTTGCAAAAGATAAAAAGATAAAGATTACAATAGAAATCCCTCCTATTTATAAAAGAGAGGGAAGAGTAAATCTAGGAAATTCGTTGAGCAAAAATAGGAAAACCTAACTTTGACTTAGTCAAAAATGTTGTCCATCTTTTTGGGAAAACATCTTTGATTTTACATGTAATTACATTTGCTCAAAATACATTTAAGATGTCGCAAAATATTTACAAAATTCATAAAATAAAGCATACAAATATTCAACACTCGAGAAAAGAAGCCTTCATGGTTCCTTGCTTTGGGCGCGGAAGTCTTCCTAGTTCTTTGTCTCCATGACGAATGCCTCATTTGGACCAATAGTATAATCCACAATGGTGTGAACCCTGGTAATTGATCTTTTGGCAGATGAGTGAAGCTTTTTGCATCTATCAAGATGTGTCTTTAGATTATCTAGAGAAAGCCGCAAATCACAAATTGTGTGCATGGAGGTCTTTGAAAAGTTGACATCCTCTACTTGCTCCATGATGGCTTCCTTGTAGATCCTGGAAATTTCACTGGCTAGGAGGAAAATATGATCATCAAGA
Organism: Sequoiadendron giganteum; assembly: GCA_007115665.2. NCBI lineage: Eukaryota > Viridiplantae > Streptophyta > Pinopsida > Cupressales > Cupressaceae > Sequoiadendron > Sequoiadendron giganteum. Next base: position 295,206,446 of record CM021108.1, read on the forward strand.
AGCTTACCCGGTAACTCCTTAATTTCCTCTTCTAAGATAGCATGATGTCCTTCAACATCTTCCTGTAATTGGTGGATATCCTTAATAAGAGACTGGATCACCTAAATTCAGTGCTTGAAATATTCCCTTACCTCCACGTATTTCTCCTTGTCTAGAATAACCCCAACTTTCACCGACTTACTTAGCTTTACCTCTTTAATTTGTGACCAAAATGAGAGGTGTTTGTCCATTTTTTCTTGTTCTTGGGAAAGTACATTTTCTTCTTTATCAAGCTCTAGCTTTAGCGTGGCTATCTGAGTAGCTTTATCATTTGTAGCAATTATAATCTAGGAACCATGTTGTATCATTTCATCAATGAAATCATATAATGTTTTACCTTTGGAGGCAAACTTCTCTACCTTCAGTACTGATGGTTCCTCAATGCTAATCATACCCATGGATTGTGTACTTCTTGAGGAGCTTGTTAATTTTCTCCAAATAGCTTCATAGCACTCATAATTCTCTTTGTACACATTTTGAGCCTACTCCATCTTGTCAATCCTTCCCACCAATGCATCTAGGACTACCTAAGCATCAGCCTTGGCACTTTCATTTGTCACTTTTCTGAGTTGGATTCTTGTAATCATGTAGTTCTCCGTGGAAACATCACCTTCTTCCCATGGGGGTAGGCCAATCTCTACAAACTTTTGACCAGATTTGTCAATATGAAGCCTTGAATGTACTTTGGCCTTTTTCTTCCCCTTGGCTTTTGGAGGGGCTATCTCTTCAAGATCGAGCTCTTGTGAAGAAATCATTTTCTTCTTTCGCTTCAATACTTCAGATACCAACCAAGGGGGAAGAGAGGAAGTATGTCCTTCTTGACTAAACATCAACTCTTGTGTCACAATCGCTCCTGTATAAATGACTAGTATAGTGACAATTGGCGTGGTGTTTGTCATGACCGCTCCTGTAGATTGTACACCAAGTTGACCTTGCAAAGATTCATTCATAAACCTATTAAATTCATATTTGAAAGTAATGTCATATAAGATGGATATGACAAACTAGGAATAGATGATGGAGAGCTTGATAAAATATCAACAACTTGAATATTCAAAATTGTGAGGGAAGTAGAAAACACTGTTGATGAGGCATGTATGGTTGATGTAGGAAGAGGTGAAGTAGGAAGAGGGGGTGGAGGATTATTTGGATTAGGACGTGTGCAAGGAACATTTGAATTAATGGGCAATGACATTTGGGGAAGGTATTCAACAATATTATTGTGTGGAGAAAGGGTGTGTTCTTCATCATGCTTGAGTTCCTCTTTATCACCTTCTTGTTCACCCTCATCATCTTTAGTATCTTGATCTTCTATAGAATCCTCTTCTTCCTTAGAGTCTTCTTGATCAAAATCCTCTTCTTCTAAATCATCTTTAGAAATTGATTCCTCGCTTTCATTTCCTTCACCTTCAGACTCGTGTTCCTTAGAAATAGGTCCTTTCCCCTTTGAGTGAGTAGATTCAGATTTTGTGGCCTATTCTTCTTCAACTGCCCATGTATCCTTTTTACCAACAGTGAACTTGATTTTGGGACCTTTGCAGGAAGAAGAGGGAGTAGCCGCATGCTTGTCTTTTGTGTGGAGTTCTTGTTGTTGGATGGCTTCTGCTCCAGGTACCTCTCCTAATTCCGTCCTGAAAGCCTTCATCTGGAAACCATGCTTGTGCAACCATTCTGCTATGTTGGATAACATGGGGGCAAGCCTTTCCCTAATGGATATACTTTCCTTTTTGGACCATTGAATGAGAAGCAAAGGTCTCTTAGAGATCTCATTTTTATAATAGTTAGTGTTCATGATGTCACCAGGATCTTTGAAATCCTCTGGTAGGTTAGCAACACCAAGATCCTCGATCTTCTCTACAATTAACCTGCAATAATCCATTTTGCGGATGTCCTCATCATCTCTACATTCCGCCCATATGTCTTCAAAACGATAGACATGTCGATGACCCACCTTGAGTTTCCTTTTCAGATCACGGTATTCAAAGTCATGTTTATGCTTGTAAGTCCTGATAGTCATTACCTGCATTTCTACATAGATTGATTTGGCCTTTTGTACACTTTTAATAGTGTGCCTACCAATAGTCAGTGGAAAATTGAACCCTAGCTTATGGATTCTCATTTGTTCCTTGTGAATTGAAACAAGTTGTCTACATAGTTCCATTAGAATCCATTTATCTAAGGGATATCTAGGTAGCATGTAGGGACACCTAGTATAGCAACCTACTCTTATGTAAGTAAAGTTTGGGAATTGCAAAAAGATACAACCAACTTTGCTAACAACTTTGTAAGCCTCATCCGACACTCTTTTCTTTTCAAGAGTTGGATCAAAAGTAAATAGTAGAGGTGCAAAGAAGGCATATATAACTCTTCTGAAATGATGGAAGCTTTCTCTCAAATTCAATTGATAATAATAATCATATACAAGTACAAAGTGTATGTTTCCCTTTTTAGACAAACCTGGGTATTGCCTCATAACTGCAGCTACGTACACCAAATAAGAAGTATGTAGAATTTCAAAGTGGTCGGTACATTGATTAGTTGCTCATAAATTTCATCACTGATTTGAGTCCCCCATTCTATATGAGCTTTCTTTCTCCTGATTATGCGAATGTATTCGTACATCCAATCTTGAAAATGGCATGATTGAGGCAAGCCCTTCACCCTGCTCAAAAGAGTAATCATATCCCTGACATCCTCTTTGAAGTCACTTCAAGGAAGCCCTTTAGGCCATCTGGAAATTAAGTGCCTAGGAGTTTACAACCATTGAGAGTTAATCAATGTTTTAGCTTTATTAGAATCTTTATCAAAATTCTCATGTGCTTGTTGAATTGTGATCGGTGCATATTGAAAATCATGAAGTGGGCAAGGCAATTTGGAGCAACTTCATTTTGGCTATGAGCCACGAAAAAATGGAGCATAAGCGGCAAAATGGAGTTCGGAGCAATAAACAGGGCATTTTTGGGTGTTAGAAAGAAAAAGTAGTTTTTGGTGTAGGAGCATTGAAAATCAACTTTCCTGCACCTTGTATTTCATGGTAGGTGTCAGAGCATTGAAAATCGGCGCTTTGACACCTTGGGGGGGAAAAAATTGGTGTTAGAGCGTTGAAAGTCAGTGCTCTAACACCAGAGTGTTTGAAGATATTTTAGTGTTGGGGTAATGAATTTCACCACTCAAGCACTTGAGAAAATAGGTAAGTTATTTTGTGTGATGGCAGAAAATTTCACCGCCATGTCATTTGAAAGTATTGGGAGATCTAGTGTTCGAGCGATGAAAATCACCACTCAAGCACCTGTAAATGATGGTCTTTTGAATAGCATGAAGCTTTATCATGCATGGATTCACAATTTCGACTCTCGTGGGTGATACACTTGAAGGTCAAAAGAAGCATAGAGAGATGAATTAAATTCAATGTGGAGATAAAATAACCTAGGAGATTCCAACACAAACAAAACTCTAACAAAAATACCAAGAGTTGAATCAAATATGGAAAGAAGGCAGAAGATTTTGAAAGCGAATGCTGAGATTTAAAAACCATAAATGACATGAAAATGTCTAGGCAACATAGAAAGGAAATAGAGATAAATGAAAAGATAGCAAAAATAGGAAAGTAAGAAACAACAAACCTAGTGGAAAGAGTGACGAAAACCCAATTCGATGCTTGAAATAAATTCTTGAAATTGGGTTGTAGGATGTTTGGAGAGTAAACCGCACAAGGAGGAGGAAGGAGAACAAGTGAAATGAAGTTTAGATTAACCTAAAATTACTTAAAAGTGTTTAAGAATGGTGAAAAATAACTTAAGTCATTTGCATTAACTGCACCAGGAAGACTCAAGTTAAGATGTAAAAAAGTGCAAAAGTGGTGAAAATCACTGCTTGCGCACCAATAAAGCAAAAATGAAAGTCAAGTGTAGAAGCAGTAATTTTCACCGCTCCTGCACCTGAAGTTAAAACTTTGAAGTGAAGAGTGGTGTAGGGGTGTTGAAAATCAGCACTCCTGCACCATTAGAAAAATCACTAACTTCCAACAGAATGGAATAAAAAAAAACACTCGTTTCAGAGATTTTTGAAAAACAATGATCGAGAGATGTTCAAACGAACAATTCGATTTTAAGGACTATGCATCAAGGGTGATTAAAGAATCACCTCATTTGGCATGCTTGAAACACACGGACCTATGAAATGAATAATGTTTCATAGGGGGCTTATCCATGAATCGAGCGCTGCTAGATTCTCTTATAACAATGAGAAGGACTTTGATAAAAGTGCCAATTGAAAAGGAACCTCCATAAAGAAAGTCTCTTTTAAGAACTACATGTAAGTTCCTAGGTAAATGTTGCAAAGTAGTGATTGATTTCGGTAGTACAGATAATTTGGTTTCAGTTGAGATGGTTGAAAATCTTAAGTTGAAAAGAATCCCTAATACCACTCCATATACAGTCTCTTGGCTTAACATAGGTCAACAAGTAGTTGTAAATGAACACAGTTGGGTTGATTTTCATATAGGGGGATGCAAGGATAAGATTTTGTGTGATATAATACCAATGGTTGCGTGTCATTTGCTTTTGGGAAGGCCTTGGCAGTATGATAGGAAGGCTCTCCATGATGGGAGAAAGAACACTTATGCTATATAAAAGGATGGGGTTTCTTCCACCCTCACACCATTGAAGGATGAAAGCCAAGATTCCCAAGTAGGGCCTAGTGTGATGTTGGTCAATGAAAAGGAGTTCCTAAAGACCTTGGACGAGGAGAATGTGGGATTTTTTTTCATAGTAAGGCCTAAATCTGTCATAACAGTAGAAAATAAAGAGGAGTTACCTTTGGAGGTGAAAACATTGTTGAAGAAGTATGATGAAATAGTGGTTGATGAGATTCCTAACACCTTGCCACCTATGAGGGACATAAGCCACCAAATTGATTTCATTCCAAGGGCTAGTTTACCCAACAAATCTTCTTACAAGATGACTCCACAACAAAATGAATAAATTAAGAGGCAAGTGCAAGAATTACTTGACAAGGGGCTGATTAGGGAGAGTTTGAGTCCTTGTGTTGTTCCCACAATTTTAGCACCAAAGAAAGGTGGTGATTGGAGGATGTGCACTAATTCCAGGGTCATCAACAAGATTACAATAAGGTATAGATTTCTTATTCCAAAAATTGAAGACCTAATGGATTGTTTGGGTGGTGATTGCTACTTTTCCAAGATTGATCTCAAGAGTGGCTATCATCACATCAGAATTAGACCTGGTGATGAATGTAAAACAACCTTCAAGATAAATGAAGGTTTATATGAATGGATGAAATGCCTTTTCATTTGGAAAATGCCCCTAGTACTTTCATGTGCTTGATGAATGAGGTGCTTAAACCTTTCATTGGTAAGTTTGTGGTAGTGTATCTTGATGATATTCTTGTTTTTAGCATAACTAAAGAAGAGAACTTGTAACATTTAGATTTGGTTTTGAGAAGGTTGCATGGAGAAAAGCTAATGATAAACTTGAAGAAGTGTGAGCTCTTGAAAACAAAGTTGGTTTACCTTGGATTTGTGGTCACCAATGGCACTTTGAAGATGGATCCAAGTAAGGTTGAGGTTATCCTAAGCTGGCCTACACCAAAATCAGTGATTGAGGTAAGGAGTTTCCACAGTTGGATAGTTTTTACAGAAAATTCATAAGATGTTTTAGTCATGTGTGTGCTCCTATGATTGATACAATCAAGGGTGATAAAAGAAAGAAGTTTGTTTGGTCTAATGAGGCTAATAGGAGTTTTGAGTAATTGAAAAAGAAATTTGTTGAGCAGCCCATATTAACTTTGCCTAGTTTTGATAAGGCCTTTACCATTGAATGTGATGCAAGTGGTCGTGCTATAGGTGTTGTCCTAAGTCAAGAAAATAGACCTATTGCCTTTTTCAATAAAAAATTGAATGAAGCTAAGAAAAAGTATTCTTCTTGTGATCTTGAGATGTATGCAATGGTGCAAGCATTAAATAAATGGAGACATTATTTGTTGCCTAAAGAGTTTATTGTATATGCTGACAATCATGCTCTCCAATTTTTGAATAGTCAAGATAAACTCGGTAGTAGGCATGTGAAATGGGTTGAATTTTTGCAAGGCTTTACTTTCACCATTAAGCATAAAAAAGGGCAATCTAACAAGGTGGTTGATGCATTGAGTAGAAGGGCTCTCATGGTGTAGGAAATTCAATTGAAAAACATAGGAATGGATTATTTGAAAGGTATGCACATTGATGATACAGATTTTAAGGACATTTATGAAAGTTGTAGGCAACCTTGTAGCAACAATAATGAAAAATGGTTTGATTTCCTGATCCAAGATGATCTATTGTTCAAAGGGGCACAATTATGCATTCCTAAATGTTCAATGAGGGATAATTTAATCAAAGAAAAGAATAGTGGTAGCCTTGCAGGTCACTTTGGTTTGGATAAGACCTTGGAGCAATTGAAGAGGCACTACTATTGGCCAAAAATGCAAACTGATGTGAGGAAATTTGTGGATAAGTGTACTATTTGTCAAAGGGCCAAAGGATCTAGCACTAATGCAGGGTTACATCAACCTCTCCCCATTCCCAATAGGCCTTGGGAATCAATTAGTATGGATTTTGTGATGGGGCTTCCTAGAACTCAAAGAGGTTTTGATTTGGTGTATGTTGTTGTGGGTAGGTTTTCTAAGATGGCACACTTTATACCTTGTAAGAAAACTAATGATGCTTCATACATTACAGGACTTTTCTTCAAAGAGGTGGTAAGAATCCATGGTTTACCTCTTAGAATTGTATTAGATAGGGATAGAAAATTTGTTGGTCACTTTTGGAGAACCATATGGAAGAAACTTGGCACAAATTTGAGTTTCAATTCTTCCTATCACCCTCAAACTAATGAGCAGACTGAAGTGGTGAATAGGAGTCTTGGAAACCTTCTAAGATGTCTAATAAAGGAGCATTCAACACAATGGGATCTGGTTTTACCTCAAGCTAATTTTGCATACAATGATTCGGTGAATAGAAGTGTTGGCAAATGTCCTTTTGAGATTGTTTATGGTTTGCATCCCAGGGGTGTGTTTGAATTGAGAGATGTCAATGGGATGGAAAGGAGAAGTGTTGAAGGTGAACAATTTTCAATGGCTATGCAAGAAATCCACCAACAAGTTAAGGAGAATCTTCAAAAGAATATTGACAAGTATAAGCTTAATGTTGATCTAAAAAGGAGAGAGGTTCATTACAATGTTGGAGACTTGGTTTTGGCTCATTTGAGAAAGAAAAAGGTTTCCTAAAGGACAGTATTCTAAGCTTCAGATGAAGAAGATAGGGCCATGCAAAGTGGTGCATAAGTTTGGAGAGAATGCCTATAAGATAGATATACCTCCTAGAGTTGTCATTTCTCCTATTTTCAATATTTCAATCCTTTACCCTTATAAAGGGGATGTTGATGCAAGTGATCATGCAGGTTCATCAGTGCTCTCAGATGAGGATTGGATTAGGGATTTTCCACCAAACCAACCCTTGGAGTTGGAATGCATCTTGGACAAGAAGGAGCTTAAGAAGACAAGGAGAAAGGTCTACTACCAATACTTGGTCAAATGGTGAGGTCTTCCTATGGAGGATGCAACTTGGATGACTGAGGATGATATTATCAAACATGGCTGTACAATTGTAGGTTTGTCCTCAAGTGGGACTTGAGTTCGCTTTGTCCCGGGAGTATGGTGCAAGGGCACCTAGATTTTCATACCCCAAGAGGGGTCAAAAGTTGAAATTTTGTTTTTCTTGAGTCAATTGCATGTAATAAGGTGTTCTAAGACCATTTCATACGTGTTTTAGTTGGTTTTGAGTAATTAGGGGTGAACTAGGGTCTTGTTGAAAACAAGTGTCAATGTTGTAAAAGTTGCACAAAGCAAATTTTGCATTTTTTTGTTGTCAAGTGGAAGATGAACCATTGGAATTTGAAAATCAGTTGTGAACCGATTTGAATATGGTTGAAACTATTTTAAAAAGGCCATGTATTTTTGGCACAAGGTTTGGATGTTGAATTTTGGAGATTGAAGCAATAAGAAACTCTTTTTCTACATTTTCATAACATTCTTTGTTGCTACACAAATTTGTACAGGTCCATACGACTTGGTAATACACTAAAACAAATTGGAGTTGATAGAGTATTGAATATAATTACTTTTGGTGATGGTTGCATGTGATTTCATCTTATTTTGAGTGAGTTGTGTTCAATTCTTTGTAGATTGCTCTAAACCCTAGATAGGGTAGTTTGAAGGAGAGAAAAATGTAAATCTTTCCATTCCACCGTTAGAATATTCTGAAACTCAGTGGAATGGCTTGTATAATGTTTTTCTTTGGTTATCTAAACTTGCAGGGGCAGAAAATGGAATTTGACACGTGTGGGGTTTCTATCCTAGCCTAATATCTTCATGTATTAGGCTTAGAAACCCTAGAGGCTTAGGGTATTTGAAGAAAAGCACTTGGAGATTGATTTAGTTGATTGGAGTTGAAGTTTGAGGCCAAGTATGACATGTTTGAAGCATTGGAGTGGAGATATAGACCCTAGAATACAAGCATTATGTTGCTACCAAGCTTAATTTACCAATTAGCCCTAATTGGAGTGAGGATTGTCAATTTTTGACTCATTCCGTATAAAGTGACCCCACCTAGTTTTGAGATATGTTGAAGAATGTACAAAAGGGTATCTGTAAATTTGTTTACATTTTGAAGAATTTGCCTGTCGTGAAAGTTATGTCAGAAAAAACCTTGTTTGAAAGGCTACTAGGAGAATGAAGGCTTGTGAAGCAAAACCCACCATTGGATGGTTGAGAGATTGAAAGAGTGGTTAATTGAGGTTGGCTTGAGGTTGTTAACCCCTTCTCTGAATCATGCTCAAAAGGGATCAACTTCCAAGTTTGAAATCTTCTTATTTGGAGTTGTGTGAGCATTGTATCTATGGCAAAAAAGGCAAATCAGTTTCTTGAAGACCGGAACAGACATGAATTCAAAGCCTTTGGAGTTTGTACACTCGGATGTGTTTGATCCTATGGAGGTAAACTCTATTAGAGGGGAAAATTATTTTGTTAATTTTCTTGAGGATTGCGGGAAGATTGCACCCACAAAGTTTGGGTTTATATGCTAAATAGAAAATCGAAAGTATTTAGCAAATTCAAAGTTTACAAAGCCATTGTTGAGAATCAAACCAGAAATAAAATTAGAAGTTTAAAAATGGATAATGGTTGAGATTTTTTCTCTTTGGATTTTGAATTTTTTTGTGCAAATAATGGCATCCAACATATCAACATTGTTCCATTAACTCAAGAAAATGGTGCGGCCGAGAGGATGAATTGAGCAATTTTGGAAAGAGCTCGGTGTATGCTCTCCAATGCAAATTTGGGCAAGGAATTTTGGGCAAAGGCAGTTAACACAACTGTATACTTGATCAATCGAAGCCCTTCATCACACTTGGATTTAGATATACTGGAAGAGGAATGGTTGGGAAAACAAATTTCCTACAATCACCTACGGTCTTTTGGCTGTGAAGCTTTTGCTCACGTTCCCAAGGAGAAGAGAATGAAATTGGATCCTAAATCAAAACAGTGTATCTTTGTTGGCTATGGAGAAGAACAATATGGTTTCAAACTATGGAATCTAATTACTAGCAAACTCATTCACAACCATGATGTGGTTTTCAATGAGAAGGTGTTTCCAGGTCTACAAGCACAAGGGACACATGCAAAGGAGTATGTGCCATTGTCAGACATTACAAATAGCAAAGATATTCCTTGCACATACTCGTAGTTTTCACATCCAAATGTGGCACCAGAAAATGGAGCTAGTTTACAACTCCCACACCCACAGCCTGCAAACTCATCCATAGTGCACACTCAAGTAGGAACTTTAAATCCTACACAACCATTAACTCATGCCCTACCCCCTTAATTCTACCACCCCCTATGCATTAGCCAGAATCTTCGTATGTTGTGTATACTTCATAGCCTATGGTAGGAAATCCCACACAACTTCAAATAGAGCACACTCCTTCCTGCAATCTGCTCCTATTGAGGTGCCAGCAGACAATCTTTTTCCTTGACCTGCCATATTCATACCAAGCTTGGCACGTAGTGGAATTAAATATATTGTCACAAGGATTTATGAAGTTCATTCATAACTATCACATGAAGTGTATCCCATGTCATATGTTGTTGAAATGTGAAACTTGTCACCCGCTTCAAGTTTCAAATCTATTTCTAGTGAAAATCCTCCCTCGTGATGAACAAATATTACCAATATAACAAAGCATGTGTGTTGAGGGATGTGGCAAATAAGGCTATGATTAGGGATTCCAATAATGCTCCTACAAAAATTACTTTTTCAAACAAAAATAATATGTTATCTTCATTAACGTCCTCTCAATCAAAACAAATAGAGAGGAATAATCTTGAGTTGTCAAGGATAAATTCATAGTCTGGACAATCAAATGCAAAGAGCCAAGCTCCTCAATTGAGGAGGTCCACCAAGGAAGGTTGACCTCTGACAAAGTTAGAAGACTACCAATTATTGATCTCTGATCAAGCATAACCAACTACCTTCAACGAAACTTGCAAAGACATTAACCATGCAAAATGGATAGATGCAATGAAGGAGCAAATGGATTCACTCATGACCAGTCATACATGGGATTTGGTCAAGCTTCCACCCAATCGAAAAGCATTGAAGAATCTATGAGTGTATAGATTGAAAGAGGGAGGCAAGAAATGATATCGAGCTAGATTGGTGGTGAAAGGGTACGTACAGCAAAAGGAGATAGATTTCAATGAAATTTTCTCACTAGTTGTGAAGATGACCACCATTCAGGCAGAGTTTTGGGTTTGGCAGCAGTATATGACCTCGATATTGAACAACTTGATGTAAAGACTGCATTTCTCCATGGTGATATAGAAGAAGATTTATATATGCATCAACCTGAAGGATTTGAGAAACAAGGGCAAGAGGATTTATATTGCAAATTGAAGATAATTTTGTATGGTCTCAAACAAGCCCCACAACAGTGGTACCTCAAGTTTGAGTCATCCATGACTAAGCAACATTTCACCCACTGCAAATTTAATCCATGTGTGTCTGCTACAAGGTATTGGACAATGATGATTTTGTCTTATTTTTTCTCTATGTTTGATGATATGCTAGTAATTGGCACTAGCATGAGTGTTGTTTGTGATTTGAAACAACAATTGGCTCACAAATTTGCAATGAAAGATTTAGGGGCAGCAAAGAGGATTCTTGGTATGAGCATAATCTGAGATAGATGAAAGAGAGAAATCAAATTGCCACAAGATAAATACATTGACAAGGTTTTGGACAAGTTTAATACGAAAAGTGCTAAGACTACAAGCACTCCACTTGCTCATCATTTTTGCTTATCTTCTACAATGTTTCCCAAGACACAAGAAGAACAAGAAGAAATAAAAGGTATCCCATATTCATCAAGAGTCTCATATATGCTATGGTATGCACTTGTCTCGACATTGCCCATATAGTGGGAGTAGTGAGAAGATTTATGAGTAATTTGAGTAAAACTCATTGGCAAGCAATCAAGTTGATCCTACAATATTTGAAAGTCACTTCAAATTATGCTTTATGTTTTTGTGGAAAAGATGCACAACTACAAAGTTTTGTTGATTATAATATGGTCAATGATTTGGACAAATGAAGATCAACTACACATTGTCTTTACATTTGTTAGGGCAACAATCAATTGGGTTTCTCAATTGCAACAAGTAGTTGCACTTTCCACTTCTTAAACCAAATACATTGCTCTTACATTTGTCAAGGCAACAATCAATTAGGTTTCTCTATTGCAACAAGTAGTTGCACTTTCCACGTCTTAAGCCAACTACATTGTCAATTGGGTTTCTACATTGCAACAAGTAGTTGCACTTTCCACTTAAGCCAAATACATTGCTCTTACTGAAGGTGCAAAGGAAATGATTTGGTTGCAACGATTGTTAGGTGAATTGGATGTAAACATGTTTTCATGCTCTTTTGTGACAACAAAAACAACACCATTCACTTAGGCTAACAATGCACCATTTCACAATCGAACCAAACACATTGAGTTGTGATATCACTTCACCTAAATTGTTATCAAGGAGGGTAAACTCAAAGTTGACAAAATTCATACGAAGGTGAATTCGATAGATGCTTTGACAAAGGTTATTTCAAGGGAATTCCATACCAAGTTGAATCTCACTGAAGCTTTGACGAAGGTTGTTTCAAGGGAGAAGCTCAAGTTTTGCAAGGCTTCTCTTGACATTGTCAAAATGTGACAATAAGATTAAGGGAACATCTTTGTGTGGGCTTCAAGTGGGAGATTGTTGGTTTTATGAAGTCCAATGGTCACCCCTTTTTCTCTCCACTTGTTTGGAGGTTGGTATTTTGTTTTAAGGTTTATCAAAAACCATATGGATAATGTGCTTCCCAAGAGCATCCATATTAGTGAACCATGTAAAATCATATTCTATGTCTTGTTTATTTTTTGAATGTTTTATTCTATTTTCACAATTGTTTATCTTTAAATATTTTATTCTATTTTTATAATTGCTTATCTTTAAATATTTATTTAAGAGAGTTCAACCAAAGAAAAGTGTTTTTAGATACCACTTATCCTCAAACCTTTCTAATTCACCAAAAACAAGAAATAAATTTTAAATTTTTATATTGACAAAAAAAAAATCCACTTATTATCCTTCTTCACGCAAAACAAACTTACAAATTAAAATTGACATTCACTCAATAAAAGTTATATCCACTTGATGAATCTTAAAAATATCCATTTATAAAAAAAAAAGTCCACTCTTCCAATCTCATTGAAAACCATTAAACATGGTTAAAGCATTCTTTAGAGGCAAGAGGTCATGAGGTGTACTCTTCCCACCAGCCAATGTAGACTGCACTACAATTTATAGAGGAGTAGATATCCAATTCTGATTTTTGTAGTCAAAAAAACCAATAAAAATAATATATTCTCTTATTAACTTTTGAATTTTTTTCTAAATAAATCATAGTAAAAACATATTTAATTAGTATATTACATGTTTTCCCTAATTCATAAATTATTATAAAAAAAATTATAAAAACAAAAATGAAATGGATGTTAAAATATTAACAATTGGGTTTAGAACTAACAAAAATGAAATGGATGTTAAAATATTAACAATTGGGTTTAGAACTAACAAAAATGAAATGGATGTCTAAATATTAACAATTGGGTTTAGATATTAACAATTGGTTTTAGAACTAATTCATACCAATAAATTTCAAGATTTACAATTCGTTTTACAACTAATTCATACCAGTAAATTTCAAGATTTACAATTGGTTTTAGAACTAATTCATACCAGTAAATTTCAAGATGGACAAAATATTGAAAAAATGATGGAAATAGAATATGTTATTTTTGTACTTGAGACTGGTAGAGATGGAATGAATAGAGTGTCCACTTACATGTAGGGGAGACGTACCAGTAGCCCACCAGGGCTAACTTCGCACATTCGTGTAGAGCACAAAATAGGTCTGATTTCAAAAAAAAAATTGGGCTTCTTCGTAAGCAAGTTAGGACCTTAAAAAGAAAATTTTGGATTTTGGGTATTTAAAACGCATCTTGTAGAACTCGTTAAGCGAAAAGTGCTAAAAAAGGTGTTTTTAAACCTCCACCCACTACATTTTCATTACTTCGCCCATACCCGTTCATTCTAAATCCAAAAAAAAATCCTATTTACAATTATCAATTAACCTATTTCAAATTAGGTTTGTATGTGGGCCCGATCAAAATATCACGTGGGTCTGCTAGGAGGTGGTCACTTCAATCTCAACCTCACCACATTACATTGTTAACCACGTGCCCCATATGCTTCATCAAGCCACGCGTATGAGTTTACCTCACCACATTACATTGTTAACCATGTGCCCCATTTGCCTTCATCAAACCACGCGTAATAGTTAACCTAACCACGGGTTGTTGGGCAGCTTTAAGCCCTAAACTCATCATCTCCGTAGTTTTTTCCATTATTTTCATCGTGGTCTCCTCTCTCCCGCCGTCAACGCGAGCTCGTGGGACCATGGCGACTTTGTCTGGCTCACATATGTTGCAGGTAACGTCTCCACCTCTCTTCACCTACAAGATTGTTTGTAGAACAGTGGGTTTTTCTTGGCATCGACGGTGTTTGAGTGCATTTTGGTGTGTTTAACAATCATTTCTCTATATGGCATTAAGGGTTTGACTGTAATCATTTCTATTTACATGTGACTGGTACAAATTTGATCCCTCGTGAATTATTTTGTCTATGCCATCAAGGGTTTGTCTGGGTTTGATTGTAATCATTTCTTTTTACATGTGACTGGTACAAATTTGATCCCTTGTGAATTATTTTGTCTATGCCATCGACAGTTTGCCTGCTATGATTTTTTTTGACATTATTCTATGAACTAATCACATGTAATATGATTTAAACAGAACATTGACGGAATCTTGACCAAGTATAATCATGAAATTTATGGGTATATTGTCAAACGTCGATATAATCATGAAATTTTATGGGTTTCCAGTTTTTACCCAAAATTATTGAGGGGTTTCAGCATACGGGTTAATGGATGGATGTTTTCTATTTTCAATAATTATAATATGCACATGAAATTAAATGGGCTTACAAATTTTGTTGGATTCTCTTTGAATCCCTACATTATCATGATGAAAATTGATGGGTATACAGTTTTTATCCCAAATTATAAAACGGTTTCAAGATTACAATTTGCAGATAAGCGATATATTTATATATACAGTCATGTCGTGTAGGGTTTCATCATATAAAGTCGTGTAGGGTTTCATCACAAGTACCTTCGCAGATAATGATATGTTCTAATCACAATGTATATATATTTTAGCAGAGAATGATATATTATTTTCAGACAATGATATGTTCTTATCAGATTGTATATATGTTTTTGCAGACAATGATATATTATTTTCAGACAATGATATGTTATTATCAGAATGTATATATATGTTTGCAAGCAATGATATATTCTTCTCAGGCAATGATATGTTCTTATCAGATTGTATATATATATTTGCAGACAATTATATATATACACGTACATATATATGTGTGTGTATATATACATACATATGTGTGTGTGTATATATATAGGTTCATGTGATGAAACCCTACGCAGCATGAGGCTTCTATATAATATATATATATATACACACACACACACACAATCTGATGTGAATATATCATTGTATGCAAATACAATGAAATATTCTTATCAGATTGTGTGTCTATATATATATAGTCATGCCCTATAGTGTTTCATCATATGAATCCATGTACGATTTCATCACATGGACCTTAACATGATCCTCATATGGTTCTAGTAATATTTTGATATGTTTCAGCCATTTTTTTTGTCGCACCACCCAATGAATTATTGCAGTTTGATAAAAAAATATAACTATGATATGATTATAAAATGTCCTAATGTTGTTGTTATATATTCGAACCTCATAGTTAAGTCTCTTATATGTTTGATGAGGGTTTCAACCTTGTGTTTTCTGTGGTATCACTAAGGACACTATGTTTTAGTGTTTGTCAATAAAAAAATCATAACACTTTGATTGCAAACACAATTTGCTGACAATGATTTGTTATTATCTCATTGTATGTATATATTTGCAGACAATGATATATTCTTATCAAATTGTATGTATATATATTCATATATACATACAATATGATCACAATATATCATTTGCATATATATACATATAATCTGATAAGAATATATCATTGTCTGCAAATTGTAATCTAACAAGAAATCCACAGGAGATGATGAGTTTATGGCTCAAAGATGCCCGACAAGCAGCGATTAGGTAAACTCATATGCGTGGTTTGATGAAGGCATATGGGGCACATGGTTAACAATGTAATGTGGTGAGGTTGAGATTAAAGTGACCACCTCCTAGCAAACCCACGTGATATTTTGATTGGGCCCACCTACAAATGTAACCTGAAATAGGTTGATTGATAATTGTAAAGAGGCTTTTTTTTTAATTTTATGCACCACTGAAATTATACTGGAGTGGCCAATACAATATGAATAGACCGATTATTTGGCATGAAAATTCAAATTTGAAATTCAATCACCACAATTCAATGCATTCAATATACACATTCAAATGATTTTATAAGAGGGAATTTCCAATGTCATTTTCATTACAAATTCTTCTATGCTTTCACTGCATATCCTCTGCAAAATTCAACTTGGTACATATAATGAAAACAAAAAACATATTATAATTCATATATATGATTGAATTTATGCAAGCCACCTATTTTGTCAATTAGACCAAATATAATTTTGATTTCCTAAAAGCCACAACAGAACTGGGGCATAAATGGCCACTGCAAAATGAAATGACATATTGTTTCCCACAAAAATTCAATTTGCACACTCCAATATTTTTATAAGAGAGAATTTTCAGGGTCATTCCCTCAATATCCTCTGCAAAATTCAGAGCTTACTAAGGCAACCTATGCACATTCCTCTTAAAAGGCAGCTTATCCATGTTGGTACACCCAGAATAACTAAATTCATGTTTTTATTTATTAGTACATTGGATTTACATTAATGTTGTATGTTTCATTATTCAATATACTATTTTATATTTATGTACTCAATGTTTACATTATTTTGAGGCATACAAATTATTTAGTTTTCAATTAGTTGTTCAAATGAGCATTATCCATTATGTAATCATATCACATCATTGTATGATGTGATATAATATGGTTTCTTCCACTTGCTATATGTGTTTCAATAGTCAAATTACATATATGTATATACATATACATGTACATGTATCTGTATATGTATGTACATATACATATACATGTATATGTATATGTACATACAATACAAATAGATGTACATGTATATGTATATACAAATTTATATACACTGTTATTTTCAGCTCCATACTAAAGATCAGAACGTTGTGGATTTTAATGCTTCAGTCAAAACTCTTATTGTTTTGCATGCAATATTGTAAGGATGATTTGATGTGGGAATGTTATGAGTACCGAGTACTACCCCCGTTTATTACAATTATTTTGCAGGCAAGCAGGAGTGGCGAGAGGTGAACCAAGTATGTGGATTATCAACATACCATCGAAGCTGTGTTTGTTAACACAATAAACTCTATAGGAACATTTTGCTCTGAATTCTTTATGATATGTTTATATTTTATGTTATATTGTTTTCATAAATATTTTGTTCTTACAAATGCTTATTTGATTCGAGGAATATATTTAATGACATTGGTCTCTTAATGGCAAGCATGCGAGGACTTGTCCGCAATCAATAGAAGGTATTAAGCATTAATGACAGGTAAAGTCTTTGACTTTACTTTGGCAATGACCTAGTAATACAGAAAACTATGTGATTTTATATATATGGCTGAAAGTTAGATGAATTGAGTAATAGTATAGAATAATTATGAGATTAGTTAACTCTAGATTTTTTATATATATGTATGTATATACATATATAAATTGATAGGTATTTATGTACATACTTATATATTACTATGCATATATGTATGTACATATATACCTATACATATATGTGTCTATGTATATATATACACTTAATCTGATAATTAATATATAGTTTTGTTAAATTTTGATAGTGATATATTCTTATCAGATTGTATGTATATATATTTATATATATACATATATATACATACAATCTGATAATAATATATCATTGTCTGCAAATACAATGATTTCAATTTGCAGACAATGATATATTATTATCAGATTGTATATATATATATACATACAATCTGATAAGAATATATCATTGTATACAAATATATACATACAATCTGATAAGAACATATCACTGTCTATAAGTATAATGATTACTATTTGCAGACAATGATATATTCTTATCAAATTTTATGTATATATATATGCATACAATCTGATAAGAATATATCATTGTCTATAAATACATATATACAATTTGATAAGAACATATCATTGTCTACTAGGAGGTGGTTGCTTTCAACTCAACTTGACCACATTACCTTGTTAACCACATGCACTATATGCCTTTATCAAACCACACGTATGGGTTTACCTAACCACGGCTTGTCGGGCATCTTTAAGCCCTAAACTCATCATCTCCCGTGGATTTCTTGTCAGATTACAATTTGCAGACAATGATATATACATACAGTCTGATAATAACATATCATTGTCTGCAAATTGTGTTTGCAATCAAAGTGTTCTAATTTTTTTTATTGACAAACACTTAAACATAGTGTACTTAGTGATACCACAGAAAATACAAGGCAGAAACCCTCATCAAACATATAAGAGACTTAACTATGAAGTTCGAATAAATATCAACAGTAGCATTAGGACATTTTATAATCATATCATAGTTATATTTTTTATCAAACTGCAATAATTCATTGGGTGGTATGACAGAAAAAATATGGCTGAAACATACTTGAAACATATCAAAATATTACTAGGTGATTGTATTAAACTTCTTCTCAATTAAACATATGTGAGGTTCCAAACATAATTACAGCAGCATTATCACATCTTATAATCATATCACAGTTATAACTTGAAGCAGATAAATAGATCTGATATGCAAAGAAGATCAACAGAATATACTACTACATCAATCAAAAAACAAAACTCAATACCAACATATTTAGTTCTCCATATTGCTAGGAAAAGAAGGTAGCATGAGATATCCGCCAATAGTTGAGTCTATTCCACTTGTAGGAGGTGATGCTTGGTTAATAGAGGTTTGAAGGCATGTTGCTATTTGAGCAAGCAATGTTTGGCTTGCATCTGTAGTCAGTCCCATTTGTTGTGAGTCACTCCCAATTTGCATATTGTTGATAGTTGTAAAGGCTAGTGCCAATATGTTCATCATATCAAGCAAGATAGGTTGTTGGGGGGGTATAGGATTCCCTGCTGTAGACTTACATTTTATCCTCTTTACTTGTTTAGCTTTCTTTTCAGTTGCCTTTTGTAGACGTTCAGCCTTCACCTACTCTTGTCTGATTTATTTCTTCTGCATTCTAATCATCTTCTTCTCATCTTCTATCGCTTTCCTTGCTTGCTTCTCAACCCTCATTGCTTCCTTTTCAATTGCTTATGCTTCACGTTCTGCCTTTCTCTTCAACATCTACTCTTTCTTACGTTGTTGCAACTCTACTTGCCTTTTCTTTTATGCCTCTTGTTTGTTGTACATTTCGATGAAGGCACTTGATGTTAGTACTTGGGACTTCCTACTAAGGCGAAGCACTCCCGAACAACCTCCCCGTGATGTTCCTTGCACCCTCTGCACTGGAAGTTTCAAGAATTTTCTATTTCGTCTGGTTTATTGTTGTCCATCATGTGGGGTGCATGACACAAACTCAACTTCTTTGTCACTATATGCATTGTCATCTTCACTTCGACCATCACTATGCTCTTCCCAATTCCTTGCAGTAGTGAAGTAATGTATCACTTCAATCAGATCAACGTGTGGTGGGGATGGCATAAAAAAGTTGACTTCTTCCTCAGTCGGATTTAATTGCACTCCAAGGTTTGTGGTTGCTTCATGCATCCAGTCCGGTTGGCTGACTTGAGTTGGCAAACTCAGGTCAGCTGATGTAGTCTATGTATCTTCATTGCAGGGTGCAATAACAAGTTGTACTTCTGCTTGGAAATCTGCAACAATTGAATGAATTTATGGTTGAATGTGTGTTGTAGTTTCAACACCCTCATTGCATTCCCACACAAAACCATCTATTTGTTCCTCATTGTAACCAAGTAGACGCAAGCATGTCTCTACTGCCATAACATCCTCTTCATCTTCCATCGTGCAAGCATCATCTTCTGTTATAGGACTTGGTACATCGTCTTCAACAATATAGCCCTCACTTGGCCCCATGTCCCTGTTAAGGGCTGACCGATCAAGTGGCCAAATTCATGTTCTATGAAACCAACTAATAATGTTGGATGGTGTCAAATCTTTTTTGAAAGCTTCGCTTGCTAGAGTAGCCAACTCTTCACGCCCAATATCGATATGTGGGTTGTTAGCTTACCAGATGGTTCTTTGCTCTCTGAAACATGCCTTGAATGGAGCAAAAATGTTGACATCCAATGGCTGCAGCTTGTGACTGGTATGAGGAGGAAGCGTTAATAGGTCTATTCCTAAATTTCTTACTTCTTCAATGGTTTTGAAAGCCACGTGGCTGCCATGGCTATCAAAAATTAGAAGGGCCCTGTTTGTTGGTGAAACCCTACCGAGGATATTACCTAAAAAATGGTCTAACCATTTGACAAATAGTTCATCTGTCATCCAAGCATGTTTTTGGATTGCCATCAATGCCCATTTCTCACAATTTACAATATAGTTTTGCATGTGCCTTTTTTATTTAAACAGGTAGAACCCAATAATACTTAACCCAACTGCTCTTACACAAGACAGCACTGTGATCCACTCTCTGCTCTTTGAAACAAAATGTGGTACACTTTTTACACCCAATTTGGCAATAACTCTCATGCCACAATTCCTACCAGCGTGAATACCAATCTCATCGTAGTTCCAAATTTGGCTTGCTCCATAGTGGTTAAGGTTAATCATATTCTCAAGGTTGTCATAGAAAGCTTGCACGATAGAAGGACGAACCATAATTGTTCTGTCACTATCCACTCCTTCAGTTGTTTTGATTGTCAAATATGAGTGCCTTCTTCGAAATCCTAACCACCAGGACCTCTCGGAGACACCATTTGTGAATGGATTGGGCCAAGTTGTAGTGATTTGGGCAATTGTGGCTTGTAGTTGATTGACCTACAATCCATGGCCCAATTCTACCATGTCCTTGCACCATTGGACAACTTCAGCCTCCTTCTCGTGAGATAATATGGTACGTGGACCCCTCTTCTTGGTGGTGGTAACTCCTAATAGCCACGCCCTCAAACTGCTCATTGGCATACCCCTCTTGATTGTTGCTGCCCTAATTAACATGTTGTGTTCTTCGACACTTTTAATTGCTCCTTCCATATCAGCATATGTCCACTGCCTAATGGGTACAAGTGAGGGCAGTTGCACATCTGGTTGAACAGGAGGTTCAGGTTTTGTTGTGTTGGTGGCTTCATCCGCAGAGTCAGATTCAGGAACGTCTTGTTGTGCGGGAATTGCATGCACTTCCTCATCAGACTCTTCATCAACAAAGTGCACCCCATGAGTGACTTTAATGGCGCATGGTCCTCTTCCGACAACCCTTTTAGAGAGTCTTCTAGTAAGTGCCATTATATTCCACTTAACCTGCACAGAAGTAAAACTTGCTTAACTTGGTAGTGCAGCAAAGAATATATCATTGTCTGCATAGATATATATACAATATGATAAGAACATATCATTCTCTGCTAAAATATATATACAATTTGATTAGAACATATCATTGTCTGTAAAGCTTAAGTCATTAAATTTCATGATTATAATGAAGGGATTCGAAGAGAATCTGACAAAATCTATATACCCATTTAATTTCATGTGCATATTATAATTATTGAAAATAGAAAATGTCTACCCATTAACCCGTATGCTAAAACCCATAAAATCTAATGATTATACGGGTGTTTGACAATATACCCATTAAATTTCATGATTATACTTGGTCAAAATTTCGTCTATGTTTTGTTTAAATCACATTACATGTGATTAGTTCATAGAATAATGTCAAAAAAAAATCATAGCAAGCAAACCCTCAATTGCATAGACAGAATAATTCAAGAGGGATCAAATTTGTACTAGTCACATGTAAATAGAAATGATTACAATCAAACCCTTAATGCCATACAAAGAAATGATTTTTAAACACACCAAAATGCACTCATACATCGTCGATGACAAGAAAAACCCATTGTTCAACAAACAATCTTGCAGGTGAGGAGAGGTAGAGACATTACCTACAGCATATGAGAGCCAGATGAACTTGCCATGGCCGCACGAGCTCGCGTCAACGACGGGAGAGAAGAGACCACAATGAAAAAACGCTACATGGCATGATTGTAATATATGTATGTATGTATGTATGTAAGTAATCTGATAAGAATATAGACAATATATCATTGTCTTTGCAAACAATGATATATTCTTATCAAATTGTATATATATGTGTGTGTGTATGTATGTATACATTTTGATAAGAATAATATCATTGTATTTTCAGAGAATGATATATTTTTATGAAATTGTGTGTATATATATATATAATGAAACCCTACATGGCATGACTATCTATATATATATATATATATATTTCTCTGCAAATTGTAATCCATAAATTGCTCAATAAATTGGGACAAAAATTATAAACCCATTAAATTTCATGATTACTAAAGAAAGATTCAGAATACAACTATGATATGATTACAAAATGGGTAATGTTGTTATTATGTTTGATTTATGATAAATGCAAGTGAAAAAAATGTAACTGTGATATAAAATAAATAATGGAAAATGCTAAGTTGAACAATTGACTAAAAACATAATAATTTGTATGTCTGAAAAAAATCTAAACGCTAAGTACGTAAATATAAAAAAGTATATTGAATAATGAAATAGACAACATAAATGTATAACAGTATGTAATGTAAACATTGAGTTCGTAAATATAAAACAGAATATTGAATAATGAATCAAACAACATAAATGTAAATCAATATCCTTGAAAATAATGTAAACACTGAGTACATAAATATAAAACAGTATCTTGAATAATTAAATAGATAAAATAAATGTAAAATAGCAAACTGATAAATAAAAACATGAATTTACCTATTCTGGGTGTACCGACTCTAAATTTTGCAGAGGATATTCAATAAAAGAGGATAATTCGTAATGAAAATGACCCTCGAAACTCCCTCTTATAAAATCATTCAAATGTGTAAATTGAATGCATTGAATTATGGTAGTTGAATTTCAAATTCAAATGCATTGAATTGTGGTGATTGAATTTCTTGGTTTATTAGGGAGTCTTACACGGTGCGGTATACATGAAGATGAAAATGTAATAGGAAATATGGGTGAATGTGCAATTGATAGCTCATAAAACTGATCAATGTTTGCTATTATGTCAATATGTGCACCATTAGCTCTTCATAATGATTTATATAAAGTAAAATTGTGCACCATTCCCTCTTCATAATGATTTATATAAAGTAAAATTGTGCACCATTCCCTCTTCAAATATACATTTATATACAATGTAGTTGAAATGTAGTTGAAGCTTTGAGCCACTATAGAGTGGTAATTGTAAACATCAATGTACTTAAATATATGTAAGTACAAAAGATGTTTAAATTTTACTTTTTTATTGATTAACTACATATTTAATAGTGAACATATATTGGTGTCAGTGTAAATTTTTATTGACATATATAAAATAATGTAATGACTAAAATATAAACAATAAGATCAGATGAGATGAGCATGGAGTGCACAAGTATTGATCATGGAAAGCAATTGGATCTTTTCCCTATATTCAGATCAATTATATGAAGAATTTCCAAAAAAAAAGGGCTTTTATATAATCAAAGATTAAAGATCCAGAAATTTTGTACTTATCTGTACTGTTAATGATCCGCAGATCCCCGACTTCTTTACATTCATTAATCTATCTGTAAAATTCTCTTACCACCCACAAATCAACCTGACTAGCTTGTGATTATAAAGTAACCAATTATATACAGTCAAATAACATGATTTGGGGGCTAGATTAATCGGCTTGTGATGAGTGTGGTTTGTCACAGCATGCATTTTAGGGTTAAATTTCTTGACTACAACCCCCTGCCATGTTAGTTACAGTTACACAATGAACGAAGTTTTAGGAAAGATCGGCTGATTCTTCAGACAGATGGTAGACTTCCAACTCCTAGGATTCAGTTGCATACCTCATTTCAGCAAACTACGATCGCTTGACATAAAGTTACATTCCTAATTTTATAAGATGGATTTTGATTTCTCGCTTAATTATATTGTTATATGACAGACAAATTAAAAAGAATCATCACGTTTTCTTACCAAAGCATTTTATAAACAGTTCTATTAACTTAAGTACAGCCACAAACAGATCTAGTACTCACTAAAACATGTCACAACAGTACATAATCATCACTTTTCGCATCTTAAATCAAACAACAAATAAGCAACCACAGAAAGATTAAACCTAGAAAGGCTCTCAGTCAAGGGCAGGATTTTCCACAGAAGAAAGTATAGCTCGATTTGTTTGCAAGCAAACCCTAACCCTCATCGAAGTTGTCATCTATCAGGTAATCACAGGACAAACGTCCAGTATTTACATGAGAGAATCCTCCAAAATAGTATGACAATTAGGGTCAGATTGCAACTCATTCGGCTCACCTTCTGTTCGGTGTGGTTAAGACTTGAACTCATCATCGAGCCATTTTCAAAAAACACAAATACAGACACATACAAAGCCAAAGTTCCGAGAGTACATGAGATCAATCCAGCAGCACAGGAATAGTGAATCTAAGGAAACCACACAAATACTGTCCAACAAACAATAACTTAAACTACCAAGCGCCATTATATCGTATGGCTGCTCAAACCCTAAAGTGCTTTGACGAAACCCTAACCACGCCTTGAGGAAATAGGCTAACTCCAGTTATACTATGGCTTACCCGAGAGTTTAAACATTCGATTCCGTAATCTAGCATCTCTAGATATAGCGCAAATGAAAGGAGGATAGGTTTTTTAATTATGTTCATATTTTTTCTTGGAAATAAATAAAAGTGTCCTTTTAAAATTATCTAGTTCTAAAAGAGAAGTTAATTTAGCGATTAATTAGATGAAAGAGGTGAGTTTTGAAATGGTATCAAGAAATATATATAAAAAAAAAAAAAATTGATAAAGTTGGATAAATTTATTTAATTTTTGAGAATGATGAGGAATAATAGTTTGTTATAGGATGTATTATGTGATTATTTTTCAATAATTATCATTAAGATTTTGTAAGAGTTGGTATAGAATGATTTATACCATGTAAGATTTTGTTAAAGATGTGATCGCCTAACATCTAGAAGCTTCAATGAAAGTACAAGAAAGAGAGAGAGAGATCAAATATGAGAGAATAATATTATTTTATCAAAGGATGCAAATATACAATAATGATAGATTAGTAAGAATACAAAGAGAACTCCTTGATTATATAGACCAAGGTGAGACATAAGACTACATAAGATTATGGCATGTATCTTAATCTTATGACTTGAGACATAAAGTGATAGGTATCATGTGTTTACCCTAAATAAACTTCACTAACTAGTGTGAATTGGACCTAAGTGATGAATTAGGTTAGTAAAACACTCCATTCACACTAACATATTTACATTAGTGAAGTCTTGATAAAATATGAAAGTAATTGTTTTATGTTTTGGTTCAATCATGAACCTATAGCCTTGACCCCCATATTTGCAACCTTGAACTTGATGTATGGCCTTGACCATGGAGATTTTCCCTTGAACTTGTTTGGTTTCTTTATAAATGTGTTTGTCACAATAATCCAAGACATGGTGTTGTTAAAAAGCATCATTGGAACATGTTATGCTAAGAAGGGAAGCTAACTACCTTGTCATATTTATGCCTTAATCAAGCTCCTTGATCTATTCAATGATTTGCACAAGTTTGCGAGCACATCTACCTAAATGCAAATGCCCATATATGTGTTTATGAATGCATGTGTTGAATCTACATTATTCAATGTGTGTTTTTGTAATAGGGATGCTTGATGACAATATGATGTTAATTCTTATCTAGGTGAACTAGGGCTTGTGCTTTCATACAACAATCTGGGATACAATTTTGAATATTTCACACTTGAGTTAGCTGGCAACAACTAGTTGGAAGTGAGTCAACTTGGGCCTAGGATTAAGTTTGATGTTGGAATTTGGGGGTGAATCTTTTGTGTGAGCATGAACCAAGTTCAAGGCCACAAATACATGATTGACCTAGGATAAAAAAAATAGGAATGTGAAGGTCGAATTTAGATCCTTAGAAGATGGGGAGTTATGTTCAACTCAAAATCAAGTAAAAATATCAATTCTTGCACAAAACATGTCATTTGGACACTAGGCTATTGCATTTAGGACAAAAGGTCAAAGTAATCGCAAAATGAGAGAAATATGATAAGGATACCCCCTTCATCTCTACATTTTTCCTCGACTCTAACTTGCATGTGAACTACCATGAATATTGCATGTTAAAGTAGGCATTTAGTCAGTTTAGGAAAGTAAATGGCAAGTAAATATATAAAATATATGGATAATGATTTGCAGATGATCTATACAATGATAGTTTGATCTTCAAACTTGAAAGCACAAAATTCCATAAATAGCATCTAACAAAAATATGAAATGATTGTGAACAACTTCTTAGTAATTTCAACAAAAAGAGAAAGGTAGATGGAGATCACATAACATATCACTTTAACCCAATAATAGATAGGTGAGAGATAATGATGATTGCAAGTAGATCACTATAAATAAAAAAGAGTGATGTGTAGAATTGCAAGTTGATCACTTTAACTATGCTCCCAATGGAAAAATATTGGGCAGAACTTCTAGCAAGCCAATTTAACTGGAAACAAACCTGGTATAGGATCATAGAACGAATCACTTCAACCATGACTATGTGGTGCACAACCCCAATAAATCCATTGTAAGCATGTACATGAAAGAACTAGTGATATGATATGCCCTCTCCAATCGTTTATGTGCAAATATTGTAAGGAATTGGAGGAGATCAAAATAAGTAATATGTAAAAGGTACAATTGCATAATAATGTCATATAGATAGAATCTTGTGACAACCATGAAATAATATATCAAGATGTGATCATTAATGAGTTATCCCTAATGACAAGGACAATGAACCAATAATAATATCCAGTGTGAGATATGGACATTTAAGCATAAATAAATTCCATTTATGTATGTAAGCATGTAAGAACAAATAGATGTCATATAAGATGTAAACCTATAAGCATGGGAATATAAAACTATATTTTATTCGAGGAAACCATGAAATTGCCTATAATATGCATGGATAAGATCACCTTATGTCAAGGTTATAGAATGATGATGTGTATGTAAGAAATGACTATTGTTTAGGATATGGGGATAAGAAAAAAACCATAAGACATGTCAAGATTGAGGACCAAACTACACATGTATCACAAAATTAAAAAATCTTGACTTAAAATCCTCTAAATATGTATTGTATATTTGAATACCAATTGTATTTGTGCCCTAAATTTGAATGCCATATAAATTTGTATCTATAAAATTAAATTAAAAAAATTATGTACCAAGTTGTGATTGTACAAGTAGTATTTTATGCCTATACGAATGACTTGTAAATCTATAAAACAATTTGAATTGTGTCTAATAAATAAGTGGTTATTGCAAAATAACCACAAGCTATAATTTCAATCAAATTTGTTGAGATATCAAAAAAAAACCTTTAATGAAGTGTCATAATATGTGTATTGTCTCATAAAATAATCAACGTAATAATATCATTTTTTAAATGTTACTAAAATGTGTAAATAATAAAGTCTCAAAATCAAGGAGGTAGATAATGGTAAGAAACAGTATCTTGTGTCATGTACAAGAAATTATAACATAATATGGGAAAGTGACACATCAAAATAATTGTTTTGTTATTGTGAATAGTAGGGTAAAGGGTAAAAAGGTAATTTATTTTTGCAATTACCCTTCTAAGAGCACACAAGAGAGAGTCAACATGTTACACTGATGATTTGACTTTGTGGTCGACCATGCAAATAAAATATGCTCACAAATTGTTGTAGGTAGCCAAAGTCAATAAGTCACTTTTTTAGTTAGTTTTATAGAATATTCAAATTTAAATTTAAATAATTTAAATTTTCATAAAAATTAAAAAAATATTCTAAGGTAATTTATAAAATTGTGGCCATGACACCATTTTTGTGGTTTTGAACTTACTTTTGTAGTTTTTACCTTATATTTATAACCTTAAGATATGAATCTAACTAGAGAATTGTGTCCTTGATGTTCCAATTTTCATTATTAAATTTTATATTTTTATATGTTTTTTAATGTTTTATGCTCAAGTATTAATCATGATAAAAAATTAACATGCAAAAAAATTGTTGATGCAGAATGAGATCTATGCATTCAAGTGGTCACATAACCACATGCTAGAGACCTTACAAGTGTTCAGACCTATAAATAATAATTATAAGACCTCGTAACTAGAGAGAATAGATCTTTTACTATATATGGGACCTTTTATCATTTACTAAAAGTCAACAAATGTTGAGCATGCTAGTCATACTTGCATCTCCCATCTTCGATTTGATGAGATCATGATTAAAGGGGACATATAAAGAATCTCGAGACTATTGGTATAGGGTATGCAATTTTTATACATATGATTGATTGACTATGTGGCAAGCAAATAAAGATGCATGTGTATTGTGCTTATTAGGTCTCATAATTGCTACTCCACTTCGTAGAATAAAATTATACTTACAAGGCTAGGGTTGTCAACAGGTGAGACAAAATTAGTTCATCAATAGAACTATGGAGGATTCTGAGCTAAGTACTCAACAAGAGGGGGCTTTATCTTCTACACTTTGAGCTTGGCTTAAACTCGGGAGGGTATTCCCAGGGGTTCATCTTAAAAAGTATCAAAATCACCTATGATAAGTGATAATGGACTTGATGATAGCTAAACCCCAACTTGTCTACTCAACCCCTAGGATTGTACTAAACTAAGAAAACTAGTTATCTCTAACACCTATATAGTTGATGTAACACCTTGTAAATGAATGCAATGCAGGATGATTTCCATGATTCACATAAAATGGTCTTCTTTAATCCCTACACACAATAATATCATGAACAACATAAACTGGAACTGAAAATAAATAAGTTTTATGATTGTTTTAAGTATATGTGATTGGATCGCATATAAGAGATCGATGCCTATTCCAAGACAGCAGAGTCACAATTGACAAGAAGATATAGTAAAGGAGATATGACAAAATATAAGTGACATAATTATTGATCATCAACAAATATCAATTTAAATCTCATCTACTTAATTATTCATAATTGATCTATCCAAACTCATATGCAACCACACAAAGGAGACATCACAGCACACTTAGTATATTTAGAACTTTGTCAAGTTCCTCTAGTGATGATTACAATCATAGCAAAAAGTGTGCTAAAGAAAACAATCCAAAATGATATATTTGTTGAGTTTGCACATACAACAATGGACACATGAAATTGAAAATGATATTACATTTCAATAATAGTATGTCAAAACCTATGCCCTCCTTTAACTACCTCTATAATGGATTTTCTACAAGTTCTACCCTTCTGAATATTCATCTGCTCTACTTTACCTGTATTGTCCAGTCCTTGAAAATGATTGTAATGAAATAACTTACATAATGGAAGATAATGTATGAAATACGTTGAAAATACTTGATAATAGTCAAGAATAACAAGCCACTTTGAGGGGAAGTGTTTAAAATTATATATTAATGTAAAAAACAAATGATAGAGAGATGTCGTCACTGCCAAATTTTAGCAGGGTTACGGTTGCGAGCACTGCTAGAGATTTTGGCATCAAAGGAGTTGCACATGGTAGTAGATATGTAGTATGGTGATAAAGAATTATTTCAAGCTGCAATCTCGCAATGGGAATATTTAGGACTTAAAAGGGTTTGTGATAAAACAATAAGTTCCTTGTTGTCTCGCAATAAAGAAATCCTAACTATATATGTGATATGTGATATGGCGGTGAAAGATTAACTAAACTGCAACACCACAAGAGAAGTAAAGTGTCATATAGGAAGCTAGTGGTATAGCGAGGTGGTTATAATAAGCATATAATGTAACACCACCATATTACACGAATCAAAAGAAGTGGTGGTAGTGTTGTGGTACAAGTTGGTGCAAGAATTTATATTGATTATGGCAGTAATAATGTTGATTATCATGAACCATTTGATTCTCTAAGATCAATGGTGTATATTCAAAATTGAAAAATGAGTCGATCATGAAATATTTTTACATGAGGTCGACATAAATGTCAAAGTGACTAAACTCAAAGGTAGATAAACTTAGAACTCAATGCTCATTTTAACAATAATTTGCAAAAAAAAATTGTGTCGTGAGCTAAGGAGTTCAGAGGAAGAAGGCTTTGTAGCTATTGCATCGTTGGGTAAATACATTCTGCAACCATTGAGTTGAAATTTGAAGATCAAAACTATAAAAAATTTAAGTAGGAGCAGAAAAGTTTCAATTATGCCACACAAAAAGAGTGAAATTAAAAAGGAAGAGCCTAAGAAAAGATCCTTACAACAATCTATATTAGATATTCTACCTAAATCACCTAAATCAATAGATAAAGGATTTAAGAAAGTATTTAGGGACATGGCTCATGGATGTCGGGATGCAATCATTCATGTTTCTAGCTGAGATTTGTTTTGGTACTTCTATGAGAAAAGAGATGATAAGATTCCAATATCAAACCCTTGGACTTTAGATTTGGCCAAGTTGATTGTCCCCAATGTTTCGGAGACATCAAATTCATTAGATTATTAGCATGAAATTATCATCCAGCCACCAAGATAGTAAGAATGGCACATGGTTCGCCATTAGTAGTTCTTACCAAGTCTACCATTGTGAAATGTTTCAACCTAAACAAACAGGCCCTTACCAAAATCGACCTATAGAGGAGTGAAGAGGATTATAATAGTCTAAGAAAGATTTATAGAAGTGACGAGCTCCCCACACACATGAAGAAAGGAGAGAACAACAGAGGAATACCCATATCCTCTTCTTGTGTTGAGTCATTTATTGTTGAGGACTTCAAGGTGTATTTTAAAAGAACCTACTTTTCTTTATACCAAATTATGGGGATAGATGCTCAAGAAAGGATGCCAATTAGCCTTATGATGCTAGCGATGAGAATTCAAAACCCTGAGACTAATATTGAATATGAATTTGCTTCATTTGTTGAGAAGTCATTACATGGCATGGTTCTTGCAAATAAAGGAAGACAAAGCCCCTATCGCTTTTAGGTGTTACTCCTTTTTGTGCCATTTGATTTTATATCAAAATAGAATTAGGTGGACTCAAAGAATGTGTTTGGGTATGATAAATGAGTAGGGTAATCAACTACCTATTCAAAATTGGCGTTACGTATGGGATAGTAAGTGTAAGAAGAGTGATTTTGTGATTTTCTATGATAATTTTGTACTCAAAATTATGGCAATCCTCGGCCATGGGTATCCAAGATTACATACACCAATCTTACAATTTTTAAGACCCTTGGCACTCAAACCAGAACAAGGGCATACTCATAATTTTGGAGATTGGTTTTTCTTGCCCAATATCACGGTGATCAGAGTATATGGATATCCCCAAGCCCCACATATCTTGCCTAATTTTTTTCCTCTCCAATTAGCATTCCTAGAATTCATGTGGTAGATGATATGGATGGAGAAGGAAGTCATGCACAGATAGAAGAAAGTCGCCTTCTTGCCTAACTTGATAGTATGTGGTGATTTTTCTATTGGATCACACTCTTGAAGAACTGGAGAAATTTTTGAAGACAAAGTATTCCTTAAAATTTGGGACTGAGGGTCACATGAATTTTCTCAGACAAACAATCCTCACAAAACTCAGAATCACCCATAAGGTGGATTATGAAGAGGATGTAATAAGAAATTGTCTTACTCCCCATGATGTATACCAAAGAAGAAGGAAATGGGAGATATTGATAAAACTGGAGGAAAGAAGGAATAAGATGGATAATGAATTTCAACAGTTTTATACAAAAGAAGCAGATCCCATCAAGAGGATCAATCTAATGATTGATAAATTTGACAAATTGTATGGAAAGGAAAAAATGGGATTGGAGAAACCTACCAAACTACCCACCAAAAGGCCGAGCAACATTGTGATATTAAAACCCCAAGATGAGGCTTTAGTACAACATGCTCCAACAGATTCACCTCCTGAGTAGCCATAAGCCAAAAGGCAAAAGATGCAGGAACAAGAACCCTTGGTGCCATATGAAATGAATGAGGGGGTTGGGGATACTAAAGAGGTGGCTTGCGTATTAACATAGTTAAAAGGTGACATTGAAGTTGATCAACCTATTTGTGAAACAAAAGCTCATAAGCCTGAAGAAATAATTGATGTATATGCACAAGGTTAACAAGATATGCAAGATGATAAAAGAATGGTAGCTACCCTTAGATTCATAAAGAATGATGAGTTCATTCAGACTCCAAAATTCAAAGATTATGGATCAAAATAAAGATGAAAGAGTTCAAAGAAAGGGTTCAAATAAATAAAATGGGTGTCAGTGAATCCTAGCATGATGAAATTATTGCATAGACTTTTACTGAACTCGGGATAAATGAGATAAACATCAGCCCATAGGAGGCCAAGAAAATAGTACTCAAAATCAATATCTTGCTCATACCAAGGATGGATTTAAAGAGAATGTTTTTACTTGATCAAGTGAGAAACCAAGAAGACCCCATGTTAATGGTTGAGTTTGATTCAAAAGAGGGCATGGGTGGAACATGCTACAATCCAATAATTGAAACCTTAGCCTTTTGGGCTAAGAAAAAGAATACAGAGAAGCCTAAGTTACTAGACATTATGCAAGAAATGTTCAAGTGGAGTAATATGGTCGAAACCCTCAAGGACACCTTAGCTTTAGAAGCAGCCACCATGACTATTCACTCTACTATGTTCACCAGAGCAACTGTAAAAAGCTTGGAAAATAAACTCACTGAATATGAGAAGATTCAAACAAGAATGAATGATGAGGTAAATAAATTGTACATAGAAAATAAGAAGTTGCAGCAACGGTTGAAAGGAGTGAGCTCTTCTCAGAGTGCTAAAATGGTAGTATACCAAAAGGTTGATGATGTTTCCACTAAGCAAGCAGAAGCCTTAAACTAGGAAATAGAAAACTTGAAGAGATGCAATGAAGAGGTCAGTAAGGGAGTAAAATAACAGATTTATGATACATTGGAGAAGGTCTTAGAGCATAGAATCAAGATAGTTATAGACAAGATAGAAACTATACATCAATTTTATATCTCCTTATCCAAGGCAATGGAACAAATTGGATTGTTTTAACATTATATATGAAGAATTTTCAAACAGAGCAAAAGATAGCCATCATTGTTGATTTAGACCACATCATCTATGGATAAATAATTAATATTTAAAGCAAGAAATAATTAACCACAAATACCCTATTTGTGTGCACGAGTGTTAATGGCAAAATTAATTGATATATATCAAAATTTCCTTGGTTTTTTCATCAAAAGGAACTCATTCGAGTTTGTAAGTGTCTCTATATTCAACTAGTCTGAAAAAATTGCATAATTCAAAGTCCTTCAGTGTTTCAAAAGAAAATTAGGGTTCTAGGTGTTCCATAAGAAAGTCCTTAAGTTTTCACCATAATTTATAAAATTGTGGCCAAATTTGCTTGTTTTCACTCCTTTAAGGTTTTATTGTTACATTGAAAGTATATCAAAGGCTTTAATCATCCTAAACTTTAAATCCCCGGTCATATTTCAAAACCCTAAGTTGTTTAAAATCATATGCCATGAGTCAAACCAGTTCCCAACCCACAAAGTTAAGAAGGGAATTGGATGAGGACCTAGCGATTCAACTCCTAGGGTCTTCATGAAAAGAAACATATGCTCAAGGATCTAAAATTTTAATAGATAGGTTGTTAGATAATGTTATGGATTGTTGGGATGCTATCATTTCTAACATTGAATGGTCACTCTTCGAGCATTGATACAAGAGAAGATACTCAAAATCCCTATTTCAAATGTTTAAAACCTTGACCTAGGAAAATTGATTGTTCCAAACATCTTTGTGGATGTGGACTTCATCAAAGTTGTTGCAAACATATCTAATGTTGATTCCATGGTTTTTATAGCTAACAATGGTGGTGAGTTGGTAATAATTGATAAGGAATACATTTCAGAGGCCTTCAGTTTAAATCTAGCAACCAATAAACCTATTGATTTATTATCGTAGCCAAGGAATATCAAAATGATAAAATCGGTTACAAAGTTAATTAGCTTCCAATTCATAGAGTTAGGGATTTGGATTGAAGACCTATAAAATTTTCTCTAATGGAGCTAGAGCCCTTTAATATGGATATTTTTTAGGAATTTCATTAAAACCTATTATGCTTTGTGTCAAGTCATGGGTGTTGATGTTAAATCCTAAATGTCAATACACATTATGATGATGGCTACAAATATTCAAAATGCAATCATTAACAAGGAGTTTGATTTTTCCAATTTCATAGTGGAAGACATTAATAAATAGTTATGACAATTAAAGTTATGGTAGAGTGGTGCATTTCAAGTGGTATTCCTTGTTATGTCATCTTTTTCTATATGGAGGGAGGACTGTTTGGGATAAGTATTTGCATTTGATATTCTATGATGACAACAATGTTATACTCCTTGTGTAGTGTTGGACTTACATTTTGGATTTGTACTGTCAAAATTCAAACTATGTGGTGTTTTTGAGGAATGCTTTGTGATTCAAATTTTGAAGTACTTAGGTGTTGTACCAGATAGATTTCCAAAAGAGATCATGGATTTTTTGAGACAAAAGGATAGGGTGCTTGAGTTGGAAATCCAACATAACTGGGGAGATAGGTATCTCCATTCAAACACCATAATGATAAGGGTATATTAGTCTCCAATCAAACCATATATTCTACTAAGGCATGTGCCAAAAATGATGACATATTTTGAGGTTATCTAGAAATTAAATGAATCTAAAATATTCACTTAAGAAATCACAACCCTACTTTTATTAAGTTTTTAGACTTTATCATCACTAACAAGGAAGGATTAGAAGTATTGTAGCCTATATTATAGGCTTACATGATGGGTCTAGATATCAAAAGAGATTTTGACCCAAAAGGATTCATAAATCATGTTAGGATGAGTGTCAAAAGATCAAATTTCTACCATAAGGTTCCTATGTAGAGGATGTTATAATAAATTGTTTACCTCATAAAGAAATAAGGATAAGAAAAGAAAAAGTGGGCTGCAATAATGAAATGGGAGGAACAAAGAAAAAAATAAGACCCTAGTTATCTAGGAACCTTTCATGATGTTGATAACCCTATTTTTAAAATTAGGGTTATAATTAACAAGCCTTTGATTGTGCGAGAAGAAGCTTGAAGAAACACCACTACTAGGTTGAAAAATGGGGATCTAAGGCTAATGGATAACTCAAATTGCACATTCCACCATTGACATTGGGGGACACAAAAATAACTAATATAAACTATTAGGCTACTATCCTCAAGGAAGAGCTTCAATAGTTGGTTAGGGTTTTGGTCCCCTTTTTGTGGAATGGATGGATGAGTGATGTGAATGTGTGTGTTTGGTGATGCGAAATAGGTAAAACAATATAAGAGTAGTAAATTGTCACAAAATCTAAGAAACACATAATAGAAGTGAAAAAATATATAGCAAAAATGAAGAGTTCGTAGAAGATGGAACCTAACATTAAAATTTGTGGTAGAAATGAATAGAGATGGGTGAGGGTGCCCTTATCTAGAAATGATGATTTTCATAGTTTTAAAGTATGCATAGGTGCATCACAATTGTTGGCCTCCTCTAATGATTCAACAACTAAGCCAGGCTTAAAGTTTTAACTCAGAGACTGGACATTTGTACTGAATAGCTATCTTTCTCATCATGAAGGTTCATTTAATTGTCAACCCAGGGATGTGAAATTGAAATGGATCAACACTATATGTGTACTAGGTTTCTATTGTAGCCATATTCATTCAATCACTAGGAAAGTCATGATGTTGAAAGTAAATTGCTTGAAAGGAAGTAACATAAACACTGAGCATAAACCAACAACTTTACTGAATTAAAATGCATGAAAGAAATAGAAATCTTAGCAAACGGATAGGAAAGTACTCTGTCTGCAAGAATAGTCACATAATGGAATTCTAGTGGCTGCAGGAACAAACAGTTGCCAGAATTGTAACTATTGCTAAACAAAAAAGTAATGACTAAGCTAAAGGATGGAATTCTCACCAAGTGGGGCCCCTTGAGTGAGTTTACCTTGAAACTAACTCAGATGCAACAAACTTATAATATCATTTTATTCATTTAAAATGTGATTACAGTGGAACAACATATTTTGTATATCTTGAAAACTAGGAATGCAAGTACAACATCAAAATATTTAACCTTCTAAGAAGGAGCATCTAAGCATTATTTATAGGAAGAAAGCTACTGACTAACTAACAAACTAGGCAGTCAACTCCAACAAGTTAGGAGGACGCCACTTATTGAAAGCATAGAAAGAGGAAAGGAGGTTATGCATGCGCGGGATTTTGTCAAGCCAGTCTTGCCTGAATGTAGATTTAGCATAACAACACCTCCTATATTCGCTCAACTAATAAGTATGATCATTTAAAAGGAAGTTACAATCTTTCATTCAAGTTAGGAATTTACCTCCATCAAGATTCTTCACTTCATTGACCTTTTAATAATCACCTTTTTGACTTCCTTGACAACCGACCAACTGGCAGGAACTTCTTCTACTTTGTAGGCTTCATTTATATTAGCATCTTAATGAGAACCTGCAAAATAACATTAGCATGCACAAACAATTGCATATCCATAATTACCTTAAAGTAACATTCATTAATCCACATGTAAAATCAACATAGATTAATCCACATAGCACATTAATATTATCAAAAACCGCAAGGATAAGTTTATGTCCAAGGTTCACGAATCTAGGGAAATAACATAGAGAATGCTAATAACCAAGTGCCAAAGTCTATAGTATCATCAACAAATATACAATAAACCCTATCAAAATTGAGCCATAAATTGGACTCATCAACAATCTATAGGTTTTTCCTTATCATATTCAACTTCCAAAGTTTGTCAATATGTGAATAATCAAAATTTCCCTAATTTGATGAAAGGTGTTTGAATGCTTGATCTAGGGTTTGGTTATTTGAGGTCTTCAATCTTCTTCGACCCACTTTAAACCTTTAACCTGCAAGAAAGACAAGGGAATAATTTTTTCTTTTGTATAGGGGCTTTCCTTTATTAAACCCCATTTTAGTGTTTCCACCTTCACAAACAGCTATGATGACGTTGGTAAAGAGTGCTCACCCTAGGTTGAGCAAAGACAAATGAATAAAAATGAATTTTAAATCATTATATTGTCTAGAAAGAACCACTCATATCTACATTCCTTGTTGGAGTAAGGTCAATTATCTCATCTCACATAAGGAGAAATCGATGATTGCTTGAATATCCTGCAAAAGTTAGTGCTCATAACAAGGACAAACATGAAACATCTTACTATTCATAAACACGAATTTGTTGACGTGTTGTGGACATGATCTTAACTAATTAATTTTTGTAGATATACTTCTTATTCTACTCTTGAAATTGCTTTGATTTCTTTGTAGGATGCTCAAACAATATTCAAAATTTCTTAGATGACTTAGATGTTCAAATGGTGAAAAAGACTTATATTTATATGATTTTAAACATATTTGCTATTAATCATTTTGATAAGCTGGAAAATGATTTTAAATTTGCAAATATATGAGGCTGACAATAAATTTTGAGATTTTGTGCCAAAATAGGGGAGACAATTCTGAGGGCACCCTAGTCTGGCCCTATTTTAAATTTTATGTGCTTGTCAAAAAAATATTTGATTTAATTTCCCTTTAATTTAATTTAATTTCTTGAACATGGAAATAAACAGATGATTAATAAGCATAATTGGGCTCAAGAACTTAGGGGGGAATCAAACATAGTGTGAAATTGTCAAGGGTGACAATTTACGATACCCCATTTAGCCCCCACTTTAGTGAGGGTATGAAATCATGCTCATACTCAGTAAATTGAGGAGAAGCTAAAAAGGGTCCTTTCATTGAAATATTGAAGAGGTAAGATGACATTGAATTAGGGGATGCACTAGCTCCCAGGATTAGGATCCTACTAAACAAAAATGTCAAGATAACATAATACACACACAAATGTAAGACACGATACAAAAAAATACATGATAATCAAAACACAAGGAATACACAATGAAGACACAAAGTAAGCATAATGTAAAATAATATGCAAACACAATGCAAACAAAGGAATACACAAAGAATACATGAATCAATTATTAAAATATGATATGCGTGAAATAAGAAATAAAAATAAGTTTAGTACACTAGAAAGATTCGATTTAGTAAGGTAAGGAGACATCAGTATAAAATTTTATCTTAATACCAAACATCATCTGTCGAATGCACAACATACACTTTTAGAATGATAAAATGACAAAGATCTCGTAAGACTAGCAAGTTTTGTTATGCTAGACTACTCATGAGATGCATAGATCTACTAGCTATCAAGTTGTGTTATGTTAGATCTCCATATAAAATTGATAAATGATAGGTCCCATAAGGCTAGAATGTTGTGTTATACTAGTTTACTCATGAGACACATGGGTCTACTAGCTAGAAATTTATGTTATGCTAGGTGTCTATTTAAAATTTATAAATGATAGGGCTCACAAGGCTAGCAAGCTGAGTTATGCTAGTTTACTCATGAGACACATGGATCTATTGGCTAGCAAGTTGTGTTATGCTAGGTGTCCATGTAAAATGCTTAAATTCACAAGATAACAAGTTGAATTATGTTAGATCTATGAATTGTCATGGTTTGATAATCATGCCTCAAGGAATGCATAAACATTTAATGTCATAGGGGACAAATTGGTAATCATGCCTCAGGGAGCGTATAAATGTTTAACATCACCGAGGATGAATTGATAACCATGCCTTAGGGGGAATTATAAACAACACCACCACCAAGTGGGCTCATCAATAATTCAAATATCACTAGATTTCAATTTGTGGATGTATGAAAATGGATACGGTGATATGCCCCCTTAAAATGTTAACATACTTGCTATGCTAATATTTTAAGGAAATAAGGGGAACTAGAGGAGAGGGGGGATCTTCAAGAGGGTTTCTCAAAAATTTTGCACACCTCCAAAAAAACTAGTTATCCTTTCCCCCAAGTGTATAGACAAGGACAGCCAAGATTAGAGACTATCATTTTTGCCCCTAGTGATGAAGTATGGTTGCACCGCTATGAATAATAATGAGCACCTATATAGGGCTACAAATTACACATAGTGAGGAGCAATATCATAGTATCTAATTTATTATATTATAAGGACCAATATAATGGTAAATCTCTACGTTGTGACGATATTTCAATAGGCATATGAATGATGACATTATGCTAAAGATTTTTTGTATCTCTCTTTAAAGCACGATAATCATTAGTAGAATGTCCAAATACTTGATGATATGTACAAAAGATGAATTTTCTTGTGTTTTTTTAGTATATTTTATGTCATGTGGTAGAGGAAGAGTGATTAAGCTAACTTCAACAAATGTCCATAACATTTATTCTATCTCATATAAAGGGTGTAGAGCAAGAAGTAATCTTGCTTCTTGCAATTGATTTTTTTATGGAAGGGTAGAGGACGGAATGAATGTTTCATACAAGTGTGGAGGGAGTGGATGTTGGTAACCTATTCCTTTTATGGAAAATTGTGGTATGAGATCTACAAGAGCTTAACTCCTTCTTCATCAGGTTCTAAATTATTTTTTGAAGCCTTGTTTGGAAAGAATTCAGAAGCCATGGCCATACTATGTCTCCAGATAAAAAGACATGTTATTAATGTGGTTCAAATGAGATGCATGGATACTTTGGGAAGACAAAGCATCATTATTGGTATGGGAAGGAGGTTCAACTCTTTTGCAAGGATTTCAATTTATGTTACATGATGTAATATGATGTTGAGGGGAATTATTTTTATTCATAAGCAACAGTCACGAGATGAATTGTAAAGAGTTCTCCTTGTGAGAGGAAGAAAAAATATCAAGTGATGGTACGATAGGTTTTGTGGATTCTTGGTGGAGACGGGGAAAGTAAGTTATTTGGGGTGGGTTGTGATTTGTGTCTAAGGTTGGTTGGTATGATTTTCATATGTATTCTTCATTTATAATTGGCATATTACCAAGGGGAATGTTTGGTGAATGAAGGGTAGGTAAGTTAATGTTAAGGAAGTTGTCAATGATCACATCCTCTTGTGCCGAGATATCTTATATAGGAAGAGAGATATTGTGAGAGGGAAAAACATGAGCCTCATCATTGGTTATATGAATGTTATCAAAGGAAAAAAACAAAACATCAACCATTTATTTTGGAGAAGAGAATGTTTTACCAAAATAATTAGACATATTGAAAGGAAAGTGATTTTAATTCTAATATAAAAATGAAGTGAATTAGATTTAGAATAATTTGTAATAGGGAATTGAATTTAATGCTTGATGTTATATGAATATTTCTTTAAAATGACATAATATAACTGTTATAGAATATATCAATATAAATATAGAACAAATCTAAATAGAAACCATAGAGATGGTACTGTCTTAAAATTTTGATAAAAGATGCCAAGACAAGGGTGATGGTGCCCTAGTCTAGAAATTTAGGGTTTTAAAGTTAAGAACTTTGAATAGGTAAAACAGTCTCTACAAATCTCAGATTGTGACATTCGAGGTTTGCAACTAAACATAATTCATAAAACTTCAAGATGCCCTAAATTGTTTATATCAAGCACATGCATGCATGAATAATGTTTTAAATCCTTCTAGTGAGCACAATAAGTTCAATTTAGTTGAAAAATGAATATATCTAGAATGCAAAATATGATAACTAATTTAGTCTACTTATGAAATGCTAAAAATATAATGCTTTAAGTTTATGCAAGAAATAATGAATTGTAGTGATTTACCTTTTCAATGTTTTAAACATAACATGAATGCACTTTGAACAAAAAAACTTTAAAATAACCTATCATTCACCCATATTTCAAAATAATATCTATGTTAATCATAATTTTACAAATGTAAGAGACGTTGGGTTCACCAAAATATTAGGTGAAAAAATGAGATCTAACGCTAATGACTAACCTAAATCACACATTCCACCATTGACATTGGGGAACACAAAAATAAACAAGATAAATTATTAGGCTATTATCCTCAAGGAAGAGCCTAAACAATTGGTCTAGGTTTTGGTCCCCTTTTTGTGGAATGAATGGACGAGTGATGTGAATTTGTGTGTTTGATGTTGTGAACTAGGTAAAACAATATAAGAGCAACAAAATATCACAAAATTTGAGAAGCACAAAACATAAATGCAAAAATAGATAGCAAAAATGAAGAGTGCAGAGAAGATAAAACCTTGCATTAAAATTTGAGGCAGAAATGACAAGACAGGGTGAGGGCATCCCTCTTTGGAAATTGTGCTTTTCAAAGTCTACACAAGAGCATCATAGTTTCTAGGTTCTTTCCTGTTAGTGTTAGCTTCCAAAGTCCATCAAGTTGTGAATAACATTTTTCCCTAATTTGATGAAAGAAGGTGTTTGAATGCTTGATCCGAGGTTTGATTCTTTGAGGTCTTCAATATTCTTCAATCCACTTTAAATCTATAACCTACAAGAAATACAAGGGAAGAAGGGTTGTGCCATATAGGGGCTTGCCTTGGTCAAGCCCCATTTTGGTGTTTCCACCTCTACAAATGGCTATGATGATGTTGGTAAAGAGTGCTTACCCTATGTCCAGCAAAGGCAAATAGATAAAACCAAATGATAATTCACTATGTTGTAACTTACCATTCATATTTGTATTCCTTGTTGGACTGAGGTCAATTAGATCATCTCACACAAGGATAAATTGATGGTTTATTGAAGATCTTACAAAGGTTAGTACTCATAAAAAGGACAAACATGAAACATTAAACATCTTACTATGCATAAACATGAATCTTTTGATATGTTGTGGACATGATCTTGACTAATCAAGTCTTGTAGATATGTTTTTTTTTCTCTTGAAATTTCTTTGATTACATTTTAAGATGCTCAAAAGATATTCAAAATTGCTTGAATGAGTTAGATGTTCAAATGTAGGAAAAGACTTATATTTATATGAGTTTCAACATATTTCACATTAATCATTTTGATACGTCGACAAATGATTTTGATTTTGCAAACATATTGAGGTCAACAATAAATCTTGAGATTTTGGGCCAAAATAGGGGAGACAAGGGCAAGGGTACCC
Organism: Sequoiadendron giganteum; assembly: GCA_007115665.2. Lineage (NCBI taxonomy): Eukaryota > Viridiplantae > Streptophyta > Pinopsida > Cupressales > Cupressaceae > Sequoiadendron > Sequoiadendron giganteum. Next base: position 295,248,909 of record CM021108.1, read on the forward strand.
TAGTCTGGCCCTATTTTTAATTTTAGGTGCTCGTCAAATAAATATTTAATTTAATTTCTCAAAGACAACAATAAAGAATGATGAATAAGCATAATTAGGATCAAGCACTTAGGGGGAGCCAAACATAGTGTGAAATTGTTAAGGGTGACAATTTACAACACTACAACCCATAGCACGAGGAGGATCTAGAGAGAATGGAAAGATCTATCAATCTAGAGAAAGGGCCAAAATTCCCATCACAACTCAATAGACGTAAGAGGAACCTATAAAATCAATTGAATCTCCTATTGAGCAACCCAAAAAGAAAAGGAAAATTTTGCAACCATTAGTTGCATATTCAAATGACATTTTAGAATCAAAATAAATAGGGGAAAATGTGGTTGGGGAAGAAAAGGTGAGTCAAATCATACCATCACCTCAAAGAGTATAGATTCTTGATATACCCCAAGATATATTGACTATAAACATCAAAGGTGGGGAGAATGAGATAAATGATATCAGAGCCTTAACATGCACTTGATTCATGTTTGATAATCAATTTTTCAAATCCAAAGCATTTAAGGATTGTCTAATAAGGTCAAAAAGGGAAAAGTTACAAAATCAATTAGATAACGCTGAAGGAGAGGCAAGCCCATCACAAACGAAGGAGATAACAAAGCAAATAATGTAGGAGGTTTACTTTAGGGTTATCAATATTACTCCAAATGAGGAAAGGAAGATAAAACGTGAAAGTGGATTTCTTCTACTTCCTAAATGGGATGTTGCATTAACAAGTGTTAGATACTATCAAAAAGCAAGATTAAGAAACCTTTATTACAAAGGATCAAGCAAACAAGTGTAGTTTGGATTTGGCTTCAACACCAAATATGAAACCTTGGGCATTTGGGACATGGCTCCAATGAAAACTAAGCCACGGGTAGCAAGAAGCATAAAAGAATTAATTGGAAATATGATTTTCAAGAGTTTATCTAACACCTCTACTTCTCAAGCTACTTCTCTTGTTGTGAATAGTGCTCTATTTAGTGAGGTTTCTACAAGAAAATTAGAAGCTAATTTTGATAAGCTACATGCACATAATCTAAGGTTGATGCAAGAATATAATAATATATAGTCCCTATTACCATCCCCTCATGTTGTTGATGTGTCAATTATCACCACTCCTTGAAGCTCTTTAGATACATCAGCTCATGATAAGGAAACTTTGTGCTTGAGAATTAAATAACTTAAGGAACAAATAAGGGAGACAAAAGAAGAAATTAACAAAATGATGACTAATACATGGTGGATGACCTCACTGGGAATAGATTGTATAAGATTCTCAACAAAATTTAAGAAACTTAGGAGGGATATAAAAACTTTTAAAATGCATGCATCAAGTACTTGCAACATCAGGAAAGTTTGAGGGATATTGTAGGAAAGGGAACTCCTTGGATGTTGTGAATTCAATAAGTCTAAAAATGTTACAAATTCAACCCAAATATCTTAGAAGGTCTTGTTAGTATAAATGAAATTATTGGTCTACTAGGATAAATTACATCATATTAGTCAAAGTTGCAGCAACAACTTAAAGGAAGAAAGTTGGAAATGTTGGAAGATGTGGAAGAGAAGATCATATGCTAAGAATTTTAGCTAGCTTTGGAATTATCAAGCCATTTAGCCAATAGAAAAGTGAATTGGCACAATCATTCCTTCTATATGTTTATTTAAATTTGTGCAAGTGGAGAACTAGATTCATCATTATTAAATAACACAATGGATGAGCTTATAAGGCTAGACTTTAGCCTTGATGGTTTCAATCAATATGATTTAAAGCAATATTGCATGGTAGTTATATTGAACACTTGGACAAAAATGTAAAGGTGCTAGCATTCCAATGGCCTACAAAGAGAAATTTGGCAAGTCTTTCCAAGAGAAGTATAATGAATAAGTGGAGTGTTGTGCTTTCAATCAGTCATCTTGTTTCAATGTTAGCATCCTAGTCATATAGATGACAAAGCAAATGGTATTTTTGATCTCCAACAACATCTTAGAGTAGTTTCTGACATTCAGTTTCAAATTTATGGCTTCAATGGAATCTTCAATTTTCAACCTCAAGCTTATAATGGCCTCAACAACTTCTCGATTTAGTTGTGAAATGGGAATATAGTTTTGTAATGGGTTTTGTCCCTGTTATGTCTTAAGAGAATTATAAAAGTATCAAATACAAAATGGGACACATGTGACATGTGACTTGGCTCAGTATCTTGCATGCACATCTTTTCTATACAATGCGATTTGAGCCTCATAGTAAAGGTTTCTGAACATTTTTGTGTCAGGCTTACTATAGAGATGTCAATTTCAAGTCTTAGTGTCATAAAAGAGAGTTTGTATATGATATTTTTTGAAGCATCAATGTATATTTTCAGTTGAGTTATATGAAAAGAATACTCCCATTCAAAGGCACCATCTCCAAATTTTAATACAATTTACTCTTATGAATAAGATGATCAAGGATCGTCGAGTTCATTTTCATAATTTATGTGTCAAGTATTTTGTGGATTATTTTCTATTCAATTAATACAGTAAATACTTTTCATAATACATAGGGGTATTATGTTGCATAGGTATTATAAAGTAGAATTACATTTGGCTACAATTCATAGTATATTTAATTGTAAATAAAAAATGTTAATTATCCACTCTTGAATGTGTTTAAATTGTCAGCTAGGAAAATATTTGCATGAATATTTGACTCTATAGACAAGGATAGACACTTGTATTAAAGGAATAAATTCATTCAAGGTTTAGAATATATATCTAAAATGACAAATCTCAAGAATTACATAAATTATTGTTAATTATTATGTGTTCTCATGTCTGGATCTAAGGATATTCAAGGAGTTTAGCCATTTTTTGTGATATATTCTAGAAATACTTAGAGGAAGGAGGGAATGAGTAGTTTGAAGGTAGATATAGTCCCACATATGGAGAATATGAAGGAGGGAATGAACAATTTGAAGGTAGAGATGAAGTTTATCTTGAGGAGAGGAATGTGAGGCAAGACCTCCAGGAGGCACTGGATAGAATTAAACACCTAGAGGAGTTGATGAAACACTAGAAGCAAAAGGACAAAGAAAGGGAAGTCAAAATGAAGGAGAGGGAGGAAACATTATAGTTTTATGGTCATGGTGCTAAGCTGGATTTGTTGGCACAATTGGTTGTTACCAAGATAAGGGATAAGGAACTAGCTATCCCAAGAGAGAAACCCCCTCTTAAAAATCCTCGTTATCACACAACTTTCTCTCTAGGTTACCAATTGTGGAGTGTGATTAATGAGTTTGAAAGAGAAAAAAAAATGGAAGAAGGAAAAGGAGAGATATATGCAGGAATTGGAAAAGAAAGAAATGGAATTGAAGAAGTCAGCAATCCGATTGGAAGAGGTTGCAGATAAGGCTACAGAAATTGTCAAGTGCAGGCCTCTGCCCAGGACTTATGCATTATTTCTACAAGAAATGTACTTGTGTTTTCAATTCAATAAATTAATTAGTAAACAATCAATTGTCATAAGTCAACTGGATGAGTTTCTTAAAAAAATTAAGACTTCCACATTTGAGGACTAGGATCAATTGTGTGAATATTATCTACACAATTATGTGATTCCTGATGAAACAAAATGGAATCCCTTAATGTTTTTGGGGGATCTTCAAGTCAGAGCCCTTGCCTCTTACTACAGGAATGAAAATCTTAGAGGAGAAATTATGGGAGAATATGATGAAAAAGAGAAATCTATTGCACTTCCAGTAAGAAGAGAAGCTAAGGATTCAAAGATAATTATTGATGAGTGGATGAGACTTCTTGGGCATAAAGGAGTTGGTAAGAGAATAATGAAACTCAGGAAGGAAGACTATGTAGGAATTGCATAACAATGTTATAAGTATGTGCAAAACTGATGGAGTGAAATAACCTCGGAGTTGCAGAAGAAGGAGCCACATTTTGTCTACAACTTTACTATTATGCTCCGAAGGGTGTAGAAATACATGGCAACCAGTATTAACAAAGGATTTTATTGGATACCCCTTACATTTCAACCACCTATTCTCCTTTGTCCAATTCCACATTGGTCTGGAAATAAAGGTAGTGAATGTGAAAGGGAAGAAGCTATCAGAATGAGGCAACTTTAAACATACCAAGGTTTTTATCTATAGCAGGAATAGGGTGCTAGTACAATCATAGACCTAAGGCAATTCACTCTGTAGTATAATCAAGACCTTTAGTATTTTGCTTGGGGACAAGCAAAAAGTTAAGTTGGGGGGAATGATAGGTCTAGATAATAGTATGTTTTTTGTTGGTTTTATGCAGACTCTAAGATACTTTTAAACATACTTCATAACAATATTCCATATTATATTATCCTTTTTGTATCCACTATACAGAACTAAGACCCAAAAACATGGTGATGGAATTATGGTTTAATATATTAGCATTAAGTGGTTTATATGAATATGTGCATGGAAATGTTGATGGAAAGTTATGTTTAATTATGATGGATATCTTTGTGTACGTGTTTAGTGAAACTAACTTGATTGCAAAAAAAAGAGGAACCGTGGTGCACAGCCATTGCGGGATGAATCCGTAGCAAAAGGGGCATTGAATATCGAAACATCAGAAGCTGCAGAAATAGTTGAACGTGGTGATTATTGGTTGAAAGCATTTAATGAAGATATAATGTGTGCTATCATAAACAGTTAATAAATGTTGAAGAAAGAGGTCTTTCTTATATGGGACTTTGACAAATGGACATATAATTAAATGTATTATGTTTTGACAAAGTTCTAGTCTGATAGAGTTCTCTTTCTTTTCAATTTTAGGTTGAATTATTCCAAATCTTAAATCCACGCTCTCAATATCTAGGAGTAGAATTAATGATTTTAGTTTAAGTTGTTGCTTTCAATAAAAACTCCCTCAATTTGTAACTGATGGTTGAGTTTGTAGTTCAGTTAGTTGATTAATCATAATTTATACTATTTATTATTTCTAGTTGAACATGAATCTATAGAATGATTAAATCCAGTTTGTAAGATTATTTTGTAATCCTTTATCTTATGCAATAAATGGAGATCAATTCATGAGATGCGTGCAATCTATTAGTTAGATTGAGTTCAGTTAAGTGGGAATAGTTACTTGAGTAGGCCACTCAAGTTATTGTTCTTCACTTCATCTTTCAGTTATTTATTTTTGTTGATAGTTAATATTAGTTTATCGTTGTTCATGAAGTGTGTGCAAAATAACTGAGATTTCATTTCTTGCTTATTACAAGTGAATGCTTAGGAACATGCATGTAATAATTATTAGCAATACTCTAGAGGTCAATTTAGTTGAGTCGGTAATCTTAATCAAGTTTCCAGTTAACATAGTATCATTTCATTAGCAATAGTTCAAATTCAACCTTTACAGTAGGTACCCATAGCAACTAAGTTTTAGTTATACTTTTACTATTTTACAGTTTTGTGAATTTATAGTAACTAGAATAACTATAAAAGGACAGTTTAGGTAGTTTCGGTCCATGAAGGCATATATAGTGTTGCACCATCATAAGCTTACACACCTTGTTTGATGATTTAATGTAATATTAAGTGGTGTCAACTGGACTATTCAATTAGTTGAGCCTCTGAATTGAGTGAATTTCACCAAGTTTATAAACATTAGCTTAGAATCTACATTTTTGGTGCCATTGTTGGGGATGGTGCTATCTTCATAGGCCTATTTTACAAGTTTTCATAGTTAATTTTCTATTTCTACATAGGACTGATAGATTTCATCATCAAAAACACCTGGAGTTATACTAACATTGTGCAGCGTCGTTGCCATACAAAGTCAAATCTATTGTATTTGGAGGTGGAGAGATAACCAAGGAAGATTCCTCCCTTCAAACACTCAAGACATAGAAGTTACTAGTGATTTTATTTATTATACTATGAATATTGTTGAAAGAGACAATGTTGCCTTTCCATCTTCATTATCTTCAACATCATCATCATCTTCCACAGTGTTATACCCAAAATGAAATTTTTGGCATTCTGCTTAAATTGAGCTAAACAATGCAAAAATGCCATCGAAAGTATGTTTTAGGTCAAACCAAACATGAAGTCTTTGTGGGTTTATGTCAAGGAACCTATGGTTAAAATTCTGAAAAAATGAAAATTAGGGTTTTACGCCCCTATTTTTAAGGAAGCCCTAAAAAATAGGACCTTCCCGGAAATGATTGAAAATAATTCTAATAGGATTAATTGCCTTCACGATCACATAGATCAAGTCAGAATTATTAAAAAACATGTTTTACTCTGGTGGGTCTATTTCTATTTTTCAGGAAAAAAGTTAGGAGCTCCGCAGCCATTAATGGCAGATTGGCCAGTACCAGGTGCTGAAAGCTAAACCTCAAAAGTTTCAATGAAGAAGCTATGGTGGAAAAGGATGAAAATATGTTGTTTCAACAAAGGAGATTCTCAAAACGGAAAAAGCCAAAATTTAGCTAAGTTTGGAAAATGGACGTTTTGTCTACCAAGGCAAAACACAGTCTATAGTTGAAAAAGGTGCCCCTCTTGAGGACAGGCGCCCTTAGATCTCAAAGGGAAAATGTAATCATTTGGCATCCTCAACTCAGTCATCCTCTTCACTTTCATGCTGGCTTGACACCGAAACAATCAGCAAAATCATTTGATTCAAGGATCATTAACCAACCGTCAACAAAGTATGGAGGATCCATCAACGACAAAGATGCCAAATCAGAGAGCTTCAAGGTAAAAGCGCCCCTATTGGCCATGGGCACCCTTCAGTTGCAAGCACTAGAGGAATTCATAAGCAGCAACTCTATACATGATATATTTCTAGCTTCCTCCCAACTACGTGATCAATCTAACAGCAAGTCCATAAGACACACCAAACAATCACGAGTTGAGATCAAGCAGAAAAAGGCAAATTGAAGAACTGGAAAGATAAGCCAGAAAATGATTAAGGCATGGCTAAAAGCGCCCCTCTTGAAGAAAGACTCCCTTTCTTGGAGGCATCCAGATTCAACCAGAATCTTCACTGCCTCCCAAGATGACCACCTTAGCTATGACCTATATCATCAATGAGACTATCAGCTATAACTTTCGAGAAATCAATCATCTAATGGAGGAGGTCAAAGTCAGGTAGTTCACAGCATGAAGAAATTCAATCAAAAGCTAAAAGTGCCCCTACTGGCCAGGGGCACCCTTTAGTTTGAAGGACCTAAACTTGCCAGCTTCAACTGAGAAGTCAGTCATCCTGAGCAAGACCGAACCGGCTATCCGATACATCATTACCTAGAGTCATCTGATTCATCTAGCATCAGGAACGTCAAATCAAAGCAAAGAGGGTCTGAAAAGGTCAAAATGAAGAACAGTCAATAAAAATTGACTAAGGCATTGTCAAAAGCGCCCCTCTCAAGGAAAGGCGCCCTTCTTTCTGGAGGCCTAAAACTCAGTTTTCTGAGTTAATCCCTCTCAGGCATATCTCATCGTGTTGATCCCACCTCAACAACAGAACTGCTAGCCACTGCCAAAGATCAAATGAGTAACCTGAATCAAAGATCAAACGGGAGCACTTCAGCTTGCAAAATGAACAAAACATGATCAACTTCAAGGATGGACTCCTAAAAGAAGTCAAAGCAAAAGTGTTGACTTGAGTTAGCAAATTTGGTGCCAAAAAGAGACCAAACACTCCACAATCAGTGTAAATCATCTTTTGGAACTCCAAATCAGACCCGAATGATGAGTTATCTTCCATACTTTGTAGATCTTAACCCTAATCACCGTATATTCATGCTAGGCGTCCCATTCTTCATTATTCTTTTTGTAGGTTGAAGGATAAAACATCAAATAGATCCCAAGAACACGTTTTCAAGATCTGGAAGAGGTTTTGGATGGATCTTCAATATTTTTGAAGATCATTGGCAGTAAAAGTATTCTTCCCCAGAGATTGCTTCTAGAGACAGATTATTGCAAAGTGGCAGTTTATAACTTCCGATCCATCTTCTGTCTACTTCCTCTATTTATGTCTATATTTCTTTGCATGTCACAGGAAACAATAGATAATCTCAGATCTGGCCAACTGGGTATGATCAACACAACTTTTTCAACAAAACCCACATGTTAGATTTTTCCAAAAAAAGTAGCCCTGCCGCTCCTATTTTTTAGGGTTTCCGAAAAAAGTCATAATATTGAAAAATAGACAAACTGGGTTTGTTTAGCTTTGAAGCACGAACAAAACCCATGTGTTAGATTTTTCTGAGAAAAAACACTTTCTAGTGCCCCTACTGCCTCTTCCACCGAAGGGTTCTTGCATGTCAAAGAAAAACTTGTTTTTCTAAATTTCTGACAATCTTGGTCTATTTAGAAAATCATTCTCAACAAAACCCATGTCTCAGAATTTTTCGTAAAAACTACCCCCGACAAGACTATTTTTAGCAGTTCCAAAAAAGTTGTCAAAACAAGGTCAAGTGCCCAGTCAATATTCAAGGTTTTCATAATGCAATACTCTCAGGTAAAATACAAGACCAAAACGGTCTTATACCATGATTACCTGAAAACTATTGACACAGACTTATGGCAAAAAAATCCAAAGGTCAGTTTAGAAGACTTGGAGGGCATGAACCAAATTACGTTGCAAAACATTGAAGAATCTGATTTATTCCAAGCTGCGTCTATTCCGATCACCTTACAGAGCATTGAGCTTTTAACTGCTTGCACAAAGCATTACAACCTAACTACAAGAGAGATCCTGTTAGTAGACGAGAGGGTGATTTGCAGTTTGAAGCCGGTGGACATAGAGACTTGTTTTGCAATTCCACCATGCCCTACCAAGAAGGTCATATCAGTGATAGAATGCGAAAAGGCATTTGAGGCTTCAAAGGATGAGTGTTCGCTTATAATGGCTGAACATTGGTTGAAAACAAAGAGAACTAGCTTGCCCAGATTGGTTGGGAGAGGAGAATTCAAAGATGAGTATGAAGTGTTAATCACCCTACTCAACAGAGTCACGAGGCAAGAGGAGGGGAAATCCTTCCAACCATGGATGTTCTACATTATTGGCAAAATAATCAACAGGAAGGAACATTACGAATGGGCCTCTCTGATCAGTGACACACTCCACCAACAATTCACCAGATTTCTAGAAGAGCACTATTTCCACATGTGTTCCTACCCAGTCTACTTGATAGCCTTCCAAGGCGATTTCATAACACTAAACACTGTGGGAACCCTGGGTGTGCAAAAGGTACAAGAATACTTTCCTCGCCTAGAGTTCACTCTAGTGGAAAGACACTTCAAAAAGATAAATGACCTTTTTACTATGCACACTGTGCACGAGCTAGACCATGAGATGCACGTGCGTATTTCACCAGCAGCTAAGGAAACAATGGTGTACTAGGCAGATTGGTTCATCCAATTCCCCACTTTCACCTACATACGTGTGTATGGCTACAATGGCCACCCCGCCATGATGCCACACTACCCCTTAGATAGGGTAGTGTTCATGGAATTCCTGAGGCAGTTGGCCGAAGTTCACTCTTACCTTTGCATAAAGAAAAAGACTGCTGCAAACTTTCCTTTTCATATGGGATTCTATAGATGCAAGATTGCAGCCGATGCCAGGTTGATAAGCTAGAAAATAGTGAGATTTAATCTCAAGTACCTCATTGACAAGAGGCCATCCTATGACCCCAGAGGCATCTTCGCAACTCACCTTGAGCAAATATCATCATATGAACCTTTCATGGAAGATTTTTGGGTCAACTGCGAGGATGAGTACGAGGTGAGAAGAAGGAACCACAGTAGATTCAAGCTCTCGCAAATTGCATAATTCATGTCAGAGGACATCGAGGGATTATCTGAGGATGAAGAAGAAGTCATTCTTTCTTCCTTCTTCATGGGTCTAGTGGATGCACAACCACTCAGCAAAGTAGACTGGTATGCGAAAGAGAGTACGTCTATTGAGGAAAGAACTGGTAGAGTAGTTCACACAGTCAGCTCTACCTTGATAGTAAAAAGACAAGGAAGGTAGTACTTCCCCAATTAGAGCCGCCAGCGGTTCAGTTTACACTACCTTCCACGTCTAGGAGGAAACACAAACAGAAGAAGATGAGCATTCTTCCAGAAGGAATGTGGATGTCAGGGAGCACATGGGGAAGAAGAGGGATTTCTAGCACAAGCCGACAAGAGGTACAAGTGGAGACAACCACCAATTCACCTGAAACAATTAAGAACGTTGCAGCTACACCAGAGCCAGTGATTGAAATAATCGTTGTAGAGATGGAATCCATTGTAGAAGAAGTTGTAGCAGAAGCGGTGCCTGTGATAGAAATAGAGCCACCAGCTTCACCACCATCACAGAGGTCGCAAAGTCCTATTGATTTGGACTCGCCACCACGAGGCATTGCCATGACACAGTCTCATTCTTCCAACATTCAGGGGGCCTATGTTCCTCCTCCCAGCAATGCTAGCCGAGATTCTATCTGGCTAGAAAGCTTGCTTGGGAGGAAAAGGGAGAGACCTTCTTATCATCTTGACTTCTCTGAATTCCACCATGTCCCACAAGACATGTCGGCAAAGAAGTTGAAGAAGCAGACACATGTAGAAAAGAATGCAGAGAACGAGGTTATCATAGAGATTGCTACCTCGCCTGAAGACAAAGATATACATAATGTGAGGGTTGAGGATTTCACGCTTTCAAAGGTGAACCTTGGAAAGACCACTCGATAGGTGGAGGCAGACCTTCTTGGAATCGCCTCAACGAGTGTCAAAGAAAGGATGACAAAGGATGGACATGAAAAAGCAGCCTTAAAGGCTGAAATTCGTTAGTTAAAATTGTACATTTATAGTTTGATACATGACACTCCAAACTCCTTAGCCTTGCCTCAAGGACTATTGGATCTCCGAGCTGAAAGAAACCATCATTATTTGATTACATACGACAAACACTTGAGACGTCAAGTAGATGAGTTTGTCGTCAAAGGACGGTGTGTGTTGGCAAAAGCATATCAGCTGAGAGACAAGGCACATGGACTTAGATCAGAAATCCAATAATCAAATGTAAAGGCAGCTCAAGAGAGGCCGAGAGAGGAGGCGACATTTGCTGATCTACAACAGGCATATGAATCAGTTACAACCACTGAGAACAAACACCATCTCTTTGAGTGGAAAGAACAGGTAGCATACAAGGTGAGAGCCTACGATGCCAATTCAGTGGAGCTGATTGACTATAAATGCTTTGTCGCAAATATTATCAACTTCGCAAGAATGTTGGTAATATCCTTCCCTGAGTTAGAATATCAGCGAGAAGGAGGAGAATATGTTGAGTTTGAAACAGTACAAACACGGTTCCAAGATGTCATCTGGTCTTCATTCCTTGAAGATCCCAATGGTTGCAAATTAGCCATATCTATCCAGATAGATGAAGCAGCTACCCAATGCATAATCTATCAGCATCAACTCACGACGGGTGAAGAAATGCTTAGACGCGACATAGTCACCTTGAAAAGCATTAATTACCCAGGGGCCGAAGAGGTCAATGACTGGATAGAGACTTTTTTGACCAGTGGTGAAGATGTGTAAAGCACCAAGGAAGGACATCCTACTCTCCAAATAGCATTAATGATTACTGAAGTCAACTTGATGCCCCTTTCCAAGTTGACTCTAGATCTCCACAGATCATGCATGTCAGATCCCACTGATCTAGGACGTCTATTTGACTCCCACGATTTGTGGATCTCAGATCTCCTCAAAAGGTGGATGTCTATTTGGAGACATATTTGTAACATAAGTTCATTTTTAGTTAGGTGTCAGTCAACTGAGGTACAATTCCAGTTTGACTTATGTTTAGTTTCAGTTAACTGAAGTAGATTTCCAGTTAACTGTTTGCTCACCTACTTTTAGACATAGAAATAAATCTTGTTGATTGGCAAGAATTGTTTGATAACTCAAGGAGATTTTAGGGTTGCCTACTCCTTTGAGTTTCTATAAATAAGAGCCTTAGGTTCTTTATTTGTTTTTGAACCCTTATTTGCTAAGCAAAATTGTTGCGCCATTGTTGCCAGAGTTAGCTTGTTTATATCTATTCACTCTTGGATGAGAGTTTGTTGGTTGATCGCAATTGTGCATGATTATGTGCCTTTGCTGTCCCAACCTTTGCAATTCTTTGGAGAAGCTTGAAGAAATAAATCAGATGGCGCATGCTTGCTTGATCTAAATATTTGAGTCTATTCATAGTCTTGTTTTCAAATAGTGTATTGTTTCAATCTCCTCCTTGGATAGGTGTCGTCAACTCCTTGGATATTTTGTTGTCAATCATTATCGTATGATGTTGTTTAATGTTTTGTCTTGCAGCCTAGACTTTGGACAGGTGTCGTCACCTCCTCGGGAATCCTGCTAGACAAGCCATCGTTCCTTGTTATTTCCTGTAAGTTGTTTCCAATCCTATACCTCGGATAGGGGTTCCTCCTCCTTGGCAAGTCTTAGATCCAGTTTACCGTAAGAGTGTTTGCTTGTATCGAGCCCTATCTTGGTATATATCGGAAGGTTCAGAGCCTCGGCCATATTCCATTGAAACGGAGGATTCAAGTGATCCAATCCATCCATTTCACTCCTACGCCCTCATGCTCTGTTTATCTTGGGGAGGTAGGATAGTTTAGAAGCTTAGTTAGTCGTAATTAAGATCTGCGAAAACCAGAGAAAAGGCTTGGCTACGGCGCATTGGTTTATGCACCCTTGTGTCCTGCCATTGAGTAAAAAAGATAGGAATCTTAGTACACCCCTTTTTTACAGTAGAAAATCAGAAAAGAGAGATCTTCCTCTCTATAATTTGAAGAGCATGTACTAACACACTTGCAATAGCTATCTGTTTCCAATAAGCACTCCAGAGGTGCTAATTGAAACACCAACAGTTTTCTGGCACCCATTGTGGGGAAATGAGGCATAAAACTTCAAGAAAAGCTTAACGCTTTTATGACACAAAATGGGCATTTGGCATCCTTGGGCACCAGTTGAACAACCTGATCTTGCTCCAGCAACTCTCCAACCAGATCTCACATTCATTGAAGGAGAGCAGACAGACATCATCAGTAGCTTGCGTACTTTCATCTTTGAAAAGAATACATCACCAGCTTAGTGGAGAGCCGCAGCTATTACTCTGGACGAGGAAGAAAGAAAGGCTGATCTTGCAGCTGAGAGACCAGTGTTACCACCACCCGCGTGACAGTAAGCATCCTGGCTCACCAAGTATACGTACGGAGGAGAAATAATCCTCGTTTTCAAGAAGAGATCGGAGAAGCATCCAATATTGAGAAAATCTTTGAAGAGGTTCCTGAACACTTTCTAGAAGAAAACTAGCAAGAACCTCCAGCTCAAGCAATGGCAGACAACTGTCTCCATGATGATAATGCCCACAACAACGGCATTGGCAACAACGGCAATGGTCGTAACAATGGACGTAACAACAGGAATGACGACAATGGCCACAATAACAATGATGGCAATGGCAACGGTAATGATAACGACAACTACAACAACAGATATAACCTATTCGGTAATGGCCGTAATGCAAGACCCGTGAGAACCCAAGCACCTTTTCCATGGGGTAACAACATTGGCCCCTTGGCCTTACAAGGCAATCATGACCTTCCAAAGGGATCGCGAAAGCACTTCCCAAGATTTTTCGGTGACGGGGCTAAACACCCCGACGAGCATCTATTAGTGTTCACAACGGCTTATTTCGTTCTGTCCGTGCCACATGAAGATATCATCGTTCGACTCTTTGTCGAAACTCTTGAAGCAAATGCTTCTGATTGGTTCCATCACTTACCAGCTGAAGCAATCAGAAATTGGGAGGACATGAGTGACAAATTCTTGGCGAGATTCAAACCCGCCAAAGATAGCCACCAGTTATTTGCGCGGCTATCTCACTCTAAGATGGAGCCTACAGAACTGATGAGAGAGTTCGTAGCAAGGTTTAATCACCTAGCTACACATCTTTCTCACATACTCAACCCATCAGGCAAGATTCTGATGAGCAGCTTCGTCAACGCCCTACCCTCAAAGATAGCCTTTTTCATCAAAGGAAGTCATGAAGAAGACTTACAAACTGCACAAGAAAAAGCTATCGAGATCAAGGATCACATGATGACCACAGGGAAGATGAAGGGAGATGCTATCAGACTGCCGGTCCAAGCATAAGCAGATCCATTGCTACAAAAGGTAGAAAATGAGGTGACTATTCCAAAAAGACAGTCACCCAATCAAGGGCAGCAAGCACTGCCCACACCACCACAGTACCAACCTCAACAGTAGTACCAACCTCAGTAGCAGTACCAGCCTCAACAGCTATACCAGCCAAAGAGGAATAATTTCCAACCTTTCAACAACAACAACAACTACAAGCCTCAAAATCAAGGACCTCCTCAAAGAGGAGCAAACGCCGAGAAATCTAATATGTTCTGTTGTTTCCATGATACAGATGAACATACCGGATCCACATGCCCTGAGAATCAAAGGCTAGACCAGATCATGGGATATGCTAGAGATCAAGCACCAAGCTCAAATTCAGTACCTTCAAATGTGAATGTTGTCTCACTACAAACGGACAACTTCGATGGCGACTTCGCAATGGGATACTTTCATAGCGAACCCGAAAATCAAGAAGAAGAAGATTACCGTCAGTACTCTCTTGCTGTCAACCACGAGAACATGTCGATGCCTGTATTCACTCGTGCTCAACATTTCAAAGCACAAAAAGAAGAAGAAAACAGACGGAAGTCAAATGAAAAGGGAAAAGAAGCTTCCACTTCTAATCCCAAGTCTACACAAGAGAACGTCACACCAAACCCTCAAGATCCGTCTTCGACAAACTTTGACATTGTGACATCTATGATGAAGATGAAGGTACAGATCTCACAGCTGGAGTATCTCCAGGATCATCCTGACCAAATGGATCGGATTCTCAAAGTAGTACAAAAGCAGGCTGTCATCCAGCCTACGTTGCTAGCATCTTCTATACCAACGGAAGAAAATCCAAAACCCTTCTACATATCTTTGTATATGGGAGGTTATAAGCTCAGCAACTGCATCATCGACTCTGGAGCATCAGACAACATCATGCCTTTACAAATCATGAACTCATTGGGACTATCATGCACTGAAACTCATGACAAGTGTTACTCACTTGAATCAAAACCGGTGTTGTTAGTCGGCCAACTGAAAGACACACAAGTAAGACTAGCATCCTATCCAAAGAAGAAGATCATGATGACCATCCTCATAGTTGACATTCCAATCAGTTATGGGATTTTACTAAGCTGAAGCTTCTACAAAGATCTCAGAGGCGAGATTCAAATGGATTGGTCGTATGTGACCATTCCACTAAAGAAAGGTAGCTTTAAGTTGGAACCAGAGGCTAAGTCAAAATTCATAGTGGTGAAATCTCCGGACCCCCAAGCACAAGTGCTACATCAAAGTACGGGTCCTGGTACATATGCCATGTTGATCGAAGTGACCGAAGAAGAAAAGAGAGTTGCATTTGCCACAAATACATCAAATGAAAGATCAAAAATGTGGACAATGCAATTCAATAGAAGTTGCTCGGCAGCAGGCTCAGGAGCGGGAGTTGTCATTACCTCTCCTGAAGGAGTTTTATATCTATTTGCTTATCGCTTGGAGTTTGAAAACACGAACAACACTGCAGAATATGAAGTGCTTATACTAGGCCTCAAGAATGCAAGGGATATGGGTATAAAATACCTTCAAGCTGAAGGCGACGCAGAGCTGATCGTACAACAGGTCAGAGATCGCTATCAAGTTAGAAAAGGCTGCCTTCAGGCTTAAATACAAAGGGTGTGGAATGTTATTGATTGGTTCAAAGCATTCAACATCAAGTACATTCCATGCAAGAAAAATAGCAAAGAAAATGCCCTTGCGGTATCCCCTACACTCTTCATGCCTCATTCTGATTTCCGTCAGAATGCCTTCACTATTGAGCTCGTGTACAGGCCATCTGTCCTCGACAATTGTGAAAATTGGCAGGTCTTTGATGATGATGATGACATCAAGGAGTTCCTCTGCATGGGGGAAAATTACAAAGAACTATTCTTTGAAGGAAGTACCTCTCCTTTCAAAGAATCCATAGCAGAAGATTCTGAAGCAACGGAATCTGGCATCATCCAGCTAAGAGGTAACAACATCCCCAAGGGCCTAGTATCCTTGGAGGATATATTTGACAAACATTATAGATGTGTGCAAGATCAAAGAGATTCAGCTAGCAAAACATCCACTGAGTATAGTCAAATCAACATTGGCACTGAAGATAAGCCTCGACTTGTCAACTTGGGAAAGGGTTGCACTGTGGAGGAAAGCAACAGCTTTGTCTCTTTATTCAGACAGTACAAAGATTTCTTTGCATGGACTTATCAAGATCTAAAAGTATTCACGCCAAAGGAATTGTCTCATACAATTCCACTCAAGTCAGATATCAAGCCTTTTAGGAAAAAGCAAAGGCACTACAACCCGCGTGTTCAAGATACAATCTACACGGAGGTACAGAAGATGGTGGACGCCAAGATCATATTTCCAATCCATCATTCTACCTGGGTGTCCAATATTGTTTCTATGCGCAAAAGAATGAAGAAATCCGGATTTGTGTCAACTTCAGGAACCTAAACCAATTGTCGTTAAAGGATAATTATCCTTTACCTATCATGGAGCATACCTTGCAGACGGTTACTGGATCGGAGATGTTTTCATTACTTGATGGCTTTTCTAGGTATAATCAAATTGCGGTGGCTAAGGAGGATCAAATCAAGATAGCGTTCACCACCCTGTGGGGAACGTTCACCTATGAGAGGATGCCCTTTGGCCTCATCAACACCGGTGCCACCTTTCAGCGAGCCATGGACTTGGCGTTTGGAGATGTAAAGAACAAAGTGATAGTCGTCTACCTTGACGACCTTACTGCTTTCTCACAAAAGCAGCAAGATCATTTTCAATAATTAGTGAAAGTGTTTGAGAGATGTAGGTATCACCATATATCCTTGAATCCAAAGAAGTCTATCTTTGTGGTGACAGAAGGCGAACTACTAGGCCATATCGTCTCCAAAGAGGGAACTCAAATCAATCCAGATCGAGTGGATCCTATCAAAAACCTATCTCTCCCAACCAATACTACTCAGGTGCACTCTTTCTTTGGAAAGGTAAACTTCATACGAAGATTTGTACCTGACTTCTCAAAGCTAACCAAGGATATATCAGCAATGATGAAGAAGACGGCCACCTTCAAGTGGACCGACAAAGGAAAAGAGGCGTTCGTCAAGATTAAAGAAGCCATCAGTAAGGCACCAGTGCTAGTTCGGCCCGATTTCAATAAGGAATTCATTCTTTACTATTACACGTCGGAGTACACTCTCTCTGCCATACTAACCCAGAAGCTAAATGAGGAGTCAGAATCGCCAATTGCTTTCATGAGCAGTAGTTTCAAAGACAGCGAATCCTGCTACTCCCAGATTGAAAAGAACGCCTATGCTGTCGTGAGAGCTATGAAATTTTTTAGATTCTACATCTTAAATACTCGCACAACAGTTTATGTCAATGATCCTGTAGTAAAAAGTATCCTAACTCAGCAGGAGATGGGGACTAAGAGAGGCAACTGGATCACCAAGGTCTAGGAGTATGACTTAGATATCAAGCTGACCAAACTCATCTGCGGGAGAGGTCTATGTCAGCTCATGGCGGAAGATGGTGATCTAAAGCATCAGGTAGCTGATGGTGAAATAAGAACAGAAACTGAAGAAGACCTTCCAATGGTCTTATTGGTTGATTCTGCGAAGGAGTGGTACTCAGAACTATGGTACTATGCAACCTATGGAGAATGTCCAAACCACTTGGATAAACAGTAGAAAAGAACCCTGAGGTTAAAAGCACAAAACTATGTGTTGCGAGGCAATGTTCTATACAAGCGTGGACTTGATGGAACGTTCTTGCTTTGCGTCAGTAGAGACCAACAATGATGGTTGTTGGAAACATTTCACAACGAAGCATACAGTGGCCACTTTTCATTGAGGGTCACAGCATTCAAAATTCTATGAGCACAGTTCTTCTGGCCAACTCTATTCCACGACGCATATGAATGGGTGCGACAATGTCAACAGTGCCAACATTTTGTTGGAAAAATCAAGCTAGCGGCCATTCCACTGAGGCTAGTAATAGTAGATGCTCCATTCCAGCAATGGGGTATCGACTTCATAGCACCAATAAACCCACATTCCAGTAAGGGACATGTCTATGTCCTTACAGCGACAAATTATTTTACCAAATGGGTTGAAGCAGTTCCTACAAAGAATGCTACTTCTAAAGTTGTGTGCACATTCCTCAAAGAAAACATCATCACACACTTCAGCGTACCAAGGAAGATCGTGACCGACAATGCTACAAGCTTCTCATCAGAGGAGTTAGTAGAATTCTATTTCGACTACGGCATCACACTGTCCCATTCTTCAAATTATTATCCACAAGGCAATGGACAGGCCGAGTCATCCAATAAGAACATAGTCATGATCGTGCGCAAGATGGTTGAAACCAATCAACAGTCTTGGCACATTAAGTTATATGACGCTCTTTGGGCTGATAGGATCACACCCAAGAGAGCTATCGACACTTCCCCCTTCATTATCATATACGACACTGAAGCGATGCTACCCATCACTTTGGAGTTGTTAGCTTTGCAGCTGGCATTTGCAATAGAAGATGAAGAGTTCAATGATCCAATCCAAAAGCGCATTCTGTGTCTGACACAATTGCAAGAAGAAAGGGTGGAAGTTGATAAAATCACTCAGCACCAAGAAAGAGTGAAGAAGATCTTCGACAAGAAGGCTCGGCAACGAGACTTTGAGATTGGAGATAGAGTCCTGTTGTGGGACAAGAGACACAAACCAAAAGGAATGCATGGAAAATTTGACTCCCTTTGGTTGGGCCCGTTCTTGATACATGATGTTGTAGGAGAGAATTCTTACATTCTCTCACATTCAAATGGAAGGCTCTTTCCACTGCCCTACAGCGAGTAGTACTTGAAACATTTCATCCGTTCAAGGATGGGGTGAGTATATTATAGATAATTTTTCGCTTTATCGTTATGTTGTTATGTTTTTCCCCATTCCGTAAAGTATTGTCGTGTTTTAGGTGATTTCTTAGGAAGTCTTGTTTTAGGTGAATAAATAGGTGAGCCCCAATAACGAAGTTGAACTTCAAGTTTTTATGTGAAATAGGAAATGAGTCCTGACTTCGTTACCCAACTGATAAAAGTACTGGTCTACGAAACTTGAGATTCTCGGTTCTCCTATGTCGTAGGTATCCGACATGGTCACCAGACGGAGCCTATGTTATACCCAAAATGAAATTTTTCGCATTTTGCTTAAATTGAGCTAAACAATGTAAAAATGCAATCAAAAGTATGTTTTAGGTCAAACCAAACATGAAGTCTTTGTGGGTTTATGTCAAGGAACCTATGGTTAAAATTCTGAAAAAATGAATCCTATTTTTAAGGAAGCCCTAAAAAATAGGACCTTCCCGGAAATGATTGAAAATAATTATGATAGGATTAATTTCCTTCACGATCACACTGATCAAGTCAGAATTATAAAAAAACATGTTTTACTC
This sequence comes from Sequoiadendron giganteum, assembly GCA_007115665.2. Lineage (NCBI taxonomy): Eukaryota > Viridiplantae > Streptophyta > Pinopsida > Cupressales > Cupressaceae > Sequoiadendron > Sequoiadendron giganteum. Next base: position 295,268,597 of record CM021108.1, read on the forward strand.
TGGTGGGTCTATTTCTGTTTTTCAGGAAAAAATTTAGGAGCTCCGCAGCCATTAATGGCAAATTGGCTAGTACCAGGTGCTAAAAGCTAAACCTCAAAAGCTTCAACGAAGAAGCTATGGCAGAAAAGGATGAAAAGATGTTGTTTCAACGAAGGAGATTCTCAAAACGGAAAAGGCCAAAATTTGGCTAAGTCTAGAAAATGGACGTTTTGTCTACCAAGGCAAAACACAATCTACAGTTGAAAAAGGCGCCCCTCTTGAGGAAAGGCGCCCTTAGATCTTAGAGGGAAAATGTAATCATTTGGCATCCTCAACTCAGTCATCCTCTTCACTTTCATGCTAGCTCAATAACGAAACAATCAGCAAAATCATCTGATTCAGGGATCATTGACCAACCGTCAACAGAGTATGGAGGATCCATCAACAACAAAGATGCCAAATCAGAGAGCTTCAAGGTAAAAGCGCCCCTGCTAGTCAAGGGAACCCTTCAATTGCAAGCACCAAATGAATCCATAAGCAGCAACTCTATACATGATATCTTTCCAGCTTCCTCCCAGCTACGTGATCAATCTAACAGCAAGTCCATAAGACACACCAAATGATCAAGAGTTGAGATCAAGCAAAAAAAGCCAAATTGAAGAACTAGAAAGATAATCCAGAAAATGGCTAAGGCATGGCTAAAAGCACCCTTCTTGAAGAAAGGCGCCCTTTCTTGGAGGCATCCAGATTCAACCAGAATATTCACTGCCTCCCAAGATGACCTCAGCTATGACTTATCTCGTCAGCGAGACTATCAGCTATAACTTTCGACAAATCAATCATCTAATGGAGGAGGTCAAAGCCAGGCAGTTCACAGCATGAAGAAATTCAATCAAAAGCTAAAAGCACCCTTGCTGGCCAGGGGAGCCCTTTAGTTTGAAGGACCTAAACTTGCCAGCTTCAACTGAGAAGTCAGTCATCTTGAGCAAGATCGAACCGGCTATCCGATACATCATTAAGTAGAGTCATCTGATTCATCTAGCATCGGGAACGTCAGATCAAAGCAAAGAGGGTCTGAAAAGGTCAAAATGAAGAATGGTCAATGAAAATTGACTAAGGCATTGTCAAAAGTGCCCCTCTCAAGGAAAGGCGCCCTTCTTTCTGGAGGCCTAAAACTCAATTTTCTAAGTTAATCCCTCTCAGGCATATCTCATCGTGTTGATCCCACCTCAACAATAGAACTGCCAGCCACTGCCAAAGATCAACTGAGTAACCTGAATCAAAGATCAAACGGGAGCACTTCAGCTTGCAAAATGAATAAAAAATGATCAACTTCAAGGATGGATGCCTAAAAGAAGTCAAAGCAAAAGTGTTGACTTGAGTTAGCAAATTTGGAGCCAAAAAGAGACCAAACACTCCACAATCAGTGGAAATCATCTTTTGGAACTCCAAATTAGACCTAAATGATGAGTTATCTTCCATACTTTGTGGATCTTAACCCTAATCACCATATATTCATGCTAGGCATCCCATTCTTCATTATTCTTTTTGCAGGTTGAAGGACAAAACATCAAATAGATCCCAAGAACACGTTTTCAAGATCTGGCAGAGGTTTTGGACGGATCTTCAATATTTTTGAAGATCATTGACAGTAAAAGTATTCTTCCCCAGAGATTGCTTCCAGAGACAGATTATTGCAAAGTGGCAGTTTATAACTTCCAATCCATCTTCTGTCTACTTCCTCTATTTATGTCTATATTTCTTTGCATGTCACAGGAAACGACAGATAATCTCATATTTGGCCAACTGGGTATGATCAACACAACTTTTTCAGAAAAACCCACATGTTAGATTTTTCCAGAAAAAGTAGCCCTGCTGCCCTTATTTTTTAGGGTTTTCGAAAAAAGTCATAATATTGAAAAATAGACAAACTGGGTTTGTTTAGCTTTGAAGCACGAACAAAACCCATGTGTTAGATTTTTCTGAGAAAAAACACTTTCTGCTGCCCCTACTGCCTCTACCACCGAAGGGCTCTTGCATGTCAAAGAAAAACTCATTTTTCCGAATTTATAACAATCTGGGTTTGTTTATAAAATCATTCTCAACAAAACCCATGTCTCATAATTTTTCATAAAAACTACCCTGGCAAGGCTATTTTTAGCAGTTCCAGAAAAGTTGTCAAAATAGGGTCAAGTGCCCAGTCAATATTCAAGGTTTTCAAAATGCAATACTCTTAGGTACAATACAAGACCAAAACGGTCTTATACCATGGTTACCTGAAAATGACTGACACAAACTTATGTGAGAAAAATCCAAAGGTCAGTTCTGAAGACTTGGAGGGCATGAACCAAATTACGTTGCAAAACATTGAAGAATCCGGTTTATTCCAAGCTGCGTCTATTCCGATCACCTTACAAAGCATTGAACTTGTACCTGTTTGCACAAAGCATTATAACCCGACTACAAGAGAGATCATGTCAGTAGACGAGAGGGTGATTTGCTGCTTGAAGCCGGTGGACATAGAGACTTGTTTTGCAATTCCACCATGCCCTACCAAGAAAGTCATATCAGTGATAGAATGCGAAAAGGCATTCGAGGCTTCGAAGGATGAGTGTTTGCTTATAATGGCTGAACATTGGTTGAAAACAAAGAGAACCAGCTTGCCCAGATTGGTTGGGAGAGGAAAATTCAAAGATGAGTATGGAGTGTTAATCACCCTACTCAGCAGAGTCACGGGGCAAGAGGAGGGGAAATCCTTCCAATCATGGATGTTCTACATTATTGGAAAAATAATCAGCAGGAAGGAACATTACGACTAGGCCTCTCTGATCAATTACACACTCCACCAACAATTCACCAGATTTCTAGAAGAGCAGTGTTCCTACCCAGTCTACCTGATAGCCTTCCAAGGCGATTTCATAACACTAAACACTGTGGGAACCCTGGGTGTGCAAAAGATACAAGATTACTTTCCTCGCCTAGAGTTCACTCTAGCAGAAAGACACTTCAAAAAGATAAATGACCTTTTTACTATGCACACCATGCACGAGCTAGACCATGAGATGCACGTGCGTATTTCACCAGCAGCTAAGGCAGCAATGGTGGACTGGGCAGATTGGTTCATCCAATTCCCCACTTTCACCTACATATGCATGTATGGCTACAATGGCCACCCTGCCATGATGCCACGCTACCCCTCAGATAGGGTAGTGTTCATGGAATTTCTGAGGCAGTTGGTTGAAGTTCACTCTTACCTTCACATAAAGAAAAAGACTGCTGCAAACTTTCCTTTTCATATGGGATTCTACAGATGCAGGATTGTAGCCGATGCCAGGTTGATAAGCCAGGAAATAGTGAGATTTAATCTCAAGTACCTCATTGACAAGAGGCCATCCTATGACCCTAGAGGCATCTTCACAGCTCACCTTGAGCAAAGATCATCACATGAACCTTTCATGGAAGATTTTTGGGTCAACTGCGAGGATGAGTACGAGGTGAGAAGAAGGAACCACAACAGATTCAAGCTCTCACAGATTGCAAAATTCATGTCAGAGGACATCGAGGGATTATTTGAGGACGAAGAAGAAGCCATTCTTTCTTCCTTCTTCACGGGTCTAGTGGATGCACAACCACTCGGCAAAGTAGAATGGTACGCGAAAGAGAGTACGTCTATTGAGGAAAGAACTGGTAGAGTAATTCGACACAGTCAGCTCTACCTTGACAGTAAAAAGACAAGGAAGGTAGTACTTCCCCGATCAGAGCCGCCAACGGTTCAGTTTACACTACCTTCCACATCTAGGAGGAAACACAGACAGAAGAAGATGAGCATTCTTCTAGAAGGAATGCGGACTTCAGGGAGCACATGGGGAAGAAGAGGGATTGCCAGCACAAGCCGGCAAGAGGTATAGGTGGAGACAACCACCAATTTACCTGAAACAATTAAGAATGTTGCACCTACACCAGAGCTAGTGATTGAAATAATCCCTGCAGAGATGGAATCCATTATAGAAGAAGTTGCAACAGAAGCGGTGCTTGTGATAGAAACAAAGCCACCAACTTCACCACCATCACAGAGGTCACAAAGTCCTATTGATTTGGACTCACCACCACGAGGCATTGCCACAGCACAGTCTCATTCTTCCAGCATTCAGGGGGCCTATGTTCCTCCTCCCAACGATGCTAGTCGAGATTCTATCTGGCTGGAAATCTCAGTTGGGAGGAAAAGGGAGAGACCTTCTTATTAGCTTGACTTCTCTGAATTCCACCATGTCCCACAAGACATGTTGACAAAGACGTTGAAGAAGCAGACACATGTAGAAAAGAATGCAGAGAACGAGGTTATCATAGAGACTGCTGCCTCGCCTGAAGACAAAGATATACATAATGTGAGGGTTGAGGATTTCACGCTTTCAAAGGTGAACCTTGGAAAGACCACTTGACAGGTGGAGGCAGACCTTCTTGGAATCGCCTCAACGAGTGTCAGAGAAAGGATGACAAAAGATGGACAAGACAAAGCAACCTTGAAGGCTGAAATCCGTCAGCTAAAATTGTACATTTCTAGTTTGATACGTGACACTCCAAAATCCTCGGCCTTGCCTCAAGGACTATTGGATCTCTTGGCTGAAAGAAACCATCATCAGTTGATTATATATGACAAACACTTGAGACGTCAAGTGGATGAGTTTTTCGTCGAAGGATGGTGTGTGTTGGAAAAAGCATATCAGGTGAGAGATAGGACACATGGACTTAGATTAGAAATCCAACAGTTAGATGTAAAGGCAGCTCAAGAGAGGCCGAGAGAGGAGGCGACATTTGTTGATCTACAATAGGCATATGAATCAATTACAACCATTAAGAACAAACACCATCTCTTTGAGTGGAAAGAATAGGTGGCATATAAGGTGAGAGCCTACGATGCTAATTCAGTGGAGCTAATTGACTATAGATGCTTTGTCGCCAATATTATCAACTTCGCAAGAACATTGGTAATATCCTTCCCTGAGTTAGAATATCAGGGAGGAGGAGAATATGTTGAGCTTGAAACAGTACAAACATGGTTCCAAGATGTCATCCGGTCTTCATTCCTTGAAGATCCCAATGGTTGCAAATTAGCCAAAATTGCAGCCATATCTATCCAGATAGATGAAGCAGCTACCCAATGCATAATCTATCGGCAACAGCTCACGATGGGTGAAGAAATGCTTAGATGCCACATAGTCACCTTGAAAAGCATTAATTGCCTAGGGGACGAAGAGGTCAATGACTGGATAGAGACTTTTTTGACCAGTGGTGAAGATGTGTAAAGCACCAAGGAAGGACGTCCTACCCTCCAACTAGCATTAATGATGACTGAATTCAACTTGATGCCCCTTTCCAAGTTGACTCCAGATCTCCACAGATCATGCATGTCAGATCCCACTGATCTAGGATGTCTATTTGACTCCCATGATTTATGGATCTCAGATCTCCTCAAAAGGTGGATGTCTATTTGGAGACATATTTGTAACATAAGTTCACTTTTAGTTAGGTGTCAGTCAATTGAGGTACAATTCTAGTTTGACTTATGTTTAGTTTCAGTTAACTGAAGTAGATTTCCAGTTAACTGTTTGCTCACCTACTTTTAGACATAGAAATAAATCTTGTTGATTGGCAAGAATTGTTTGATAACTCAAGGAGATTTTAGGGTTGCCTACTCCTTTGAGTTTCTATAAATAAGAGCCTTAGGTTCTTTATTTGTTTTTGAACCCTTATTTGCTGAGCAAAATTGTTGTGCCATTGTTGCCAGAGTTAGCTTGTTTATATGTGTTCACTCTTGGATGAGAGTTCGTTGGTTGATCGCAATTGTGCATGATTTCATGCCTTTGCTGTCCCAACCTTTGCAATTCTTTGGAGAAGCTTGAAGAAACAAATCAGATGGCACATGCTTGCTTGATCTAAATATTTGAGTCTATTAATAGTCTTGTTTTCAAATAGTGTATTGTTTCAATCTCCTCCTTAGACAGGTGTCGTCAGCTCCTTGGATATTTTGTTGTCAATCATTATCGTATGATGTTGTTTAATATTTTATCTTGCAACCTAGACTTTGGACAGGTGTCATCACCTCCTCGAGAATCCTGCTAGACAAGCCATCGTTCCTTGTTGTTTCCAGTAAGCTGTTTCCAAGCCTATACCTCAAATAGGGGTTCCTCCTCCTTGGCAAGTCTCAGATCCAATTTATCGTAAAGATTGTTTGCTTGTATCAAGCCCTATCTTGGTATATATCAGAAGGTTCAGAGCCTCAGCCATATTCCATTGAGATGGAGGATTCAAGTGATCCAACCCATCCATTTCGCTCCTACGCCCTCATGCTTTGTTTATCTTGGGGAGGTAGGATAGTTTAGAAGCTTAGTTAGTCATAGTTAAGATCTGCAGAAACCAGAGAAAAGGCTTAGCTATGGCCCATTGGTTTATACACCCTTGTGTCCTGCCGCTGAGTAAAAAAGATAGGAATCTTAGTACACCCCTTTTTTATAGTAGAAAATCATAAAAGAGAGATCTTCCTCTCTATAATTTGAAGAGCATGTACTAACACACTTGCAATAGCTGTTTGTTTCCAATAAGCACTCCAGAGGTGCTAATTGAAACGCCAACACACAACTACTAAAGGGACCTTTCAAACAATGTCAGATCCTAATCCCCCAGAGCTTGGTACCTTTGAGTTCCCCATTGCTGACCAAGCTAGAGCTATTGTGTTGAAAAACATTCCACCATCATCATTACCAATATTTTATGGCTTGGTAACTGAGGACCCAAATACCTTTCTCTTTGAGTTTGACGTTTTGTGCAGAAGTTATGATTATACTTCTGATGCCCACTGACTCAAGCTCTTTCCAACTACTCTTAAGGATGTTGCCCTTAGATGGTTTATGGGCTTGGCAGGGATGTCTCATATTGGGACACACTGAAGACAAATTTCTTGGAGAAGTACAAGGAATATTGCGGAGGATTAGAATGAAGAAGAGATGATATTTTCTCAATGTCTCAAAAAGAGGATGAGCCATTGGAAGATTATATAGAAAGATTTCAATTTTCTTTGAAGAAGAACCCACAACATAAACTGTCAGAGGAATCCCTTAAATTAGTATTTTTAAGAAGGATTAATGAAGAATGTATGGATGATCTCAACCTTATTGGGGGAGGATACATTTCTATAGGTCCATTTGAAAATTTTGTAGGAATTATTCAAGGACCCTTTCCAGAAAGCCAAGAGGGGAGAGATCATCCATCACAAGTAAGTCCTCTAATGGGGTCTCCAAAGTTGAAATTAGTAATTTATTGTCCAACATGAAGTAGGATATAATCAGTCATCTAGCAACACAGTTGGACACCCTCCATATCAAGAAGAAGCAGGAGGAAGCAAAAGCCATGCTCATTGAGTACTATCCTAACTATAGGCAAAGGAAAGCCAGTTGTAAGTGCAAACGAGTGGCCAAAATCCAGCAAGAAAAGATTGAGAAACCAAACTTCTAGGTAATGGAAGGAGATGATGGAAAAAATTTCTACATAACACAAAGAAGGCCTTGGAAACAGAGACAAGATATGCCACCAAACCCCCTTGTTTTGAATCCATCTTTCCCTTTGAGCAATCAAAAATTTCTTGTTTGGAAATCTCAGCCCTGACAAACCAATTAGAACTAGTGGTAGAGTCCTCAACAGTGGCCAAAAGCCGGGCCAAACTGGAACCAATAGCTAAACTCATGGCCACAACAAAAAATTTAGGGTCCCAACTATAACCCACAATGGCCAACCCAGCAGAATCAATGGCACCCCCGGTGGTAGAAAGGTCAACCATGGCAACAAAATATGAATTACCAATAGCCTATGCTACCTCCACCTTAGCAACAAGCTCTACTGCCCCCATCAAATCCTCAGTCTCAACTGCCTAGACCATTGCAGATACCCACCCAACCTACACCAAACCCTAACACTAAGCCTATTCAACAAGCTTACACTAATGAAGTTGTCCAATACCACACTTATGGGGTAGATGTGAGTAACCTTCATCTCACATCATGGAAGCAACTTGTAGGACCTTCATCTCCCAAAATTACAAAATTAGGCGATGAGGAACCCACAAAGGAAGCCTCGAATAACCCATCTCTAGAATCTTAGCCCAATCCAGGGCTCCATATTGCATCACATCTGAAGCCTCCATTCCCGAAACATCTAAATATCCAACAACATCACATACAAGTTAAAACATACCTTCTAAGCCAGTTGAAAGATGTCAGCATTAAAATTCCCTTGATCCAAGCCATCAAAGATATTCCCATCTATACTAAGACTATTAGGGATCTTTGCATTAAAAATCCAAGAAGGAAAAGAAAGGACCCACAGGCAATCCATGTTTTGGGTAACCTTTCTGATATAATATTGGGAAATATAACTATTCCCAAATATACATATCCTGGTAGTCCCGTTGTGGACGTTAAAATCAATGGGACCCTTATTAAGAATACTTTGATAGACCCGGGTACTGCAATTAATGTAATGACCAAGGAAACCATGCAACAACTATAGTTAGCCAACCTAAGGCCTACTCATACAGTCTTACAATTAGTCAATAGGTCTATAGTTAATCCTGAAGGAGTTATTGAGGACTTGATCATTGCATTAGATTCTTAGGACTACCTTGTTGACTTTATAGTACTTCAGCCCAAAGTTAATCTTGTTGGTTATCCACTAATCCTAGGTCAACCTTGGTTAGCCACAGTCAATGCATTCATAGGCTGTAGGTCAGGTAACATGATCATATCCAACAAAACTATAACCAAGAACCTGGTACTCTATCCACCAACTCAGCCACATCAAGACCTTGAGAAAACCATTTGGCCACACCTAGATGTTGAGGACAACTACTCATTGTAGAATTTAATGACCATTGAACATAGCCCCTTACTGGATATTCAAGATGAGGATAAGCTGATAGCTCATATCATATAAAATGACTATGGAAAATGACATCCATAATAGTAAGGTTGTCTATCCAACTTGCAAGATCCCTTGGAAAGCATAATACCTACCAGATCCTCACAAGAGATATCCCAAATAATCCATACCTTGTTACCCTTGCAATGCTTTCCAATAATACCTAGTCTTGATCTATCCTCTGTACAAGGCATGTCTATGCAACTAGAGATCAAGCCTGGAAAAATGTTGAATGTTAATAATGCATTGAATGATGAACAACATAAATCCTTGCACGTTGCGTTGTAGGCACATACAATAGATTTTGCATGGGATTATAGTGACATGACAGGCATTGATCCTGCCTTATACATGCACAAGATTTACATCAATGATGGCTACAGACCCATAAGGCAGCCACAAAGGTGCATGAATCCAACCCTCAGAGAAATTATGAAAGTTGAACTGCAAAATATTTTGAATGTAAGCTTCATATACCCTATATCAGATAGTGAATGGGTTTTAGTGCCATTAGTCATACTTCCCAAGAAGGGTGGTAAATGGAGAGTCTATATTGATTACAAGGAACTAAATACTGCTATAAGGAAGGATCACTTTCCATTGCCATTCATTGACCAAGTTCTTGATTCTTTGGCAGGGAAGAAATATTTATCCTTTCTTGATAGTTTCAGTGGTTATAACCAAATTAAGATTGCACCTGAAGATCAAGATAAAACCACATTTACTTGTCCCTAGGGTACCTATGCGTATATTGTTTTACCTTTTGGTCTGTGCAATGCTCCAGCCACATTTCAGAGAGTAGCGCTTAGTATTTTTTATTTATTTTACACATGATAAGATGGAGATTTACATGGATGACTTCACCACATATGGTGAAACATTTGATGAGGCTTTGCAAAATTTAGAAACAGTCTTGAAAGGATGCATTGAAAATAATTTATCATTGAGCAATGAAAAATGTTTTATGATGACGACAAAAGACATTGTCTTGGGACATTTTATTTCTAGTGTAGGGATACAAGTTGAACCTAAGAAGATTGAGATTATATCTACACTTCTTGTCCCTCAGAAACAAAAGGATGTGAGAAGCTTTCTTGGACATACAGGTTATTATAGGAGATTCATTCAAGATTACAACAAAATTATTGCCCCTTTATTTACTTTTTGGACAAAGGATATTGAATTTGAGTGGACTCCAGACTATCATCAATCCTTTGAGAAGTTAAAATTAGTGTTGACTAAGGCACCAATTTTGCGAGGTCCAAATCGGACATTGCCATTTCAAATTCACACTAATGCATAAGACTTTGTCATTGGAGTTGTCCTAGGACAAAAAGAGGGGAATAAGGAGTATGCCATATATTATATCAATAAAAACCTACAATTAGCCAAATTGAACTACACCGTGACTGAAAAATAAATGCTTGCTATTGTCTACGCCATTAACAAGTTCAGACACTACATTACTGGCTATCAAGTATTCATACATACAGACTATACAACAATTAGATACTTGATGTATAAATCAGTGGTAGGTGGAAGACTTATATGGTGGTTATTGTTACTGCGAGAATTTGACATCACAATAGTTGATAAGCCTAGAAAAGCTAATGTGGTTGCCAATTTACTCTTTAGATTGCCTACTCAATCAGCTAAAGGGGTGGTTGATGATTCTTTCCTTGATGAGCATTTATTTTCTCTAAATGTACACACCCCATGGTATACTGATATAGCTAACTACTTGGTAATAGGGAAAATTCTAGCTTGCTTCTCTCCTAGGGAGGAAAGACAGTTAGTTCAAAAATGCTTCCCTTATTCTTGGATTTATGGATTCTTATTTTACACTGGCCCAAATAACATTATCAGAAGATGTATTAGGGAGGATGAAGTGTTTGATATAATGAAAGCCTGCCATGATGAACCTTGTGGTGGAAATTTTGCAGCCAAGAGGACAACTTTTAAAATCTTAACAATGGGATATTATTGGCCAATGCTTCATAAAGATTTTGTTAGGTATACTAGAAGTTGTGACAAATGCCAAATAATGGGGAGACCTACAAGAAGTGAAGAAATTCCTTTACAACCCCAACTAGCATTGGCTCCTTTTGAAAAATGGAGGCTATATTTCTTTGGCTCTATATCTCCCACTTCAAATAACAAAGAATATATATCGGTATGTATCGACTACTTAGCCAAATGGGTAGAAGTAAAAGCATTGTAGTTTGCCAAAGATGTCAATGTTGCAAAATTCTTATATGAGGAAATCTTCGCTAGGTATGGTGTTCCTAAGGAGATAGTGATTGATCAAGGACCACAATTTACATCAGACCTTATAGCCCAGCTAGTGAAGGAATATCAGATCAGGTACAAGAAATCCACTCCATACCATCCTCAGGAAAATGGTCAGGTAGAAGTTACAAACAAGGAGATTGAGAACACATTGACAAAAACTGTGCAACTTCATAGAAGAGATTGGGTATCCAGATTACCAAAAACTGTTTGGGCATATAGAACTACATCGAAGACAACTACAAGGTTTATCCTTTATGAGTTGGTTTATAGAAAAACATAAGTGTTACCATAGAGTTTGAATACAAAACCCTACGTACAACAATTGATTTAGGGATGGACTTAACAAAATCTCAGAAAGAAAGGTTGCAACATTTGAATGCCTTTGATGAAATCAGATTGCAGGCATTGCACCACATAAAGGTTGTCCAAAAACATAAGATTAAATGGCATGATCAATATATTAAGACTAAAGAATTTGGCGTAGGAGACTGGGCACTTTTGTATGATTCTAGATATAAAGAATTTCTAGGAAAATTGCAATCACAATGGCTAGGACCCTATAAGATACAACAAGTGTTTCCTAATGGTGCGGTACAATTATAGACTATTGATGAGGCCAAATTTTCACTACTGGTTAATGGCCATAGACTCAAGCTATATAAGAAACCACTTGAACACGATGATTTCATCCTATCTCTAATGGATAAATATGGTGCACACAGTTTTGTTGATTCAAGATCTGGGACACAAGATGATGTTTCAACAGGAAACGACTTACTGAGCACGTTTGGTAATACAACGATCGAGTTACACAACTCCACCTTTGAGATTAACCAGACCTAATTTTCCATGCTTTAAGATACTTGTACACACACCACAATATTCATGCACACATTATACGATTATGATAACACTCCAGCCTTCTCCACACAGGACCTGTTCACCATATTCATAAGGGACCTGATGCTAAAGGAACCTGTAGCTTCACACTCCCTACATTCTGATAGGGACCTGACACTGTCGATGCCCATAGAAAAATTCGACGACTGGAAATAATATTTTATTCATTTGACACCATATTTATTGCAAGGTTATGAGCATTAATTTTCATTATACCCACATATTCATCCTACATATCGTGGCATCATTATTTTATCACCTACGTACATTTCAAATCTTTCATGTTGTCACATCACAAGCTTGCATCTATCTCACCGTATCCACTATTCATCCAATATACTTATTGCCTTGTATTTAATATATGTCCCATCAAATCCATAACTGTATATATTTTTTCAGTTTCCACATGCCACCGATGGTTATTTTCTTACGACGATACTTGAGGTATACTATTATGATTATGCAAGCTTTCTTTTAAACTTTTTATGAAATTTTATTTCATTTCCACATATGTGAATTATTAAACTATTTAATTCCATCAACTCACATTTATATCGCCTCCAAATCCTCACTATGAAGTGAGGTCACTTCACCCATTAAGTTGTGGGGGGAGTACGCTTAATCTATCTTTTCACCAAATTTTTTGAATTTTCCACCCTAAATTGAATTAATGAAAATCATGACATGCAAAGCCTAGAGACATATTTTTATTTCTATTTCCGCCCACTGCCATTTTTGCAATTTCCAAAACTTGAAACCCTATAGAATTTGTAAGAACCTTAGCTTGGTTTCTATCAAAGCTAAATTTGAGGAGGGATTTGCAGTTGTAGTGTGGTGTGGTAGTAAGAATACATTTGGAAACTAAGGTTTTGAAGTCATAAGTGAAGTTAAAGGTGGTAGGAAAAGATTGAGCTAAACTCTTGAGTTGATTTGGTATACTGAGCAGTAAAGAGAACTAATATGGGGGGAGATGTCATATGGAGAGAGTCGACAACTCATCAATATATTTTGGAGGATGCAACTATCCTTCCTATATTCACAAGGATTAGATGGCTCAACTATTTCCTAAAATCGATAGAGTATACTAGTGATTTAACAAGAAGATTTGAAAAAACTCTCTAGTGTGACGAAGCCATGGTAAAAGGACTTTTTGTGGATGCTTCGAAGACCACCATTGCTCAAGTAACCAAATTTCCAAGGACGAGAGTAGAATTCCCAACTCGATTTGATGTCGTCAAAGCTCGGGAGGAATTTTGCACAAGAGGAGAACTATTGGATTCCTCATCACAAGGTACAAAAAGAATGTCTCTCCAATAGTTATGGGCAAGGTGTGCTTATTATATTGTCAGATATATTACATGTGATGGGAGACAAAATATGTTGTATACTGTTCATTTTAAGTTATTAAGCCATCTTAGGCATAATAGGATAGTCAATGTACCCAATTTTCTATACCACCTATTGAAAAGAATGGCTTCAGAGTATCAAAGAAGACAATATGATACTTCTCTCTCTCACCATTGCTTGGTTACCCTGTTGATAAAAAGAAGCCTAAGAATTCAATACCCACAAGTAAGGTGGGAGGATTTTAGGGCTAAGGAGTGTAATGACATGAACAGTTTGTTGGTAATGCCCGAGAATATAAGAATTCAAGATAAACCCCAGAATGAACCTGAAGAGGAAAACCCTCATAATTGGCTTGTGGCCTCACCTACCTGCAACCAAAGTAAACATGTAGAACCTGAAGAACCAAAGTCTAGGCCATCCAAAAATGAGGAGTTACCTTCTCCTTCAAAGCCACAAAAGTCTAAAAGTAAGAAAATTAGTGTATCCACTACTTCCACACCCTCTAAACTAGAAGAAGAGGATCCAAAAGGAAAGAGGATTTTTCAGAAACAGAAAAAGGAACATGCCTTGAAAAGGAAAAAGGGTATTAAAAAGGAGAAGAAGAAAGTTGAAGCAAAGATACTCACATCTAGATGTTTTGGTAGGCTCAGGAAACAAAATATTGCAAAGGAAGGCATTGGGGAACTTAAGGGAGAAGAGGAGAATAGAGAATAGTTCCAGGGAAATCAACATCAACAACAACAAGAAAATGTCATTGTTGTGGAGACTGATTCTGAACTAAGAGGGAATACCCCTGGTAATATGAATGCACCTGTGCAAAAGAGAAAGTATGTGATAATGTCTTCTGATTCTGAGTCAACAGATTTATTTATTGCAAAGAAACTAAGAACAAAAGCTCCAGCTAGTCCCACATATGGAGAATATGAAGGAGGGAATGAATAGTTTGAAGGTAGAGATGAATTTTATCTCGAGGAGAGGAATGTAAGGCAATAACTCTATGAATCGTTGGATAGAATTAAACACCTAGAGGAGTTGGTGAAATACTATGAGCAGAAGGACAAAGAAAGGGAAGTCAAAATGAAGGAGATGGAGGAAAAAATTAAGTTGTATGGTCATGGTGCTAAGTTGGATTTGCTAGCACAAGTGGTTATTACCAAGATAGGGGATAAGGAACTAGCTATCCCAAGAGAGAAACCCCCTCCTCTTAAAACTCATGGTTATCACACAACTTTCTCTCTAGGTTACCAATTGTGGAGTGTGACTAATGAGTTTGAAAGAGATAAAGAAAAATGGAAGAAGGAAAAGGAGAGATATATGCAAGAATTGGAAAAGAAAGAAATGGAGTTGAAAAAGTCAGTAGTCTGATTAGAAGTTGTAGATAAGGCTGCACAAATTGTCAAGTGCAGGCCTCCACCCAAGACTTATGCATTGTTTCTACAAGAAAGGTACCTGTGTTTTCAATTCAGTAGATTAATTATTAAATAATCAACTACCATGAGTCAGCCAGATGAGTTTCTTAAAAAAATTAAGACTTCCACATTTGAGGACCAGGATCAATTGTGTGAATTTTATCTACACAATTATGTGATTCCTAATGAAACAAAATGGAATCCCTTAATGTCTTTGGGAGATGTTCAAGTCAGATCTCTTGCCTCTTACTATAGGAATGAAAAACTTAGAGGAGAAATTATGGGAGAATATGATGAAAAAGAGAAATATATTGCACTTCTAGTAAAAAGAGAGGCTAAGGATTCAAAGATAATTATTGATGAGTGGATGAGACTTCTTGGGCATAAAGGAGTTGGTAAGACAATAATGAAACTCAGGAAGGAAAACTATGAGAGGATGAAAATGCTAGTTGTAGGAATTACACGGTAGTGTTATAAGTATGTGCAAAACCGATGGAATGAACTAACCCCTGAGTTGTAGAAGGAGCCACATTTTGTGTACAACTTTAATACTATGCTATGGAGGGTGCAAAAATACATGGCAACCAGTATTAACAAAGGAGTTCATTGGATACCCCTTACATTTCAACCACCTATTCTCCTTTGTCCAATTCCACATTGGAATGGAAATAAAGGTGATGAATGTGAAAGGGAAGAAGCTATTAGAATGAGGCAGCTTTCAGCATACCAAGGTTTTTATCTATAGCAAGATCAGGGTGCTAGTACAGTCATGGACTTAAGGAAATTCCCTCTGTAGTATAATCAAGACCTTTAGTATTTTGCTTGGGGACAAGCAAAAAGTTAAGTTGGGGGGGATGATAGGTCTAGATAATAGTATGTTTTTTTTTGGTTTTATGCAAACTCTAAGATACTTTTAAACACACTTCCTAATATAGACCTAAGACCCAAAAAAATGGTGATGGAATTATGGTTTAATATATTAGCATTAAGTGGTTTTTATGAATATGTGCATGGAAATGTTGATGGAAAGTTATGTTTAATTATGATGATTATCTTTGTGTACGTGTTTTGTGAAACTAACTTGATTGTAGAAAAAAGAGGAACCATGATACACAACCATAGTGAGATAAATCCAGAGCAAAAGGTTTGTTGAATACCGAAACAGGGGAAGCTACAAAAATAGTTGAATGTGGTGATTATTGGTTGAAAGGATTTAATGAAGATAGAACCCACGTTATCATAAATAGTTAATAAACGTTGAAGAAGAGGTCTTTCTTATATGGGACTTTGACTGATGGACATATAATTGAATGTATTATGTTTTGACAGAGTTCTAGTTTGATGGGATTCTCTTTCTTTTCAGTTTTAGGTTGAATAATTCCAAATCTTGAATCCACACTCTAAATATCTAGGAGTGGAATTAATGATTTTTGTTTAAGTTGTTGCTTTCAATAAAGACTCCCTCAATTTGTATATAATTGATGGTTGAGTTTGTAGTTCAGCTAGTTGATTATTCACAGTTTATAATATCTATTATTTCTAGTTGAACATGAATCTACAAAATGGTTAAATCCAGTTTGTATGAGTATTTTGTAATCCTTTATCTTATGCAATAAATGGAGATCAATTCATGAGATGTGTGCAATCTATTAGTTAGATTGAGTTCAGTTAAGTGGGAACAGTTACTTGAGCACACCACTCAAGGTATTGTTCTTCACTTCATCTTTTAGTTATTTATTTTTGTTGATAGTTAATATTAGTTTATCATTGTTCATGAATTGTGTGCAAAATAAATGATATTTCATTTCTTCCTTATTAAAAGTGAATGCTTAGGAACATGAATGTAATCATTATTAACAATACTCTGGAGGTCAGTTTAGTTGACTTAGTAATCTTAATTAGGTTTTCAGTTAACATAGTATCATTTCATTAGCAATAGTTCAATTACAACCTTTACTATAGGTACCCGTAGCAACTAAGTTTTAGTTACTTTTATTGTTTTATAGTTTTGTGAATTTCCAGTAACTAAAATAACTACAGAAGGATAGTTTAGATAGTTTGGGTCCATGAAGACATATATAGTGATGCACCATCATAAGGTTACACACCTTGGTTGATGATTTAATGTAGTCTTAAGTAGTGTCAAGTGGACTATTCAGTTAGTTGATCCTTTGAATTGAGTGAATTTCACCAAGTTTACAAACATTAGCTTAGACTCTTCAATTTTGACTAGGTATGTTTAGTTGAATCCTAAAAGGAGTCAAGCTAGAGATATGTTTTGTTGTATGGTAGGTGGATTCATGGTCCTATTATTCTGATTAGATGATGTGGAACTAAAGTAGGAAACACCTCATCTAATGGTGGATAGGTGTTAAGAGGGTTTGTATTTACTTGTTGTGAATGTTCATATAACGAATTTTAGAAGGTTAATGTTACTATAGGTTGTGTGGTGAAGTTGTTAGGTTCATGTTGGTTGATGTTTTAGGAAATTCTTACAATAGGTTTATAAAGGTAGAGGTAACTAAATTTTCCTTCCCAAAGAGGCTACTTAGTTTGGATTGGTCATTGTTAGGGGAAAATATAGTAACCTCCTGTATAAGTCGTTCTACGAGACATGTTTTTATCCAAACCTACATGGTGATTTAGATAAGCTTGAGTAAGGTCATGTTTCATAAACTCAAAAAACCTAGGAGAGTATTCAAGTTGATCTATCATTTATTCTTCATCAACTCTAGGGTAGACTTGTAAACTCTCACCTTGACAATACTGACTAGATGAAAATGGATCTAAGGTATGTTGTTCTATGTTTTTCTTTATTTGGGATCTAGTAAGAGGTGACATGAACCTATTGACTCTTTGTTTTTGGTTTTTAGATTTTACAACTTTTTTAAAAATTTGTGGTTTTTTAAGTTTATTAGGTTTTTTCAATTTTGAAAGTCTATACTAAGAAAATAAAAAAGATTAAAAAAATATATGGCTTAAAAAGGATAGGATCCCCATTTGGTTTTTGAATGGGGAGGTTATAATATAATAATAACAAACACAAAAAACACACCAACAATCCTAAAGTTAATCAGGTGGGAGTGACTCTTAGTGTGGGCCCACAAATAATACTATCTACCTATGAATGGATAGATAAGGATAGTCATGTACATGTGAAATCCCTTACCAAAGGTTTTAAAAATATTTTCCCTGGATAAATTTATCTCATCACATTGAGTATGTTGTGAGTAACTTCAAGGTATGATCCATATCCCTTGCACCACAATAAAAAATGATCAAAATATCCTATGTAGGCTATACAAGCTTTCTAGGGGAATCCTCAATATGCCACAAGAGCCCGTGAGGCCTAAACAACTAATTTAAAAGTGCAAATATGTCAAATAGTT
Source organism: Sequoiadendron giganteum (assembly GCA_007115665.2). Classification (NCBI taxonomy): domain Eukaryota; kingdom Viridiplantae; phylum Streptophyta; class Pinopsida; order Cupressales; family Cupressaceae; genus Sequoiadendron; species Sequoiadendron giganteum. Next base: position 295,286,880 of record CM021108.1, read on the forward strand.
GGAAGAAGAGGGTAACCCACTCTTCTCCTTCACTTCCCCAAGGTATAAAGTTCTTGGGGACTTTTCCCAAATGATAAATTCACAACTTCCAAGAGGCATGTCTTTCGATTCACCCCCTCCTATTTATACTCCACCAAAATAATGGAGTTGAGATCGTCCTATAGGGTAATGAAATCCCTAGGTAGGCCCCCTACAAATAAAAAGAAGTGGTATTTTTTATTCTCAAGATCATGCAAATCATGTGAGACAAGAGCATACGCACACACCCTTCAAGATCAAAAGGTAATTATTCTTTGATTAACCAAATTGAAATGTGCTATATATTTTAATCCCGTAAATCATTTGTTTGAAAAGACACATATAAAAAAAAAGAAAATATAAGGAAAAAGGTCTATAAACTTTTCTTCTTAATGTTATCCTACAAAACCAATTTCGTTAGAAGTTTTATTTTTTTGCTCTTTGGCTTGTGAAAAAGGATTGTACATGTTTTTCTCTTTCATGATGAAAAGTGCCACATTCAATGATTAACTCAAAATAGATAAAAGAAGATTTAAAATGAGAAAAATAAGAAAAATGTTAGATTTCTTACAATTTTTTGATAAATTAAAAAATATCACCAAAAAATGATAACATATGCAAAAGATATGCTCATTTCAAGATTGAAAATGAAATACTCACCTAACTAATTATACCTAGTTTTTGGTTACTAATTTAAATAAATAACTTGATTTACAAAGTCTATCTCAAAACCAACTTTCCAATTCTTACAAAAAATGAAAATTTGATTAGTACATCAAAAGTTATAAGCATTTTCATGAAGTAAGTTTGTATTTTTGAAAATTGTAAAGGAAAGGCAAGAAATTTGGCCAGGTTATTAAACATCTATAAAAAAAATTTACCTACCAACTACAATAAAATTAATATTTAGTATAAATTAATATGTGCAATAATTAAAACACAACCTAAAAAGTATAAATCTATACATAAGTACATATTAACAAAGAAAGTGCTAAAAAGTATGTTTTTAAGTGTAGAATGTCATCCTACACCAATATTTGGACTATTATTTATGAAAATTTATTTCTTAGCCCTTTTGGATGTAGTTGTGATATTTGTTTTCTCAAGAGGCTCCTAAAAATATTGATTTTTAGAACTTTTTGAACACACCTACAATCTCTGAGAAAAAAACAAACAACACACACTCACATATAACAAAAAATAAAGGTTAGTGTGTTCATGTTGGGTTCACCAAAATGTAAGCATTGAAACTAATGAGCTATAAATCATAAAATCCAATTGAAAGCACAAAACCAAAATCAAATCAAACCTCTAGTCTATAAACTCCACTGCAAACCTCAAATAAGAAAGATGTCGCTATGCCTTTAAAGTATATGGACATAAATATTAATAGTAGAATACTAGATAATATGATTTATTTATTTAAGATTTCAACATAAGGTAATTGTATGAAGTGATGGAATGATCCCAATGATGAAGAAAATGATTTCATTTATAGACTTAAAAGATGAGGATAAGACCAATCACCTAAGTTAATTGGAAAAGTGTCATTTCAAATCATGAAGAGATAATATTGGATTACTTAATTTGAGAATTGGATAAAAGTGCTCATAAAATTTTCATTTGTAGACTTAGTTAAATTGTGAGAAGAGAAGAAGTTTCTAAAGTGATGTGACTTAATTGATCGATGAAGATTGAGTTTCTAAATCGAGATCGAGTTAACTGATTAGTGATGGTTGAGATGATTGAAGAGAAAAAATGAGTTAAGTGAAGATTCAAAAATAGAAATTATGACTAGAAAATGGATAATTAGATCGTATTTAATTAAATTAAATTGATAAAGTGAGAATTATTAAACGACAATTAATTAATAAATGATAATATGTGGTAAATGATAATTTAATGGATGAAGATTCATTATGATGATGAAATTAATGATAAATGGATGATCCTATGATAAATTAATGTCAATTATTATGGAATAATTAAGTGAATATTTTAGTGTATATATACATACATCTATATCTACTAATATACACTTTTACACAAGTATCTATATAACCCCTTTAACCCAATATCTTGAATACCATTCCAATATTAAAACTTAGGGTATACCTTTACTTACACATAGCTTTAGTAATGTGTTAATCTTAACTATACATAACTACAATCTTTGAACAAAACTCTTATAAGTTTCATATGTTTATTTTTTTACTTTACAAAATAGTTTCCAATAGTCTTAAACTTGTTGAACTTCCTAGCCCAATATTCATTTTGTTTGTAGGTAATAATCGTTCTCTATAACTTTTGTTACACATTCTATGTAAGCATGTCTATGTGTATATGTGTATGCATATACACCTACACATTCTTACCATATTATTATCTATATGGTGTTGCTCAATGTCATATATGCACTTAATCCACTATTTTCACTAGAATAGTAATCCCTTTTATGGACAGAGTAGGGTATTATAAGAATAATAAAATAGAGTACATATTTATTTAGTAGCATTATACCAAGCATTGGTAATATAGGATAGATGACAAACTGTGTGTATTCAGTTGTATTATAACATAATGGTGACAATATTAAATATGTATGATAGAGTATTTGCACTCAACTGCACAATAATAGAGCAAATATATAATATGGATGACAGGGTGTTTACACTCAACTACACTATAATATAAAATAATAATGACAGTGAATTTCTACTTGGTAGTATTATGATAGAGTAGAGATAGTCACTATTTCACATATATGGCATCTAGGCCAAGAGAGAGCAACACATTTTTAATTTACCACAATGGTTTTTTATAAAATAAGAAATCAACATAAATATACTTCACATAGTCACTAGAGGAATTATTTTGAACAATAGGAAAAAAACTATTGGCAGGGTCAATTGGGTTCTAAAATTTAACATATTATAATGCTAGTTGTTAATAGAAACATTCTTAAAAACAAAACATATTTTTCTTAGATTTTTATGGAGAATAAGTGAAAATATATCATTGGTATCTTCAATAACAACTAAATTTTCTTTATGGCAGTTTTATGGTCTTAAAAATGATGGTTCCCAACACCCACAATTTCCTCTATGGTTTGACATTCTTCCAAACAACCAGTATACATTTTTTTGAAATAATTTTTGTTGTTGTTTAACAATTAAATAAATTGGGTTTTGGCTCTTTTTAAAAATATTTTCATTATATACTTGTATGAGTATGTGTATATATACACATATACAACATAGATGTACTACTAAATTTAAAAGAGAAAAGTCATAGAAAATAATAAACTTGCATCATATTATGGTGCTATAGACATCATACGAAAACAACTAAAGAAATATGTGGCTACATATTATGGTGCTACACATAATTGATTCATTTGTGGATAATTTTTAGAGACTTTTAGTTATGATGCCTGATATTACAAAAAGGAGGCTGGTGGTTTTATTTATGGAAGAATTAATTGAAACTTGTAGAGAACTAGTAAAGGCTTTCAACCCTACTTCTTAAGAGGAAGCTATTAAGAAGGCCTTGGATATCAAAACTTCAACTAATAGAGGTAGATTTTAGTCTATAGGACATCATTGATCAACACTCCATGGGCCATCCAAATTAACCCCTTAGGGATACCCAAGAACCTTTACTTTTGGGAAACAAAAGAAACCATTCTAGCATAGTTACCAAAACAAATAATTGCTCAAAACTTCTAAGGAAATGGAATAAAAGAACAAACCCTAGCGAAAGAATCTTTACTTTTCATGCAAAGTGCATTGGAAACAAGGACATAAATGTCTCTCAAATAGATAGGTGCATTACATAGAGGAAATTTTTGAGGATAAGGAGCCAGAAGAATTAAAGGTAGTTATAGAAGAGGAAGAAGTGGAGATAGAAGTACCTAAAGGGGAGAAGACTACTAGTAGCACTTTAGTTGCACTTTCAAGTGCACCCAAGTACCATTTATTTAGAGTTCATAGAGTATTAAAAGGATAGAAGGTGAAAATATTGATTGGAAATGGGGCAAGCCATTATTTTATTGATGAGAGTTTGGTAAAATAGAGGGGGCTACTTACAAAATAATTTCAAGGATTTGATGTCATGATGGAAAATAGAAAAACTATACCATGCACCAGGAGGGTCAAAGGATTAGACATTACACTTGGCACACACAAAATTTCTGATGATTTCTATGTAATTGGAATAATAAAAACAAATCTAGTGTTGGGGATATAGTGGCTTCATTCCTTTGGGAAATATACAAAAAAATCAAAATCATGGAGCTAAAATTCCATCATGTTGGCAAGGAGGTTGTACTTCATGGTATGGCTAATGGTTCTCCTACAAATATTTCAACTAAGAGGATGGATATCTAGCTTTATGTAAGGGATTGATATAGTGGGTAGCTAAGTGCTTTGTGAGAGACTTCCATATCTAAGATTAAGAGATCTTATATGATTGAGATAAAAACTATTTTGGATAAGCATGGTACAAACTTCAATGATCTGCCTCATGTATTGCCTCCCAATAGAGGGTTTTAGCATGTCATCGAGCTTGAGATAGGTACTAAGACCATTATGGTCATGTTGTACCACCACTCGAGAGATTTTAAAGAGTAAATAAAGAAGGGAATTAAGGAGTTGTTGGATATTGGATGCATATGTCCTAATTCTAGTCCCTTTGTCTCTTTGGTAATATTTGTGAAAAAGAAAGATGGTACTATGAGAATGTGTATAAACTATTGTGCACTGAATAATACCATTAAAAATAGGTACCCAATACATAAGATCAATGAGTTGATTGATGAGCTACATGGATTAATTTATTTCTTTGAAATTGACTTGAGGCTCAATTATCACCAAATCAAGGTAAGAGATGAATATGCACACAAAATAGCCTTTTGATGCCATTATTAACATTTTAACTTCTTGGTTTGGCCTTTTGGGTTAACTAATTTTCTAATTACATTTTAGTCTTGAATGAATCATATCTTTAGGGAGTAGCTGAGGAAGTTTGTTTTAGTGTTCTTTGATAAAATTTTAGTGTATAGTAAAACATGGGAAGAATACTTGAAACACTTGGATATATTGCTAGAAATTCTTGAGCAAAAATCTTTATTTGCAAGAGAATCCAAGTGTGAGTTAGTTACGAATGAAATTATATAATTATGACATATAATTATATTAGTGCACAAGGAGTACAAGTGGGTCAAGAGAAGATTTAGGAAATACAAGATTAGTCATCACCCACTTCTTTGACATGGTTGAGATATTCCTTGGGACTTTGTAGTTATTACAAGAGGTTTTTGAAAGGATTTTCACAACTTGTTGCTTCATTGATAGAATTGACAAAGGAAAATTCAAATGGCCCAAAACAACCCAATCCATATTTAAAAAGTCAAAGAAGTAACGAGTTCTTGTCTAATACTCCTTGTCCCATATTTGTTTATTTTATTTTTTCTTAAATGTGATGCATTAAGGGAGGGAATAAGGGATATTTTAAGGCAAAAGGTGAATCCCATTATTTTTAAGAGTAAGAAATTAAAATATATGTAACACATATTTTCTATTTATGACAAAGATATGTTGGTTATCATGTATGCCTTAGTCAAATTTTAACAACACTTAGTATGTGATAGATTTATGGTCAAGCTTGATCACGACAATTTGAGGGTTTTTCTTGACCAAAAGGACTTAAATGATAGGCAAAAAAAGTGGGTGACTAAACTTCAATCTCATAATTTTGATATAAAATATGTAAAAGACAAGAATAATATGGTAGTTGATGCTTTATCAAGGAAGCCTTATCTATGTTCTTGTAGACATTGAAAAATGTCCTAAGTCTACGAGCATCATTTTTCTTGGCCTTCGTCTCTAAATAATTAAATAATTTTAATTATTTGATTATTTTTTATCATATTCTTCTATTAATTAAATAATTTTTAATTATTTAATTAATTCATTTTCTAATCTTTATTCTATCTTTATCAATTAAATAAATTAGTTGTGTCACTAATCCCCCTCTTCTTCAATAATTAAATGAATTATTATTTAATTATTTATTTATCACCTTTCATTTATAGATAAATGATTACCACTAGTTATTTATCTATTCATGGTCTTTTAATTCTTCTATAGTTAAATAATTATCAGAATTATTTAACTATCCCTTGCCATTTCCCCCTATTAAATAATTAATCTCACTTTATTATTTAATAGTCCATCTTCATTTCCCCCATTTAATTAAATTGATTAATTTAATTAAATGCTCCTTTTTCATTTTCTCCAAATAAATAATTTAGATATATTATTTATCTTCCACTTGTCAATTTCCTCCATTTTTGAATAAATTATTTATGCACCTCTTTTGGTCAAAGATGCCCTGACATTAACCCCTATCATGGCTTTCATTGTTGCCATAGCCGTTGCCATCATACTTGTCATAATCCCTCCAAGAATGGCATATTCTTGGTGTATCAATTCTGGGCCATTGATCTAAGCATATTTCTAGAATCTCGATTTCATCCCTCCATTTTGTAACCCCCATCTCATTCATTCTCATCCATTGATCTTGGAATCCTTCTAAAGGATTAATCTCAACCGTCCATTCGAAAGGTTGTCTATAAAAGCAACCTTTCTCCTCCATTTTTAATTGAACAACCATTATCTCCAACTTTCTTGCTTACTATTTGTAGGTATTTACACAACTTCAACAACAAATCTGAGGGAAATATTAGCATAAGAAGAAATAGGAGAGACAAAAGAAGTGAAGTAACTTCAAAGGGGAGTATATGATTTGAATGCTTTTAGCTTATCATTCTCCATTTGTTTGTGTTCTCTTGTTTGGATCAGGCTAATAGCTTAGAAGTGTTTGGCTGTCACTTTTATCTATGCTATTTGATTTTACCCAATCTTACATTGGTGAACCTGATGCGAATCTTATAATTTTGAGAAAAATCCATTTGTTTTCTTGTTTGTTTTGTTGTTTTGCAGGTTATAGCTAAGAATTCACACAAAATCCCGTCATCTTATTTTGAGCACAAAAAAATGGGCACATAAAATTTTAAAAAATGATTATCTAGGTTTTGTAGGCCTCATTTTCAGCTTTTCGAAACTTCAAATTATTTGAAATTTCGATATGTTTTGAGAAAGTTATGGCTGTTTTAGTGCTCACAACTTTTTAAGATTTAGGTGTTAAGATCCAAATTTTCTTTTGTTTATAACATTTTTGTCGTGCAAGATTTTGCCAAACTTTTTATGGGTTTTGAAGGTCTATGTCTTAGATTTCCATAGATTTGTACGGTTTAAAATTTTGTTTAAGTTATTACTATTTTAGTTTGCTATTTTTATTCAAGTTTTTTTTGGTTTACTAATGTTTTGTTTTTAGCATGTGGCTTTCATCAAGAAGATCTAACTTGTGGTTTTGCAGGATTTTTGGCTTGTTTTGGATAAGAAATATTTTATGTGTTTTTCAACATATTTTTTGAAGAACTAAAAATATATTTAATTCATTAGTTTCAAAATTTACAACAAATTGCATTTACACTCATGAGGATAAAATGAACCATAATTTGCACGTGTCACTCATTTGGTCTTAAAATTTACAACAAATTGCATATTTCATTCATGGGCTTAAAATGAACAACAAATTCCATATTTCAATCATGGGTTTAAAATGAACAACAATTTGCATATTTTCACTCATGAGATTTAAAATTGACTTGCATCATAGTTCATTGGCTTAAAAAGAATCCAAGTGTTTTCAAATAATAAGCAAGGTTTAAAATCAATCAACTGTCTTTTAGTGTAGAAAATACTTCAATTGGTGCTTAAAAAGAACACTTGTCTTTTTCCACATAGATTAAACTAGAGGGTAAATGAACACCATGTTTTAGTGTTTGAGGGTGGTAGGTATTATGCTCTCACCTTGTGCAAACTTGGTGATATGAAAGCCAAACCCATCCATTTTTGTGTTCACTCATTAGAAGGGCCTACCTTGGTGGGAAAAATTACTCACCCCAAGGGATGACCCTAAGTGATAACGGGCTAAAGCCAATTCCCTCCGAACCACTATAGAAATTTGTAATTGCGAGGAAATTTTGCAATCAATGAGACATGGTATGTGAAAGCTCTCCCCCAATATCTTTATGATATGTAACCCCTTGTTCTAAGGGTAAGGGAGTTTATCATAGTACCCCCTGAACCGGATTCCCTTACTAGACACCTCTTGTTTGTAGTAGCCAAAATCCTTCTATTTGCTAGTGTAGGAGGTCGGACCTCCGGAGCCATCCCACATACTCGTCGTTCTTAGTAGAGATGAAGAGTTCATCATGGGAGATTCATGAGAACTCAAAGCTTGGTTGACCCAAGAAGTGAGTGTCATGTTGGGGGAGCTAGTGTAGACAAGCTTCTAAGTCATCTGCTAAGAATAAGCACGACTGATTAATCCAAGTGGGAATTCAACAAATATTGTCCTTGCCAACCTTAGGATTGTGCTTGTCTTCTTTAAAAAATCAAACATTTTTACATCAAACCAATCCTCAAACAAAGTACTTGGTACTATCTATTGTGTTTGCCAAGAAAAATTTCATCAAAATCAATCCAAATATCCACTCAAAACTAGTCCAAATTATCAAAATTTTAAAATAACTCTTTGTGAACAACAAATTCTTGAAACAAAACCACAACAGATTGATCACCAAAGTTTCAAAAATCATTGTACAAAACTGATCCAACTCATCTTGACTTTGATCTTGATTTCCAAACCAGAGACTTGCAGACCTTTATCATCCTCATTTAGGATTGCATTACATTTTAGATTGCACCTTAGGTCACCTTTTCTTGGCATAATTAATCTTAGGTCTTAGGTTGCACATACCTTCTAGATTTGAGACATAGGAAAATTATCGAGCCTTTGGACAATCCTTGGTTACTTATTTGACTTGTCATTGACTTTCATCTTTTAATTTATCAACATTTGTCTTTATCATCTTGGTCAAAAAATTGGGTCTCAAACTTTTGTCCTAGTTTAGACTCACCCTGTCAAATCCATCATCTTGTTCATCACAAAGGTCAATGACATTTGGGTTTGTTATCTTGGACCTACATTATCTTGGTTGTCATAATTTGTATCAAATTTTAGAATTCATAACCTTAGTATTATCATTCATATCATACCCTTTGACCATAGCTTCATTATCATTCTATCAATCCTTAGTCTTGGACTTAAATTGCACTTTCACTTTGCATCCTTATATCTCAAAAACACAAAAAAAACATAGTTTCATTTTGCCTTAGCCTTAGTTGCATCACTACCCTTGATCATTAATTTAGCATCATTTAGTCTCCTTGTCATTAACCTTCATCATTAATTAGTCCACTTTTGATATCCTTTGCATCCATTAGTTTCATTTAGCTTCATCCTTTGGTCTCAAAGTCAACATTATCCTTTCATGATCATCTTGGATCCTCATATCCTTATAATCCAAAAAATAACAAAAATATAGCTTAGTCCCATACCATCTTGCATAATTTAGCATTTAGCTTCATTTGCATGCCATATCCTTTTATCATAAGTTCATTATTATCCTTGCATTATCACTCCATATCCCTATATTATCCCCCCAAAAAAAAAAAAACATATCCTTTGGTCATCATCATCCTTGCATATCATATCCTTTGGTCATAGGGTCATTACAATTCTACCATTCCTTAATCTTGGTCTTAGGTACATGTTACTATATTTTCACTTATAGCTCAATCAGGTGGAGCTTGTTGATTTTAAACTAAGAAAAGGTACATCTTTTTTAATTTTTCATTCATTACATTCAATTGTATAAACAGAAAAATCAGAAAAGATTACAAGATTATTGTAATAGATCATTGTATTTATACAACTGCATGTAACAGAGAAAATATTTACACAAATATTTCTAAAAATTAATCTTTATTGAATGTAAGAATGTTCATTGTCTCACACAAGCCATGAGATTGACTTTTGCTTATTCAATACAAATTGAGAAAAGCATATACATGAATAAGTAAAGAAAAGAAATGAATGTGCATAGAAGGAGAGTAATCAGTCATTGCCTGAATGACTGGTTCACTCTATTGACTTATGTTGATGTTGTCCTAAGCCACTTGAGTCCTCCTAGCTCCTTTGCTCCTAATCCCTACAAAAGATATAGCAATGATGTTAGATCAATGACTGATTACAAACATTGTATACACATTCACCCTATGCATGCATAAATTGATCTCCATGTGCATTAAATAAGTAATGCATACTTTAGGTGTCTAAGGAAAGAATCAAAGCCATCATACACGTCCAAAATATGCACTATTTTTCCTAACTTGTTTGCTTCATGTGCAAATATAGAAAAAGTGATGTTGCTGATTTGTTTTATCAAGTTACAACATGTGGGTTAAAACGTGGCTCCCACAAGGGTTGAGCCCGACATGCTGATATATTAAATAATGAGTCATCTTTGTTGTAGAAAAGCATTATGAAGAGTGTGTATTAATCAAGAAGGTAGTTAAGGTACCTTATTCCTAGATGGAGGAACATCAGACATTGATCATGAAACAATATAGTCATAAATATCATGGCATAAAGTAAGTAATACGGTGGTGGAAATCAACAACCATAACAGCAAATGAAATATCAATAGTTACAACCATATTCACTACAAAGTTGAATCATTAAGCAAAATTTGAAGGCAGCCATGAAAAAGAAGTATTACTCAACAATAAAATAGGGGTTTCTCTTTCTAGTGATCTGGGTATGAGCAAGTTTTCAAATTACAGAGTGCAAAATGATCAAACATGAAGTACCTGGAAGTAGAATACAACTACAACAATATAGTATACAACAATGTGAAATGAAAAGAATATGTTGAAGTAACAACATGATGGCCCTAGGTTTTTCTAGAAACCCTCACAAATGGCAATCAAGTCACAATAACCGCTAAGGTTTTGATTATTTTCTCATGGTGTTGCTTTACAAATTTTTGAAATTTCCCAAAATATGCTTCTACAAAAAATGAAAAAATCAGTAGGATTTTCTTTTGTATACAAAAGAAGTATCAATATTCATGCTATAGGAAGGAAAAGTGTGAAACCCTCTATAACAGGTTAGAGTTTTTGAAGCACAGATTCAAGGTTCCAGAATGCCAAAAGAATTCATGAATAACATAGAGAGGGCGTTTCTTTATAGAATCTATCAAACATGGAGAAGAGTCTAAATAGACAAGCATTGTTTCTCATTCTTTCTTAATAAAGAATGCCAAAAATACCTGACAATATTTTCTTAAACTATTTATCAGCAATAGCCATGAAATAAAGCAAACCCAAAAGATCATAAATGGTGGCTAAAGGGATATGGCCAACCGTGGGTATTGTAAAATGCCAGGTAAATATAAGCTTTGTTTCTTTTTCTTTCTTTTTTAAAGATCGACCCACAACCAAGCTAGGGTTTTAGAATATATGGTGAAAAGAAGCTCTAGGAAAAGAAACTTTTGACTTGCAAAGGGAATGAAGGATAGAATCCAACAGATAGAAACCATAGTATGAAGCATGAATACACAAAAAAATTCTATAATGGTGGCGCAGTTGGAAAACAAGATGAAGTTTGCAGAAAAAGTCATTCAAAATAGATGAGGAAAATGCAATATGCCATGGCCTACTTTGATTTGTTATTATTTTTCTATTAAAATGTGTCAAACAATATACAGAGACAAAGGCCGCCATAGTTTTTACATAATGCCTCAATTTGAGCTTTATTTCATAGAAGAAATACATTGAAGCTTAGGAAAATCACCTTCAAACCACATAAAATGCTTTTCAATGATAGAAAAGTCATTTAAAATGAGTTACCTGAGCTTTTACGTTGAGAAGATCAAGAAAATGTGAAGAAGAATCCTTTGTCTCTACAAATTTTTCCATGGTTGAGCTCAATGAAAACCCTTGGCAGGGCGGTTGTAGCTTCTTCTTGAAGCTTCAAGCAAAGTGAAGTGTTCTCACTTCACTTTTGTCTTCATATCTTTTAGGGTTTCACCCTAATTCTTCCAAATGTCGATGACTTTATGACATTTTTTCTTAAAGTTTAAAAAGTATTTGTTAACATTTCACTATGGGTTGGCCTCTTTTTGTATATTAAGGCTTTTAAATACTTTATTTTTTCTTTATTTTCAATGTAAAGTGTTTTAGTCTAAGTGATATTCAATAAATCACTTAAATTAAAATGTTATTTTCAAAGCAAATCGAGTATTTATGTTACATGAACTAATGGAGGACTTTAGGAAAGTTTGAAATAGTTTGGAGTTTAATGCTTTGAGTTATGATCTTGGAGGGAATATGGGGAGGTTGGAATCAGTTTGAAAACATATACCAAAGATATAGGGATCAATTTTGACTCAGTTATCACCTTGTTTAGAGTATCTAGGAAGTGGTTTTGCATGCCTTTATGTTTGAATTGGTCAAGCATGACTTCTTCCACGGTTGTGAGCTCTTTTGGAGAGGTTTTGGTTCCTATTTTCTTGGATTTTTGGAGGCATCTGACCCAAGAAGCTTCTAGGAGCTATTTTCTTGGAGTTTAGTTTGGAGGTGTTTACTTACACTCACTTGTAACTCTTTTTAGAGTTAGTTCTTATAGACATTGCTTTGCACTTAGTGACTTTGGAGTCCTTGCAGATTTTTGGCATTTTGTAACTCAGTTTTGGGCATGTACAACATATTGCACCTTGAGAATCAATAAAGATAAGAATTTTGCCTTCTTATATTTTGTTTCATTGTGTGAGTTAGATGATTGATACCATTGCATGTGAAGTTATCACATTCCTTGTTATAGTGTCTCATTAGCATCACCTTTAAACAAAAAGCATATGTGTTTGTAGGTTGTGAGTTGTATTGTGTTGCAAATAGTTCAAACTGTGAAAGTTTTCTTTTCCATTTTGACTTGAGTGTATTGATCTTCTCACAAAATATTTATACAAAACATATTGAAGTTTTGAGTTGTGCATATTGAGCTTATTGGTCTATTTGAACTGTGTGTACAAGCAACTTTATAGGTCCATGATAGTTTTGGTGTATCACCTTAGTAGTACTAGCTTTTCAGTTCATGCATATCCTTCTTCCCTTTTCCTCGACAGTGAATAGTTTAGGTGATAACCATAAGGAAGCCGACCTTCTCCAGAGGTTTGGTCTCATTTAAGGTACCCATACCTTGGGAGCATCCCCATGTTTCACTAGATTGTTGAATTCTAAGTTCAACAAGGTGTAGATTTTAGTGATAATAGTTTTTGGCACGTCCGGTGGGACTGGCAAATCAGACAGTGCAAAATTTTCAATATAATTTGCTTGTTTTGATGTGCTACCAACAGACTTTAGGCCTGTCAGGAGGTTATTGAAGCACATTTAGCAACTCCGTTAGTGAAAGAACAGTGTGTTTATGAAATGAATTCCAACCAGAGGTTCAAGCTTAGGTTATTTTGACTTTTGCAGTTGTCGCCGCCCAAAAGATAAGGGAGGATAGCAAGGAGAGTTTCTATTACAACAAGAAGAATAGTCTCAACACCACCTTCAGTTTGAGTTACAGTTTCTCCTATTAGACAAGTATTGATTCCAACAATGGTTGTTCTAAGGAATCAAGTATTTGTTACATTTAATCAAGGCAGTCCTTTAAATTTAGCACAACATGATGACATACCTATAGCTGCCTTAAAAAGTCTGCCATACTTTTCTGGTGATGACCAAACTACACCCATAGAGCACATCAAAGACGTGGAAAACTTGTGCTCTGTGCATCACATCACCCAAGAAAATTTGGTTGTAAGATTATTAGCAACATCTTTTAAAGGTAAGGCCCTTCAGTGGTTTCGAAGCTTAGCAGTAGGTACTATTCGTACTTGGGATGAGTTAGGAGAAGCTTTGTGTAAGAAATTTGAGGTCACATATGACAAGTTATCTCTTTTTGAGCAACTTACTCAAATTAAAAGGGCACCATATGAAAGAATGATTGATTTTAACTTTAGGTTTCAAAGGACTTGGGATAGAATCCTAGCAGATTCAAAGCCTCCAACTAAATATGCATTCTTGTATTATTTGAGGGCTTGGAATAGTGAAATAGTAGTTATGATACAATCAATGGGTGGTAATACTTTACCATTAGCCTATGATTTGGTTGTTGGAGCAGAAAATAGCCTCATTTAGGCTGGAAGGATTGCTCCAAGACCCCCTATGCCCATTTTTTCGGACATTCAATCTAATGTAGTATTACCTGCACCACAAATTGTAGCATTACCAATTGTTGTCACACCTGAATCTACCACACCTACTATCATAAATCAATCAAGAGAGCTGCAGGATATTAAGGATAGTTAGCAAAAGATTGAAAATTATCTTCAATCTTTCAGAAATGAGCTTACTAGCCTCAAAAAGCAGCAATTTCAGGTGTTTAGACCCTATCAACCTCCGAACCAAGGCCAAAGTAGTCAACAATTTCAAACCAATAAGTAGCCATATCAAGGAGAGTTCCAGGGTGCAAGACAAAATATCAATTCAAGGCCATTTCAACCATACAACCCTATTCCAATTAGTGCAGTGAAAGATTTGGTACCTGTTCAAAACAACCTTATCGCTGATTTTGAGTGGTGTTTTCCATGTAATCTGCCACATAACCAAGCTACATGTTCTAATGGTGTAATCAATCAAGCTCTTATGGTTCATAATGTTGCAAGTGTGCAAAACAAATTTGATGAGGGGTCCTCACAACAACAGGACCAACCTGCAAGTGAGACAACTCTCCTGAATTGGCAAGGAGTGGAATTTTGTGGTATGAACAACAATGATACCTCAGTGGTGGCCAATACTAGAGCCAAGAAAAGGGCCCTTGAAGTTGAACAAGCAGCAAATAAAGATAAAGGATTTGTTGGCCCATCAAATTAGCAAGTGCCATGCATTTTACAACGAGGTCAAGATGCTAGTAAAGAGCAGCTAGCTCATGTTTCAACTACAAGTCAAGTGCAACCTGATCATGTTGTTGTGAGAACACAACAAAAGGTAAATGTTTATGCATCTTTCAACATTGTTGAAAGAATGAAGAAAATGAATGTTACTATTTCAATGTGGTATTCTTTAGCAATCCCTGGTCAAAAGGATTTGTTACAGTCAACCTTCTCTAACCCAGTTGTTTTAAATGTTTCAAATGAAGTTCTTGTGGACCAAGCAGAGGTAATTTTAACCAATATATTATCAGATGACACTAAAAAACAAGGTAAGGATGTCAAGCCTCTCCCATTTTATGTTTCCTTAATACTGGGAGATAAATTAGTACACAATTGCATGGTAGATAGTGGTGTTAGCAGTTCAGTCATGCCCAAAAAGGTTGTTGACCAATTAGGACTGAAATACCAGCCACTAGAAAAGGGGGTTCTTCAATTAGATGGTGCATCTATTAACACTGTAGGTGTTATCAAAGACTTGAGTTTGACTTTACATGCTTGTCCTAACTTTTCTATCCCTCAGGATGTGTTTGTCATTGATTTACCTCCATTTTTTGCCTTATGTTTGTCTAGAGATTTCACTGCTAAAATTGGAGGATATTTGTCATCAGATTGGTCCCACATGTTGTTTAGGCCTAGATATGGTACTAAGGTGACCATAAAATATGAATCTCTTTCCAAGGATCACATTTAGCCTTATATACCAGTTGTTGTGAACATTAATTATGTTGTTTTAGAAGATAGTGAGCTTCTTGCAGCTCAAGAACTGCAAGCTGAAAGTGTACCTGAGATGCTCTTAAATGAGTGGGCAATAGAGAATGTGATTGATAATCCAAATGATCACATTCAATATGTTGATTTGGGTAATTATGTGTTGCATGAGCCAGAATCAGAGATGCCTAACCTTGAAAAGCAGATAAAAGATCCAATTAAGTAGCAAAATGAGTTGTGGAAGATGTATTTTGATGGATCCAAAAGTAAGAATGGATATGGTCGAGGTGCAATGCTAGTTTCCCCTCAAGGTGATAAACATTTTGTTGACTTTCATTTCTCTTTTGCTTGTACTAACAATATTGCTGAGTACGAAGGTCTAATTCAAAGGTTAGAGTGGGCAAGAAGAAGGAAAATTGCCAATTTGCAAGTTTTTGGTGATAGTGAGTTGATTGTAAACCAGATTAGAAACTTGCACATAACTAAGAATGATGTATTAAATTCCTATAAGCACAGAGTTTGGGATATGATAGAGGAATTCAATGCATTTAATTTGGTTTCTATTCCTAGATGTGAGAATAAGCATGTTGATAGGCTAGCTACCATTGGAGCATAGTTTGACATTCCCAATGATCTAAAGAAGGAGAAAATACAAAAGTATGTAAAGGTTGTCGTCAGGCCATTAATTCTTGATAACAAAATTCACTGGCAAGTATTTAACAGTGATGATCAAATTCTATCTTTTCTGCTTGAAGAAGATCAGTTTTCTATGGTTAACCAAGAGAAACTTAAGCAACGGTATGATGATCGGCTCATATAGTTGAAGACAAACAAGTTACCCAAGGGTCTTGTAACTTTGGAATTCATTTTTCAGCACTGATGATTAGCTTAGGAAAGGTAAAGTTGGTTTGCAAATCAAAGAGGGACACTACGAAGAGCTGGAGATTTTCAAAGGTAAGCTCCTGAAGATAGGTAAGGTCTGTTCAGTTAAGGATAAATAGGCTTTTGTTGCTTTATGTCAAGAATTTCATGATGTATTTGCTTGGGAATACTCAGATTTAAAGGGGTTTGATCCCCATATTTCCCAACATACCATTGAGTTACAACCTAATGCTAAGCTTGTTAGGCAGAAATAGAGACCTTTGAACCCTAAGTTAGAGCCTCTGATTAAAGAATTGGCCAAACTAGTTGAGGGGGGTATCGTATTTCCTATTAAACATACTTCATGGGTATCTAACCTTGAACCGATTAGAAAGAAAAACAAAGAGATCAGACTCTGTGTAGACTTTAGGGACCTTAATAGAGCTTTTTTGAAAGATTGTTATCCACTGCTCTCCATGGAGTAGATCCTCCAAGTAGTTGTTGGTTCTAAAATATTCTCCTTATTAGATGGGTATTCTGGTTATAACCAGGTATTGGTCAAAAAGAAAGACCAATTTAAAACTGCTTTTACAACAAAGTGGGGCACTATGGCCTACAAGAGAATTCCTTTTGGCTTATCTAATGCTAGTGCCACATTTTAGAGGGCCATGGATATGGAATTTCAAGGTTTGATTAATAAGATCGTGTTGATTTATTTATATGATGTCACAACATTCTCTAGGAATGTTGATGAGCATTTATCCCATTTCAAACAAGTTTTTAAAAAATGTAGGGAATTTGGTATATCCCTTAATCCGAAGAAGAGTGTCATTTTTGTCCATGAAGGCAAGCTTCTTGGACACATAGTATCAAAACATGAGATCACCATTGATCTTGAGAGAGTTAAAGCTATCTTAGAGCTGCCTTTACCCAACCACAAGAAGGTTTTGTAGAGTTTCTTAGGTAGAATTAATTTTCTAAGAAGATTCATACCTGATGTTGCAAATCTTTTGCAACCTTTAACTGCCATGTTAAAAAAGAATGTTGCTTTTAGCTGGACCAAGGAGGCTAAAAGCAATTTTACAACAATAAATGAGGCTTTGGCAGCAACGCCAACTCTGGTAAATCCAATTTTCTCGAAGGATTTTGTTCTTTATGCTTTTGGCAATTTAGATTCTATTTCAGCAATGCTAGAACAACAAAATGATGATGGGTTTCAACAGCCCATTGCCTTTTTTAGTCAAGGGCTAGGAGATTATGAGCAAAGATATAGCTTTGTAGAAAAACATGCACTTGCTATAATTTGGAGTTTGAAGAAATTCAAACATTTGATTTCTAACAATAAGATTCATCTTATGGTTGCACACCCAAGTATTAAAGATTTTTTGTTGAGCAAGGATCTAAATGAGAAGAGAGCTGGATGGATCACTAAAGTCATGGAGTATGATGTGGACATCAAGATCATGAAACTTGTAAGAGGTAAAGGCTTTGTGAAAAGCTTGCTGCAGGGTCTAGTCATGATGAGAAATTTGAAACAAATGTTGTTTTGGTTAATGATAATGGGATTCAGGATGTTGCACATGTGTTAGATGTAGGTTGGGTTCAAGATATGACCCATTTTCTACAAATTGGTGAATGTACACCAAGTTTAGATAGAGCTAAGAGAAGATACTTCAGATTGTATTCAATACCATATGTCTTGATTGATAGCATTATTTTTTAGGAAAGATCTGAATGGTGTTTTGTTAAGATGTATTGACACTAATAAAACAAAAAAGGTGCTTCATGAGTTCCATGATGGAACTGCAAGGGGACATTTTTCCCTAAGAACAACTGCATGGAAAATTCTGATAGCTAGCTACCATTGGCCAAGCTTATTCAAGGATGCCCATGCTTGGGCAAGAAAATGTGTTAAGTGTGCTCTTTTTGTAGGGAAAGAGAGGTTGCCAGCTTTGCCTTTGCAGCCAATTCAGGTTGAGCAACCCTTCATGAGATGGGGCATTGATTTTATTGGACCAATAAATCCACCTTCTAGTGCTGGTCATAGGTCGGTACTTACAACAACTGACTATTTTACACAGTAGACAGAAGCAATAGCTTTGAAAGAAGCTAATGAATCTTCTATTTTGAGCTTTTATAAAGATACAGTCACCAGGTTTGGAGTATGTGACTCAATTATTTTAGATAATGTATTAGCCTTTGTTGGATTAAGAGTGAGTGATTGGGTTGTTAAGAATGGAATTCATTTGAATACTTCTTCTAATTATTACCACAAGGTAATGGTTTGGCTGAGAGCACTAACAAGAATCTGATCAAGATTATTAAAAGGACCATGGAGGAGAATCAAAGAGTTTGGCATACCACATTGAAATCTACTCTATGGGCAGATAGAATAACTCCTAAGAGGTCAGTTGGAAATTCTCCATATGTACTGGTTTATAGTAAAGAGGTAAGGTTGCCTTTATCTTTAGAGTTGCTCGCTCTTGATATTGTACATCAATTAGAGATATTTGAAGATCAGGATCCCATGTCCATTAGATATGCTGAGCTCATGGAGCTAGAAGAGACAAGAGATAAGGCAATGAAGTCTTTGGAGTATCATCAACTCCAAAAAAAGAGGGTCTTTGATAAGAAAGCAACTCCTAGAGTGTTAAGAGAAGGTGATGTTGTGCTAAAATGGGATGAATTGAAAAGTAGGTCAAGTAAGCATATGAAGTTTGACAATTTATGGAGTGGCCCATTTGTTATTACTGAATGCAAGGAGCACAATGCATTCCAGTTATCAAATATGGAGGGAGAACTCTTGCCTATCCCAGTTAATGGGATACACCTCAAATGTTGTTTTGAGGTATGATCTACCTTTGTGCATATTAGGTTAGGTTTTATGCTTTCAGTAAAGTGTTGTTGCACTGCAGTTTAGATGCAAGTTTCATTCCCTAAGTGTTGTTTTAGCACAATTAGTTAGGTTCCTTTTTGTTGTTTTGTTTTCAATAAGTGTCAGGGTGTCATTCATGTGATCAATTTTGAGTTACAAAAGTTCTAAGTCCATTTTCTAAGTCACGAGCCTAGTTTCTGAGTGACTTTGTGCCCAAGGATAGGTCTAGGCAACTGGTCAATAGTGTTTAGCAAGCAAACACTCCACAGAGGTTGCCAAAAATGTTACCAGATTTTAACTTATAGCTCAATCAGGTGGAGCTTGTTGATTTTAAATTGAGAAAAGGTACATTTTTTAATTTTTCATTCATTACATTCAATTGTATAAACAAAAAAATCAGAAAATATTACAAGATTATTGTAACAGATCATTGCATTTATACAAGTGCATGTAACAGAGAAAAGATTTACACAAATCTTTCTAAAAAGTAATCTTTATTGAATGTAAGAATGTTCATTGTCTCACACAAGCCGTGAGATTGACTTTTGCTTATTCAATACAAATTGAGAAAATCATGTATATGAATAAGTAAAGAAAAGAAATGAATGTGCATAGAAGGAGAGTAATCAGTCATTGCCTAAATGACCGGTTCACTGTGTTAACTTATGTCAATGTTTCCCTGAGCCACTTGAGTCCTCCTATCTCCTTTGCTCCTAATCCCTACAAAAGATTTAGCAATGATGTTAGAGCAATGCTCTAAGCAATGACTGATTACAAAAATTATATACACATTCACCCTATGCATATATAAATTGATCTCCATGTGCATTAAATAAGTAATGCATACTTTGGGTGTCTAAGGAAAGCATCAAAGCAATCATACACGTCCAAAATATGCACTATTTTTTCTAACTTATTTGCTTCATGTGCAAATATAGGAAAATGGGTGTTGTTGATTTGTTTCATCAAGTTATAGCATGTGGGTTAAAATGTGGCTCCCACAAGGGTTGATCCCGACATGTTGATATATTAAATAATGAGTCATCTTTGTTGTAGACAAGCATCATGAAGAGTGCATATTAATTAAGAAGGCAATTAAGGTACCCTATTCCCAGATGGAGGAGCATCATACAATGATCATGAAATAATATAGTCATAAATATCATGGCATAAATTAAGTAATACAGTGGTGGAAAACAGCAGCCATAACAACCAATGAAATATCAATAGTTACAACCATATTCACTACAGAGTTGAATCATTAAGGAAAATTTGAAGGCAGCCATGAAAGAGAAGTATTACTCAACAATAAAATAGGGGTTTCTCTTTCTAGTGATCTGAGTATGAGCAAGTTTTCAAATTACAGAGTGCAAAATGATCAAACATGAAGTACCTGGAAGCAGAATACAACTAGAACAATATAGTATACAACAATGTGAAATGAAAATAATATGTCGAAGTAACAACATGGTGGCCTAGGGTTTTTCTAGAAACCCTCACAAATGGCAATGAAGTCACAATAACCACTAAGGTTTTGATTATTTTCTCATGGTGCTGCTTTACAAATTTTTGAAATTTCCCAAAATATGCTTCTACAAAAAATGAAAAAATCAGTAGGATTTTCTTTTGTATACAAAAGAAGTATCAATATTCATGCTATAGGAAGGAAAAGTGTGAAACCCTCTATAACAGGTTAGAGTTTTTGAAGCACAGATTCAAGGTTCCAGAATGCCAAAAGAATTCATGAATAACACAAAGAGGGCATTTCTTTACAGAAGCTATCAAACATGGAGAAGAGTCTAACTAAACAAGCACTGTTTCCCATTCCTTTTGAATAAAGAATACCAAAAATACCAGAGAATGTTTTCTTAAACTATTTATCAACAATAGCCATGAAATAAAGCAAACCCAGAAGATCATAAATGGTGGCTAAAGGGATATGGTCAAGCCATGGGTATTGTAAAATGTCAAGTAAATATAAGCTCCGTTTCTTTTTCTTTCTAAAAGATCAACCCACAACCAAGCTAGGGTTTCAGAATATATGGTGAAAAGAAGCTCCAGGAAAAGAAACTTTTTTTTTATTGGTAATAGAGTAATTTTATTAATAAGAGATAAATGATTTACAATTAAAGAGACCAGCCAAACCCAACAACCAGGCTGTAGAACAAAAAACAACAGAACAACCCCAACCACCCAAAACCCATACAAAAGATAAACCAATTAAAGGTTCCCAAGGTTCAAACCCAAGCTACTAGGCCTAGGGCCGAAGCCACAAAGCAAACATGGGCGAAACAAATCACCCCATCCATCAATCCTCCTAACACCCAACAGGGCCAAACCAAACCAATCGCCCAGGAAAAAAAGGAGTAGCCATCAACACACGAGAGACCAGCCCACACCCAAAAACTAGAGATGAGCACAATCCCTGGATACAGCCGCACACGAGTCATCCACATGCAGGCCAAAAAACCAAAAAATGCCACCACCATCCCAGCCACACTAACGCCCAGTCGATGCCCAAAGAACCCCTCCCCTTTGCTACAAGTGCTTCTTCTTCGGGACCGAAGTTGGGACACCACCCACTGCATGACCCAAAGCAACATCATGTCTTCGCAAGACAATCTTCTCATTCTCCCAAGCAACCAACATTTCCAACCTGTAGGCATCTTTGTCGAGCCTCCTCCGCCACCTCACAAACAAAATGACCCCAAGATCCTCCGCATCCTCCATATCTTCAAACCCTTTAGAAATATCATACCCCACACCCGGGACAACCCACTCCAGAAAGGATTCCATCCCCAATAGCAATTCCTTGTCAAAGAGTGACACCATGACCCACCTAACTATCTTCACATCCTCATTTAACTCTAGACCTCACGAGAAAATCATCGAGGCGATGTCAACGTTGATTCTCCCTCTGTGCATTGCCTCCATGAAAAGCTTTCCCAATACCTCCAAAACAGCCTCCACCATGTCCTCAAATGGCCTCTTCAAAACAAACTTGAGGCGAAACCTAGATACCGGGCCGAAAAAAGCCTTTTGCTGCAGTGTACTTTTGAGCGAATACATTGCCTCCATCGCGACCTGCAGCAATTCCCAAACACCAGCCACCCTGCAAAATTAAAAGAAGGGATAACAACCCAAGCAAGTTGGAAATCCGTAAATAACCAACCCAACGTGCCAAGTACCATCACCCGAGTCGCGTCTATCAAAAAAATGAATGTAGATCTACCTCTGTCGTTGGCCACCAATACGCCACCCCAAGAAGCATAACCAAAAAGACATTTCCCCTCACCCAAGGCCAACCAACACAACCTAGAAATTTGGGCATCCAAATTCATACCCAAAAATCTATCAGGAGGACAATAGCCTGCCAACAATTGTTAATTCATGATTCACACAGAATCATGAAAGGAACACCTCTCCACCGCATTAACACACCTTCAAAAAAGCCACCTCACTCCACGACTGCAAATGGTCAACCCATACACCTCAACTCAACCCCTCAGACATCACACCTCTCAGATCTTCAAAATGTGAGTCACCTTCGGTGGCAAAGGTGACAACCCAGTTGGACAGTATGTCAACTTCATAATTACCTGCTCTCTAAATATGGCTTAACTTGAAATCATCAAAACCTTCAAGGTCCTTAGAAATTGCCCTAACCAAGTTCTGCAAGTGCCACGCCTTTGCACCCTCATTAGCAATATCCTGGATGATAACCATAGAGTCACCCTCAAGGTGCACTTTGCACACCCCAAAAGACTGAGCTAACCCTATACCAATGAAGGCTGCCATAGCTTTAGCCATATTATTAGTCCCGAGAGCAAGCCTCTTTGGCCCAAAAGCTAGTAAATTGCCATGCCAATCTCTAATTAAGGCACCCGCTCCTGAGGGACCGGGGTTGCCTTTAAAGGCCAAATCAAAATTTACCTTGTGCCATCCCACACTCAGTCATTCCCACAAGACATCCATACTGGCAGGTTTCTCCCCCAGAACTTCACTAACATGACCAGTTCTAATCTTTATTCCTGGCCATTCTCTTTGCACACCTTGATCCCCCACAGTGAACAAAATCCTCAACCCCCAAGCCTGTGACGTTGCATTACCTACAACCTCTTCAATAGTAGTATCAATTCTACTCAACAACCTCTTTAAACCTTCCTTTTTATCTAGAAAGATTCTCCTATTCCTTTCTTTCCAAATCTCCCACACCACAATAAACGGGCTACACAACCAAATACTTGACAAAATCGATTTTCTATGCACAGAAGGCCAACCTTCAAAGACTGCTTTTAGAGTCCTCTGGAGAGGACCATGCCAGCCTAGTTTCCTTCTTAAGTGATCCCAACATGCAGAAGCAACATCACACTGACAAAGAAAATGGTCCACCGATTCTTTAGCTTTTTCACACATCACACACTTCATAGGTCCAGCAAAACCAAGCCGTTTCCTTCTCTCCCCAGACAAAATCCTTCCCTTCACCACAAGCCAAGCAAAGGTGCTCGCCTTCTAAAAACAGACCCTACTCCAGTAGAGATTCTTCGCCCAAAAGAGATCACCCTCATGTTGATCCAGAAGATGACAACCCACTTTAACTGAATAATTGCCATTTTTAGAGCCACACCAAACCACTTTGTCATCAACATCTGACAAAGAAACCTTTCTTTCCCTGAAGATGTTCATCATACAAGTCATTTGTTGTAGAGATCAACCTTCACCCTCCACCTTCTTCCACACCCACTCCCTACCGAAGGCACCCGACTTCAACTCCACATAATCCCGGACTTTAGCACCCCATTTTTGAATCATTATGTTTATAATCTCCTGTAAGCCAATCTTATCCTTCAACATAGGATGCCCATCCCAAGAGTCATCCCAAAAATTTCCTTTCCTCCCGTTCTTAAGCTGCCAAGAAATATGATTTGAAATGACCGACCTACATGAAATAATGAAATTCCATATAGTCAACCCCTTAGGTGGGTTCTAGATGGTGAAGATCTTGTGATTCTCATTAGAATCCAAATATTTGGCCTTGAGAATTCTCACCCAGAGGAGATCCAATCTCACATACAAATTCCACATCAATTTGGCTCCCAAAGCTTCATTCATCACTTGCCACTGTCTCAAACCAGCACCACCTTTTTCTTTTGGATGACAATTTTTTTCCCAAGCTAAGAGGGGAATCTTGTCCTGTTCACTAGCACCATTCCAAAAAAAAATTCTCATTCGCTATCCCACAACATTTACCACTTTCTTGGGAATTTTCAGACACATCATGGAATACATCGGGATATCTGAAACCACTGTTTTCAGCATTAAAAGCCTTCCAGCAGCAGTGAGCCACTTACTCTTCCAACCATCCAATTTTTTCAAATAGGCATCCACTAAATCATGCCAGATTTGTGGCTTACTAGCACCCCCAAATAAGGGGATACCCAAAAACTTATTGGGGAGATTGCCTGGCTTCATGCCAAGCTTTCAGCAAACATCTAACTGCTTAGGAACAAGAGTATTAAAGAAAAAAACTTCTGATTTGCTCCAATTGATACGCTGCCCAGACACTTTGCCATAATCATCCAGGGTATCCCTCATCACTCTAGCTTCACGGAGGGAAGCCTCTCCCATCAAGAAGGTGTCATCAACAAATTGCAAGTGTGAAAGAGGATCAATGCCCTCAGCAATTTTGATCCCCTTCCAGAGCCCAAAACTACATTTCTTCGAAATAAGCCTTCCTAAAACCTCAGCCAGGATAATAAAAAGAAAGGGAGAAATAGGATCCCCTTTCCTTATCCCTTTGTTGGAATCGAAAAACCCTTGAGGGATCCCATTAACAAGAACAAAAAACCGAGGGGAACAAATGAAGCTCCTAATCTAGGCCACCCACCCTGAAGAGAAACCAAATTTTTCAAGGACCTTCAATAAGAAATCACGATTAACTTCATCATAAGCACGTTTTATGTCTAACTTAACCAACACTCTTTCAAAGTTTTCCAACCAAATAGAGTGAATAGTTTCATGGGCCAAAATAATACCCTCAAAGATTGATCTATTAGGGGAAAATCCACTCTACTCCACCGAAATAACCGAATCCAAAACCTTTTTTAGACGGTTAGTAGCAACCTTTGTGATAATTTTATAAATTGTGTTGCATAGAGAAATCGGTCTAAAATCTTCAAAGGTTTCAGTCACCTGCCTTTTAGGGATCAAGGCAATGAAAGTGTTGTTGAAATCTTTGAGCACAAACCCATCTCTTCTCGATTCCTACACCACTTCCCAAATATCCATTTCAAAAATGTCCCACAATTTTTAGAAAAAATTGCAGAAAACCCATCAGGGCCCGAGGCCTTATCACCCCCCAAAGCAAAAACAACCTTCTTCACTTCACCCATTGAGAATTCCCCCATTAGCATCTCATTCTACGCATCAGACACACAAGTTGGAATCACATCCAGGATACTGGGATTCTCTAGAAACCCAACTTGGTCAGTAGAAAAAGCCTTTCGAAAGAAATGAACCGCAGCCTTGTTAACCTCAACAACCGAATTTCTAACCTTTCCAGAAGCATCCTTAATTGAAAAGATCTTATTGCAAGATCTTCACAACTTTGCTGAGTTGTGAAAAGACTTTGTGTTACAGTCCCCATCTTTAAGCCAAGTCTCTCTAGATTTCTGTCGCCAAAAAACCTCCTCCCTAGCCAAGGCTTCAGCATACTCTTTGTCTAAGCTTTTCTCCAAGGCAAAATCCTCCTCATCCATTCCAAGTTAGATAACTTTGGAGTGTAGAGTTTTCAGTTTCTCTTCCAACCTAACTTTTTTAGTGAAAATATTTCTAAAGGACTCCTTGTTCCATCGTTTGAGTTGCTCCTTAAGAAATTGTAGCTTTTTGAAAAAAATGAACGCTTTGTTGCCCTCGCGAGCTGGAGCCTGCTGCCACCAACTCACCACCAAATCTTTGAAGCGAGCATCCTGAAACCACATTGCTTCAAACTTAAAAGGGCACCGATCCGGAGTAACATCATCTTGGATTCTCAAGCAGATAGGGTAATG
Source organism: Sequoiadendron giganteum (assembly GCA_007115665.2). NCBI lineage: Eukaryota > Viridiplantae > Streptophyta > Pinopsida > Cupressales > Cupressaceae > Sequoiadendron > Sequoiadendron giganteum. The sequence continues at coordinate 295,313,404 of CM021108.1, forward strand.
GTCTAAGCCCGAAATCGACACAATTTCAGCCTCACAAGTCCAATTTTAAGAAGCCCAATTCCCAGCCAGAAAGAAATGATCCAACTTCTCAGCAATATTAAGGAGTTCACTCCTTCGGTTGGTCTAAGTGAAATCCCCACTTCTAAAAGGAAGTTCAAATAGGCCATTCCTAACAACAAAATCACTAAAGTTTTGTTGTTTTTGACTAGCCCAACACACACCTCCCCTTTTATCAGATGGCCTCAGGATCGCATTGAAATCACCACCCAAAACAAACAACCTTTCTTCCCCTACACCTAATATTACAGAGATGTCACGCCAAAGAGCCATCTTCAAATTATTACTAATAGGACCATACACATTCATAATTGAGAAAATAGTTCCGAGCTGCTTGGATTTAACACTCAGCCACTGCCAATACCTATCTTGTTAGATGAGCTGAACCTTGACAACAAATTCATTCCATAGTACCCCAATCCCCTTGAAGCACCCACAGCTCCAGAAAGAAAACAATTCCATTTGCTAAACCGTCTTTTATACCAATCAAAATCCTCCTCCTTTATTTTTGTTTCCTGAACAAGAACCAGATCCGGCCTCACTTGATCAAAACATCTTTTGATCAAATGCACCTTGTCAGGGGCATTATAGCCCCTGACATTCCACAATAGGATTTTCATGGCTGTCGAGAAAAGGATAGCATTTTCTCGATCTCAATTTGCTCTGTCCGACAGCATTGCCAACCAACTCCAATCTCATTCGATTAGTTTTTGGTCCCCACCTCTTCTTTTCCCCAATCTTCACCTTTGGATTGACCACATCCGACTGTTCGATCGTCTTCTTTTCCACTATACCAATACCCTCATTCATACCTAACAAGTCCTCTAATTCCTCCTCCTCATCTGAGATTAATTCTGACTCAAAATCTTCCATAGCTCCTCCACTGTCCCTCGCTTCTTCAAACTGACTTTCAAGATTTCAAATGGGAGATATTTGAATATCCTTAAAAAGGCCCACCTCTTCATTAACCTCAAGAATTCCCAGTTGGGGGCTAACATTGAGCGGACCAGCACACGCATTGTAATCAACATTGTTCACACCATCATCGGGTTTCACACCTCGATTATAGCTGACAACAACCACATTGTTAGGCTTTGGGGGGGAAGATAGGTCTTCACTACTTTTCACTTCAATTCTTTCAACTAATTCCTCAATCTGTATAGTAGGAGTTGAGATTGGGATCGGTTCCGAAGGAAATTTCCTTTCCCTAATAAGCTCTTTCAGCCCCTCATCCAAAGCCATAACCCCCAAGTTATCAGAAGGAGATGCCTTCAAAGTCTTCGCATCCAAAACCACACTATTTTTAATGTCCAAATCAACAAAAATAACAAGTTTCCAAATCTCCTCCACTACTGCCTCGCCCCTTGGCTTCCCTGTCGATCCATTGCCAAGATGTTCATCCAAGCATTCCCAAATCAATTGATTCCACTGGGATTTGCAATCCACTAGTTTTCAAAGCCTAATCACCTCCTTTCCCAGGAGAGTCTAAGAGGTTTCTTTCCATTTTCCAAGAAAAGGGCCTTCCCCTGCCCCGTGACAATTTCTAGGATGCCCTGTGCAAGGGTTAGAAAACTCATCAACCTTCACTGATTAGCGCCATTCGCCTTCTCCAAATTTCAATTCTATAATTTCCGGTAGAGGGGGGAAAGCTTGCTGCATAATACAAATCCTTAAATACATGCTAAAATCTGATTTATCAACCACTTCCTCGGCCTTTAAAAAAACACCTAGTTTATTACCGATTTGTTTCAAAGTGTCAAGACCCCAATACTCCTAAGGTAGGTTTTTGAGTTTCACCCATATTGGCATTTCCCCCGTGACAACTGAATGAGGATTGAAATTCGATATCCAGTCCATAATAAAAAACCCCCAACCCTCCATAATGAAGGGGCCATTGTTTAGGATCCATTCCTTATCTCTCGCAGATTGGCACATAACCAAATAAAAACCATTCTCGAGCATTTTTAGACCACAGGTTTCCCCCCAGTGAGTATCACACCAGGCCCTTATTTTTGAGAAATCCAGCCATTTCCCTCCCCATTTCATTAAAAAAGGCATTTGCTTTCAGAAAGCTAACATTGTCGTTCCATTCCCTATCGCCTACTAATAACGACAATACCGAGGGAAGCTTAGGAGTTACCTTGTTTGAGCTTGCCAGGCTCACCTGATTTTTGGGTCTCCAGAACTTAGCCTGAATCTGGGGGATGTTCACCTTTTCGGATAGAGTAGTCGAACGAAACCTTTCCCCATTTTGCACTTCCTTCCCAATATTCCCATTTTCCATCTCTGGATGCACAACCCTCTCACTTCGAATGCCCAGAGCCTTCCATGCCCCATTGGGACCATGCTTTCGGTGCTGCGACCCAAACCTACCTCTTTGATTGTTGAAAGGCCATCGGTAGATGGCCTCTCCACCTTACTGAAAACCCTGGCACCGCCTAAAACCCCAAGGGTTCCTAGGGTCCTGTCGTTGCTCCTTCCGCTGATCAACCATATGAGGTCTTTAAAAACAATAACTCCAGGAAAATAAACTTTTGACTTGTGAAGGGAATGAAGGATAGAACCCAACAGACATAAAACACAGTATGAAGCATGAATACACAAAAAATTTCTATAATGGTGGCACGACTCGCAAACAAGATGAAGTTTGTAGAAAAAAGTCATTCAAAATAGATGACGAAAATGCAGTATGTCGCGGCCTATTTTAATTTGTTCCTCTTTTTCTATTAAAATGTGTCAAACAATATACAGAGACAAAGGCCACCATAGTTTTTACAAAATGACTCGATTTGAGCTTTATTTCACAAAAGAAATACATTGAAGCTTAGGAAAATCATCTTTAGACCACATAAAATGCTTTTCAATGATAGAACGGTGATTTAAAGTGAGTTACCTAAGCTTGTGCATTGAGAAGATCAAGAAAATGCGAAGAAGAATCCTTTGTCTCTACAAATTTTTCTATGGTTGAGCTCAATGAAAACCCTTGACGGCGCAGCTGCAACTTCTTCTTGAAGCTTCAAACAAAGTGAAGTGTTCTCACTTCACTTTTGTCTTCATATCTTTTAGGGTTTCACCCCAATTCTTCCAAAGTTCGATGACTTTATGACATTTTTCCTTAACGTTTAAAAGTATTTGTTAACATTTCACTATGGGTCAGCCTCTTTTTGTATATTAAGGCTTTTAAATACTTTATTTTTGCTTTATTTTTAATGTAAAGTGTTTTAGTCTAAGTGATATTCAATAAATCACTTAAATTAAAATGTTATTTTCAACGCAAATTGAGTATTTATGTTACATGAATGAATGGAGGAATTTAGGGAAGCTTGAAACAGTTTGGAGTTTAATGCTTTGAGTTATGATCTTAGAGAGAATATGGGGAGGTTGGAATCAATTTGAAAACATATACCAAAGATATAGGGATCAGTTTTGACTCAGTTATCACCTTATTGAGAGTATCTAGGAAGTGGTTTTGCATGCCTTTATGCTTGACTTGGCTAAGCATGACTTCTTCCACAGTTGTAGCTCTTTTGGAGAGGTTTTGGTTCCTATTTTCTTGGATTTTTGGAGGCATCCAACCCAAGAAGCTTCTAGGAGCTATTTTCTTGGAGTTTAGTTTGGAGGTGTTTACTTATACTCACTTATAACTCTTTTTAGAGTTAGTTCTGATAGACATTGCTTTGCACTTAGTGACTTTGGAGTCCTTCTTGCAAATTTTTTGCATTCTTTAACTCAGTTTTTGGCATGTACAACATATTGTACCTTGAGAATCAATAAAGATAAGAATTTTTCCTTCTTATATTCTATTTTACTGTGCGAGTTAGATGATTGATACCATTGCATGTGAAGTTATTGCATTCCTTGTTATAGTGTCTCATTAGCATCACCTTTATACAAAAAACATATGTGTTTGCAAGTTGTGAGTTGTATTGTGTTGCAAATAGTTCAAACTGTGAAAGTTTTATTTTCCCTCTTGAGTTGAGTGCATTGATATTCTCACAAAATATTTATGCAAAACATATCAGAGTTTTGAGTTGTGCATATTGAGCTTATTGGTCGATTTGAACTGTGTGTACAAGCGTCTTTATAGGTCTGTGATAGTTTTGGTGTATCACTTTAGTTTTGAGTACTAGATTTTCATTTCATGCATATTTGTCTTCGCTTTTCCTCGACAGTGAATAGTTTAGGTGATAACCATAAGGAAGCCGAACTTCTTTGGAGGTTTGGTCTCATTTAAGGTACCCACACCTTGGGATCATCCCCATGTTTCACTAGATTGTTGAATTCTAAGTTCAACAGGGTGCAAATTTTAGTGATAATAGTACATTGGCACTTTGCATCCTTATATCCTTGAAAATCACAAAAAATAGCATAGTTTCATATCCATTTTGCATTGGCACCTTGAATTTTCATCCAAAGGTCACAAGTTTTGTATGGTCCTCACTAAGTTTTCCTTATCCATCCTAATCCAAATTCATGACCATGTCTTCACTTTACCTTGATCTTCTTCGTAGTCAATCTTAAAACCAATCAATCCTCAATCATCAATACCAACCACTCACATACCCTTCTTACCAACAATCCATAAGCTCCAGTCCTTCATCCATCTACCCTCATTATCAAGAGTCACTTGGCACAATCCATGCCATTGATCCACAATAAACATCTATTAGTCATCCCTATCCCAACTTTGACAAGGGAAACCAACCTTGCACTAGTCCATCATCCCTTAACCCATTCCAAGTCTCTACATCCTATCCTAGTCCATCATCCACTAATCCATTCCTATTCACTCCATCCCAAGCTACATTTAGTCATGAAGATACATTTGGTCATGGTTTCCAAAATCACATCACATTGCCTACACCTTGGGATACATGTCAAAAAGAAAGTCGAAAGCATGAAATCATAGCTTCACCTTCATGTCAAGATCAAAGTAGTCCATCCCATGAACCCATCCTTAAGTCCATTCAAGAAGTCCTTCTAGATAATCATGGCATCCAAAATACACCTATCCTTGCTCGAGAGTCTATTCACAACCATGTTGTCCAAGATACATCTATTTTTGACCAAGATCCTACCATTGAACAAGAAATCCAAAATGATTCTCTCATCGACCTTTATCCATTCATGACCAAACATTTGAAGATGATCCCATCCAAACACAAAACACCTCCATTTTCCAAAATGATACACTTGCCTCCTTTGGACACATAGATAATCAAATGAATGATATGGATAACATCAAATAAGAGCATAAAGGAACTACTATTGATCAATTCAAAGGAGAAAACAAAGAAGCTACTATGGATCAAGTCAAAGAAGAAGATACAAAATCTACCACTGATCAAATTGACATTCCAAATGATCAAGAAGAAACAAGCATGACAAATGATAAATCCAAAACATCCTATCAACTAGGAGCATCCACCTTTGTCAAAGTAGGCTTTCTTGCAGATGAGGAGATTCCAAGCAACAATTCCACATACAAAATGATGGATTCATATCTTGTTTTCAAAACAACAAATACCCCATCACAAACAGAATCTGTCAGAGCATGTAGTATCAAGGAAAAGGAGTAGGCCTACATGAGCAAGGCATTATAGAACCAGTACAATTTTATGAAAATCGTAGACATCAAGGTCTTGGTTATTCTTCAATTAGAGAATCAGATGATGTTAGTGCTACCTCCTCGATATTGGGGGCAACTTTATGTGATACAAACATCAAAATGGGGGCCATGAGTAGTCCTTGTCATAAAGGTTGCTGCCAACACTCCTTCCATCCATACCATAAACTGTCATTCCAACATGAATAAATCTTCCATTTCGAACCAACAAAAAGAAAATTATTACAAATCCAAAGTTCAAAATCAAATGTCAAGGCCATTGAATCAAACAAAAATCCGAGTGGACAAATGAAATTAAAATGGATCCCAAAGAAAATGGATCAAGCAAAGAACATAGTTCAAAAGTAAAAGTCAATAAAAATGTGGAGCCACAAGAAAAAAGGTCTCCTACATGTAATAAATGTCCACCTCCTTCAGAATGGTCATCAAGCAAGGCATATAAAAGTGTTGGTTCCAAACACTATCTCAATCAAAATTCCAAACTCCATCATCCACTATCCCAAGTTTGGAAAATAAAAATTGCTACATCTAAAAAACCAAATAGTCCATCCACACCTACCATCATCCATCATAATCCTACATCTCACCTAAAGTCTAAAAATCCCACATCACAAATTTTTCGCATCTTGACAACAACTCTTTATCATGACTCCTATGACACTCTATTGTGATGTGTGTATTATGATAAGGCCAACTCTAGTACCAACAAGGATCACAATGACATCGATCAGTTATATGCAAGCACTATGATCCTAACAAGACAACTAGTCCATAAAGGTCACTATTGGCACATCATGACACCAATATCTACATCAACACCATCAAAGGATTCAAAACAAACAATGATCATATAGAACATCAAGTCAATATAAAAAATCAAAAAATTGTCACCTTGATGAAAACCTGGCAAACAGGCGTCTTGTGTGACATCCAATTAAAAAAAAAAGAAAAAAAAAAAGGAAAAAAAAAAGAAAAAAAAAAGGAAAAAGGAAAGAGAAAAAAAAGTAAAGAGAAAAATTTCATCCAATAGTGAAAACCATTTTTATGGCACTTTGGATAAGTACCGTGATGAAAACCTGGCAAAAATGCGTCATGTGTAAGAGAAATTATCTATGTGGACCATTACACTTGGGGGAAAGTTGTCTCATCTTCCATGCCATTCTCATAACATTTCCATCTACTTATCTAATCCATATCATTTCCATCCATTTTCCCACCTACCTTGATCTTGATAATAAATGGGGTACAAACATAAATCATGCTTTGGAAAAATTCTTGACATGTCTATCCTTTGGTCATACACTATCCATGAAATATCATGTCATTGCCTTCATAGACTTTATCCAAACCCATATCCCAGAGAAAACAAATTATCTGTATGCGAAATAGTCTTTGGAGATCATATGATAATGCTTTTAGCCAATAATCCTCATGTCTCCCATCCTTTACCAAAATAAATCCATTATCCTTCCTTACTTATCGCTAGTCTTGGTTTTCCCTTGTCATTGGTCCAAGGATTCTAATCCACTTATCCAAGTTCCCTCCATAACCCTATCTAGTCCTAAGGTTAGTCATTTCAAATGCAACAAGCCTAATCCTTACAATCTTGTTGTGCACTCTAGCGCGTCATCCAAAACATTCATTAGCTTTGTTCCCAGCCTTGCTGCAAACCTTGATCCTTTAGTTACATTATCATCCACGTGATATGTCTTTCCCTCTCCTTGTGTTGTTTCGGGATGTGTCCTTCCCATATCAAACAACGTTGTCATCATCATCATCACCTATCAATTGGTTTTCAGCTTGACTAGGGGCAAGATCATGTTTGTCCTTGGATCCTTGTGCATGCCTGCTTGGTTGATTGCGGGTATATTTCACATGCATTTGTCATGATCCCTATAGCTATCATCCATAATAAAGTCTCATTCATCCTTAATAAAGCTTCATTATCCTTCCCATGGCCCGAGAACAACCGATATCTAGTATCCTTTGTCTTCATGATCATCCTTTACATTCGTCCTCATATTCCCCTCACACATAATAAACCGGTCCTAGGAAATAATACATGGTATCAACCCTTTAAAACCTTCAAAATCCATAAAAATCATAATTTAAAAAAAAAAAAAACATAAAATTTTCTGAAAAAATCCAAAAAAATCACATTTCAAAAATCTAAAAATCCAAAAATCCTCAAAATCCAAAAACATCAAAAAATTTCAAAATTCCCCACCAAAAAAATAGAGTCTGAATCTAAGTCTGAGTTTGAATTGGTTTTGTTAGAGTGGTCGAACTACATTTCCTCTACCCGTTTGCTATGTAGGCAAGGCTCATCTTAAATAAGCCCTCAAGGCATTAGGTCAGTCCCTTTAGGTTGTCCAAATAAAATCATGACTTAGTATTTTGTCAAACAAGACAAAGTCAAGTCGTGTTAAACTATGAGGTCTTTATGCACTGCTACATAGGCAAGGCTATTTGTTAATGAGCCCTCGAGGCCCCCTAAGTCAAGTCCTTTAGCGTTTGTTGAGTCAGGTTGTGTCCTTGGTCTAGAAGAAATCATCGTTCAAACTAACTTAAAAAACAAAAAATGAATGAAATCCTCTAGCAATCAATTATCTTATCATCCATCAACTTGGTCATTCAACTGGAATGAGGCATTATATTGTTTGTCTCATTCGATCTTATCTCTTGTCTCTTATTAGGATGTGTCCTTCCTGAGATTATCCTTTATCAATTTGGTCATTCACCATATGCAGGATATGTCTTTCTTGCGGCTAGGTGTCTTGTCAACACTTGTCATTTGGTCTTTATCAGATGTGTCCTTTGTCTCCAACAGGATGTGTCCTTCCTGCTGTTGGGTACCATCACATCGCTTGGTCATATCAATCAATATTTATCAAAGAAACAAATAATCTTGTTGACTTTGTTAATCAATCTTTCCTTAATCAGGATGTGTCCTTCCTGAAACTGGGCGTTATCATTATCAATCAATTTGTCATCTTTGTCAATCAACTTTTTCACACAAATCAATCTTTTTCAGCTTGGTCAATTAATCTTTCCTTTATCAGGATGTGTCCTTCCTGAGGCTAGGCATAGCCAATCAAATCATTTTATCAATCCTTGTCAACCTATCAATCAACTCGATCATCTTGGTCAACCTAATCAAGCAATCAAACAATCATCATTATCACTGACAAACACTATCTTGGCAAACACTTTGTTGATCTGGATTTTCTTATCTTTTCGATTGGTTTTTGATCATGTTACTAGTCTCCTCTAGGATGTCCTATTAAAATATTTAGAGGGATGATAATGGATCATAGCCTCTTTTATTTGTTTGCTATTTGTAGACACCTAATTTTGACCACTTTCATATGGTCATAATCCCATCATTTATTCATCTAATCCATCTATATTAATTAAATGACACATTTAATTAATATTGTCCCTTTTCCCTAACGTTCCTAAGGTATTTAATTTAATCAATTAAATACTTTATACATTAGCCCACTTCATCTCTAAATTAAATAAATCAATCAATTTATTTAATCTAGTCAATTATCTTTTTCATTTTTTAATTCATTCTTTCTCTCTCCTTGTTACATCTTCCATAACCTTTCACTAAGATGTGCATATCCTTAATTAGGATTAATGTCACATCCTCCATAACTTTCCACTTGCCTCTAATCATCATTAATTAATCTAATCATTTGTTTGCACAATCCTAATCTTAATCACTTACCCCATTTGACATGTCCTTAGATCAACCTTCTTGGTACTTACCTTTTTTGCGTTGACCTCTTCTCCATGTGAATTAAAAATTCACACTTATTCTCCGCATGCATTTGTCTTCCCCGTGACATCTCATGTAACACATCGTACCCAAAGGACAAGGACCTCTTTTAGAGGAATCTTGTTTTATCCTTTAGTCTCTCCTTAAAAGTGAATTAAAAATACACTTTTATTCCTCCAAAGCTTTTCTCTTCCCCATGTGATCATTGAGAGGTCACATCAGTCACATGCCAAGGTACCTGCAAGTACCTTGGGACCACATGGCCTCTTCCATGTCATTAGTACCCCTTGCCATCTCACCTTGTCCTTTGGACAACTCACTCGCCACATGTCCAAATGTGAAGGCTTGTGAGTCCTCAATTCACTATAGCCATCCATTTTGGCCATGGTGGTTCAATCTTGACTGTTGAATTCTCTAGAGAATTCAACTTCTTCTATAAATAACCCCTCTTTTCCTTCATTAAAGGATATTGCATCTTCTATCTAGTCAATGCATTCTTAGCCAACTTATGATCTTGAGCCATTGAGCCTCCATAAGTTGTTATCACATCATTTTTCATTCAATATCCATCCATCTTAGCCATTTATATCCTCATTTTGCATTTCAATCACTTTGCATCATTTCACCATCAAGGAGCACACATATTATCAACTATCAAAGGGCCAACCAAGGGAAACATGGATAAAAGGTATATCAATCTGATTTTCACTTTTATCTTCTTTTTATCTTGTGTTTAACTTAGGCTAATCGTTTTGAGGTGTTAGGTGTTTTGTGCTTCTTTTGCATTCTAGTTTATTTTGCACTTTAGATTAGCACACTTTTTCCCCTTCACACTATCTGTGGTTTGTCTTGGCAAAAAGACTGGGATAATTGGATCCTTAGTATGAGCTGGGGCATTCCTTATCTTTTGGCTCTATCTTTTGAACTGCTTGTCTCTCACAAATGGTCACCTTGCACACCTTGGTTTATGTCATACCGCGGTGTTTGTGGTCCATTTGTGACATTTTTGACGCCCAATGATGATAAATATAAAAATGTAAGCATGAAAGTTGGTTCCCTTATCATTTCATGTCTATCTTCTTTCCCCTTTTTACGCTAACATCCCATCTCCCTTGTCTTTTCCATGCTAACATCCATCTCCTTTATGCTAGCATTTCTTCTACCTTCATCCTCTAGTCTTATCTTCCATTTCGAGAGCACATTCGTATTCTTTGAACCCGCCTGTCCTCTCGAGGAGGCATACCACAACCCTCTTGGTCATCCTTCCCCTTTCTGTTTACACTGGGGCATATTTCAGAATTAAATTTCTTTGATACAACACGATGAACTACATTATGTCAAAGAGGGGAAAAATGTAGACACTGAAAAATGTCCTAAGTCTACGAGCATCATTTTTCTTGGTCTCCATCTCTAAATAATTAAATAATTTTAATTATTTGATTATTTTTTATCATATTCTTCTATTCTATCCTATTCAATTAAATAAATTAATTGTGTCACTAATCCCCCCTCTTCTTCAATATTAAAATGAATTATTATTTAATTATTTCTTTGTCACCTTTCGTCTATAGATAAATGATTACCACTAATTATTTATCTATTCATGGTCTTTTAATTCTTCTATAGTTAAATAATTATCAAAATTATTTAACTATCCCTTGCCATTTCCCCCTATTAAATAATTAATCTCACTTAATTATTTAATGGTCCATTTTCATTTCCCCCATTTAATTAAATTGATTAATTTAATTAAATGTTCCTTTTTCATTTTCTCCAAATAAATAATTTAGATAAATTATTTATCTTCCACTTGTCAATTTCCTCCATTTTTGAATAAATTATTTAAAATAAATTATTTATGCACCTCTTTTGGTCAAAGATGCCCTGTCATTAACCCCTGTCATGGCTTTCATTGCTGTCATAGCCATCGATGTCATACCTGCCATAATCCCTCCAAGAATGGCATATTCTTGGTGCATCAATTTTGGGCAATTGATCTGAGCATCTTTTTAGAATCTCAATCTCAACCCTCCATTTCGTAACCCCCATCTCATTCATTCTCATCCATTGATCTTAGAATCTTTCTAAAGGATTAGTCTCAGTCGTCCATTCGAAAGGTTGTTTATAAAAGCAACCATTCTCCTCCATTTTCAATTGAACAACCATTATCTCCAACTTTCTTGCTTACTATTTGCAGTTATTTGAACAACTTCAACAACAAATCTAAGGGAAATATTAGCATAAGAAGAAATAGGAGAGACAAGAGAAGTGAAGAAACTTCAAAGGGGAGTATTTGATTTGAATGCTTTTAGCTTATAATTCTCCATTTGTTTGTATTATCTTTTTTGGATGAGGCTAATAGCTTAGAAGTGTTTGGCTGTCACTTTTATCTATACTATTTGATTTTAGCCCATCTTATAGTTCTATGTCTAATATTACTGTTGATTGAAAAGCGTTGATAATAGTAGAGTATGCAAAGAATAAATTCACTAACAAGATCCTTGAAGGCAAAGTATAGGATGATAGGTATAAAGTAGTGGATGATATCATCCTCTACAAGGGTAGGATCTATTTAGTCCCTAAATAAACAATTAAGAGTAGAGTCTTGAGGGCTACCATATACACCCTTGGCTAGTCATCTAGAGTATTTCAAGATTTATAAGTAGGTTAAGAATAAATTATTTTAGAGTGAGCTCAAAAGAGAAGTCTTCCAATACATCGTGGAGTGCATTACTTGTCAACAAAATAAAGTAGAGCACATTTTTCAAGCAGGTCTATTGCAACCTTTACCTATACTAGGTAAAAATGAGAGAGTATCAACATGGACTTCAATATAAGACTTCCCAAGGTTTAGGGTAAGAGTTGTACATATGTAGTGGTGGAAAAAATCACCAAATATTCTCATTTCTTTGCCATTCATACCGAGTTTAAGGCTCGTTAGATTGTCGATTTATTCTTTAGAGTGGTTTTTACCCTACATGATTTGCCTAAGAATATTGTGAGTGATAGCGATAATCAATATCTTAGTTTGTTTTGGTAGGAGCTCTTTAATTTTATAAGAATTGAATTGACTCTAGAAGTACCAATTATCATCCTCAAATAGACAAGAAAATGGAAAACGTTAATAAGTTGATTGATGAGTACTTGAGAAACTATGTTGCAAGACAACAATCATCATGGGTTAAATGGATTTACATGGGAGAGAGTGGCTACAACACCACATATCATATGTCAATTGCTATGTTACCTTTTAGAGAATTATATTACTATGATGCCATTTCCTTTATGGATTTGGTTATTGTTGGTAGTAGAGTGCTAGGAGCCCAAGACTTGGTTGCACAAAGCCAAAACATATTAAGTGTCTAGAAAGAAAACCTTTGGTATGATCAATACTAACATAAATTATATATGGATCAACATCATATAGGGAGGAGTTTTGAGATAGGTGACATATTTTTTATTAAGGATACATCCATAAAAAAAATCTCCTATCAAGAAGAGTGGAGTTGAAATGCTCAAGCCCTCTTTCTATGGGCCATACATGATCACACAAAGGATTTGTGAGATGGCATATGAGCTCGAGTTACCAAATCACAATAGGATACAAAATATGTTCCTTGTATCATGAATCAAAAGAGAATTAGGGTAACATGTTAGTCCTTCTATTGGGTTTCCTTCTTTGGATGATGAAGACAAACTTATATTAGTACTTGAGACTATCTGGGATGTTAGAGAAAACATATTGAAAAACATGATGATTACATAGAGTCTAGTATGATGGAAGGATATTCCTATCGAGGATGCCACTTGGGAGGGTGCAAATATTTTTGAGCATCCCAACTTGTAATTTCTCAAGTGAAAGCAATTTTGGGAAGGACAAACTATAATGTTTCATTTTTTGAACTGAATTGAATCAAAGGACCCAAAGCCTATTTTTATACTCCTTGTAAGATGATGGGAGGATTTACAGAGGAATAACATAATAATTTATTAAGTTGTTCAAAAGGCACCCTAAGTTACAATTTTGGAAAAAGGACAATTTATTATTATTAAATGGGGTCAAAAAATAAATAAAAATCATAAAGTAAAAAATGGCGAATATTCAATTAAACAAAATATTAATAATTAAAAAGTGAAAAAGATGAATATTCAAAATTAATTTTTAAAAAAGAGTAAATTTTAATTGCTTTTAGGATTGCCTAGAAAAAGAATAATTAAATAAAATATTGGTAAAGATAATTCATTGATTGTCAATTTTTTGAAACCCTTGTTGTAGAGCTTTGGTTCAACATATCTCCTTGAGGATGAGAACCCTCTTAGATGCTCAAGAATTGGAGGACAAAAATCTTTTAATTCATTTTTATTAGATTCATGTACAAAGGTCAATATTAGGCTTACAATGGAATTCATAGGTTCTACAGATTATTATAGGTTTATTATTTTTGAATAAATCAAGAATTAGATTGTTGATTGGTCACAATAACCAACCACACCTTTTGAAAATGTAAAGGAGTTGTACTATTGGAAGAACAAGGAGTTGTACCATTTGAAAAAAAGAAGGATGTACCATTGAAAGACCTCTATGGAAGTAAAAAATGTCAATACATTCAAAGGGAAAGTGAATCACAAGTTTAGGGAGGCATATTCTCAAAAGGTATTCATTGAGGTGAATTTCGCTTGATATAGCAAAATATTTTAGAAATTAAAAACATGCTATTGCAACAATCTTTTGAGTGATGTGGAAAAAAAGGAGGATCAATCATCTTAAGAAAGGAAAGAGTCTTGGCATTATTTGAGGGGTGGCGTGAAAAGTAAATAGGTAAAAGAATCATAGGTTTTGTTGTTGATAGCAATAGATTTGAATGCTTAAAATTATTAAGTGTATTTTTTAGGACAACACTATCCTTGTTTAACTGCCACCTATAGACTTTAAGGAATCCTTTAATAAAGGAATAGAAGATCACATGCAACTACAATAATAAGTAGTTTGAAGATTCAAAATTATTATTTGGATTTTTAGCCAGCCATGCTATGTGAAAGGAGGTGTGAGAATTTTGTAGAACTTCAGAGGACTTATATATGGCTGCCCAACACCCACTTTGGAAGCATTTAACAATTCTAAGGAAGATTTCGTTGTTTTTTCTCCTAAGCAGACTATCTTGTGGGGCCCATCCACCCTATAAAAGTTAGTGCAAGAAATCGAAAGAGGCATCGCAAGTATAAGTATTTCAACAACTTGTTATGGCCTAAGGAATCAATGCCACCACCCAAGTCAAAATGAGATTCTTTTCCTTATGTAAAAGTTAATAAAAACCATTTAAATAATATTTGGTAAAAATTTCATTTTTTGCTAGTAGTATTTATTTAAGCAAAATTTGTATCTAAAAACAAAAAAAAAAACTTCAAAATTGTTTGAAATTTTTGAAAAGGAATATTTCTTGATTGAACTTGTTTTAATTTCAAATTGAATATTTCAAAGATATCCATGTCCCCAACCACTTGCTCTACTCAAGGCTTGTTTCAATATTTTTTTGAGGCCAAAATCAACCTCTAAAGCCCTAAAAAATACATTTTTTGGTTCTTAAGATTAGGATGTAAGATTGACGCACCTTTCCTAACATGATATGTGCAATAGTTTTGTCTTCCTTTCCTATGCTTATGAGTGTTATTAAATCTTTGAGTTTTTTGTGTGTGGATTCTCTACAACTTATATTCCTCTTTAATTCACCTTGTTTATGCAATTATCCTTATCTTTAGTAAATAGTTACATAAATGATAGAGATACAAACTAGAGCAAAACTAACATACATTAGAAATAGAAAAAAATAGTTTTTGAATCTTAGAGATATTACAAGTGGTGAGATGGGGTGTTATATGACTAAAAAAAGAAAGGAATTGACATGCTTAAGTCTAAAAAACTTAAATGTGAAATCTTTACAAGATCAATGATGATTCATATACGAAATAATCATAAAAAACTATTAATTGAAATAATTCTAAAAGATTATTATAATTTATTAATCAAAACAAAGAACTAAAAATTGATTTCAAGTAAAAAGAAAACAGGAAAAACCACTTTTCATCTCTACAATTAATTCATTTCATTATTAATAACAGGAGGTTCGACTTGGAAAAGAGCTTGAAGACAAATTAAGTTGTTTGACTCTGTCCCATAGACTGTTTGTAGACATCATTAAAATCTTTCGTTTCATTTCATTATGTATAAATTATAATAAAAAATGCAATTTTTTTTTCCAAATACCGCTCAGTCGGGGGTGAAAGCATCATAATTTATAATGAGATGATGAACATGCTATTTTTGCTTTTGTAATATAAGAAAACAAACACAGAATTCAAACACAAACGAAAAAATTACAGTGAAGTAGGTAATATAACTAATTTAAAGAAGAATTGCAGCAATGGCGGATGAATGTAATTAATCTCCTCCGCTGTGTTTTCCTGAATTGGGCAGAATGAGTGGAGGAGGACAAGGGGCATCTCATTCTCTGGCCTTCAGAGTGATGCGCCTCTGCAGGCCCTCCTTCCAAATTGATCACCCACTCGTTTGTGACCCACTTGATCTCATGCTCGGCGAAGATTTTTTGGACAATGAATCCGCAACTCCAACATCTCTCTCAGCCCTAATTGTCGAGGATCAATCCAAAGAGAACGAGAGTTTCTGGAGGAGATTCGAACTGGAGACTCCCATGGATGCAATGGGCCTCTCCGGCCTCTTGGTGCTCCCCCAGGCCTTTGGGTAAGTATGCCATTGCTTTCTTTTTCTTTCATTGATTGCTGAAAATCAAATAGTAACGATAATAATTATCACATAAGAAGAAAACTTACTCTTTTTTTTTTTGGGTCAATGGGGTAGAAAAGTGAGTGGAAAACTTGTCAAAGGTTTTAATATTGAGCTAGGAAGTTAAGCGGGTTTAAGGGGCTCCTATTTTATTTTGCAGTGAGCCCCATAGAATTAAAAAAATATAGATATAGGATTAAAATAGGAGTCTCACATTTATGGTTGTAAATTTTCTGTTGGTATTGGAAAGAGGAGGTTGAAAGTTTCTTCCACCAGCTCAAAGACTTTCATGTTCATGTGGTGGCTTACATGTCATTTGAATTTTTTATTAATTTATTATAATTAGTTGTTATAATTCTTCAGTTAAAAATCTTCTTTTTCACTAAAATATTTAAAACAGGAATTTTTTAAAAATCAATGCGATCCCTTACTGTAAAATGGGCTCCTAATTTTCCTCAGCAGTACCCACTAAGGAATTTTAACAAGCCCTTCCATGGGACCATAGCCTAATTATGCGCAAAACATTATGGTTAAGCTTCCTGAGCTGGATTGGTACTGGAAAAGGTGATTTATTGGGAGATAGTAACATCATTGCAATAGTTCATTTCGTCAGTGTCAATCCTACTGCATCACCCTTGTAACCGTCAAGTTCATTAGAAATGGGTCTCTGTGAATCATTGCTCCTAAAACATAGGTGACATGAATTGATTCCAATAATTTATTTATGGACTTATTTTTTGCCAATTAGTTAATTTCTGACGATAATTTCAGAGACATCTATTTACCATCTAAGAAAATTTAAAAAAGAATTTGCCAAAATTTTGAATAAAACTTACACAAGTGTTCATCCAGTTTATTCCAGTCATCTTTATCCAATTACAACTCTCAAACGTTGACAGTTGTGTTGTTCTGGAATGTTAAGACACTCAATTGCATGACATGCACTAAATATCTTCCTTCTCTAGCATATTGACCTTTATGACTATCATTCGTAGTGCTCATCGTTCTCAGCAAAAGCTGACCTATTACCAGGGTAGATGGCATAAAAGTTAATATACTTGTCAATATATACATATATATTTTAGTAAGTCTTATGTTTTTACTCAGAAATTAGCCCAGAATGCATATGCTACATACTATTCAAGATGGAAAGATTCACCTACTATTCAACACTTATAAAATTTCTCCACGACTGAATGACTCAATTCAAAACACACATTTGGTTCTCCAAAAAATTATATCAATTAGTGATAAGCTCATTAATTGTGTTGTGTTTCAGTGCAATATACCTGGGCGAGACATTCTGCAGCTATATTAGTGTTGGAAATCACTCCAGCTTTGAAGTTAGGGATGTGGTCATTAAGGTCAGTACTCTTTTACTCTGACTTCTTGATTGAAATATTTTTACCAATTCAAGATAATAAGAGGCTAGCAAATCAACAATGTGGATTGGTTATATAAATAGGGCATTTTTACTTTGGTAAAAAGTATATCATCTAGGCAGTGTAGGCCCTCTTTATCTGCTGACATTTGAGAGTAAGAATCTTTTATATTTTGGCACAGTTTAAAGACCATGATGTCATGGCGTGACTGACGAGACACAAGTTCTTTTGTAAAATACTCATGTAAGATGAATGGTTTTAATTTGCTTACCATGATAGCTAGAATTGTACTTGCTTCAGACTTGGCTTGACTTACACACTAAGTTGGGATCACATTAGGCAAAATCTATATAGTATACACCAGTTTGAATCCAGTTGGAATCAGATGCATTAAAATCTATAGACCAAGCTGACTCTGGCTTGGTAAAAGACTCAGCACATTCAAAACTAATAAAAAAGTAGGAGTTTTTACATAAAATTGTTTTCTGTCATTGTGCAAGAATGGTAAATAAAAATTGTCCAAATATACCTTAAATAATGTTGACTTATTTTCAAAAAATCAAAATGCAACTCAACTATGCTATAAACAAGTGTTTCCCTGAGTTTTGGGATGGCAAAAAATTTCTAGATTTTGGGGATGCCTATTAAAATAATAACAGCTTAGCCAAGAACAGCCACTGAAGCACAGCGTTTCTCTATTCCAAGTATCGTATGATAATCTCAAGTCATGCAATGAAAGTACCACCAACCATAACTAGAGATTATCACTTTAACGATTAACTGCCCAAATTGTCTTGTTTTTGCCCAAGTACTCCCTTCTTTTGTTAACTATAGCTAAGTAGAGCTGAAATGGTTTATGGTTTGTCATCAATCTAGGAGAGGTAGGAAATATGTGTGGAGTCTTTTGTTAGTAAGAAGAAATAAAAGCCATTTCCTTGTAGAGGACCATGGTAGGCACGGGAAGCTTTAGATATCGTTCATGTAGATCTGTGTGAGGCATCTTGGAAATCATTCACAATCCTTGGTGTGAGGTGCTTTTTTTTGCTAGTTAATTATATCTCTAAGAAAACGTGAGTATACCTTTTTCAGAAGAAGTTTGATTGCTTTGGAACTTGTTAGGAAAATAAATTCACCTAGGACCTACATATTGAAGAAAAAAGGATGAAAACACACACAAATGAATTAAAAAATGAGTACGTTGGGTACCCTGGCTTCGTTTAGTCGCTATTTAAATACTCAGTTACACATCAACATAGCTTTGGTTATTATCATGGTATAGTTGACCTCTTTAAATAGAGTCACTAAATCAATGACCTATGAGGTACAGCCCGTGTAGGATAAATCTGTGCACCCCAAATATAGGCATTAAAGCACTATTACATCATTGGTTTACTTATAGGCATTAAAGCATTATAAGACATAAATATAATGTGACATTAACATTCTAACATCCCCACTTAATGTGAAATTGGAGGATTTACAACACATTTAGTGTAACATGTCATTATGTCAATCCCCTCTTTTATGACAAACTTTTTGAGACCGATTGTTAAGGAAACTTGGTGAACTTACTATCCATCAATGGCTTGGTGAAGATATTTGCCACTTGATCCTCTACCCCAACATAGCCAATCAAAATCTTTTGAAGCTCCAGTAGTTCAGGAACCTTGTGATACTTCTCCCAATATGCTTAGTCCTTGCATGAAAGACAAGATTCT
Source organism: Sequoiadendron giganteum (assembly GCA_007115665.2). Classification (NCBI taxonomy): domain Eukaryota; kingdom Viridiplantae; phylum Streptophyta; class Pinopsida; order Cupressales; family Cupressaceae; genus Sequoiadendron; species Sequoiadendron giganteum. The sequence continues at coordinate 295,332,773 of CM021108.1, forward strand.
TAGCAATTTGAAGAGCACTATGATTGCCACAATAAATCATTGGCACATGCAAGCGATCTTGCATCTCGTGTAACCACATTGCTTCATTTGATGCTTGAGCTAGTCCAATGAACTTTGCCTCTACAATTGATTTTGAAACACTATTCATCTTTTTAGAAGACCATGAGATCAACGAATCTCGCAACATGAAGACAACTTGAAGTAGACCTCTTGTCATCATGATCACCTACCCAGTCTAAATTTGTGTAGCCATGTGAAACACATTCACCTCCTCTCTTGAACTCAAGGCCAAAATCTAGTGCCACTTCACATATCTCAAGATACGTTTTGCAAATTTCATGTGATTATTTTGTGGTTCCTGCATAAACTTTGCCAACAATACAACAACAAAAGAGATATCAAGTTGAGTGTGTGTGAGATGCAACAAACTTCCCACTAGACTTTGATATTTTATAGGATTTAGCTCTTTTGTCGTTGTATCTTTTGTCAACTTTATACTAGGATCACATGGAGTTTTGACAATTTTCGCAATCTCCATCTTGAACCATGTCAACAATCGTTTGGCATACTTTGACTATGAGACAACAAACTTGTCTTACTTCTACCAAACTTGTAAATCCAACAAGTAGTGAAGCAAGCCCAAAGCTCTCATCTCAAACTATAAGGCTAGTTGTCGCTTCATTTTAGTAATCAAATCATTATTGTTCCTTGTCACAATTAAATAATCCATGTAGAGAACAATAATAAGAATTTCTTGACTAGTCCTCTTAACATACATACGGGGCTCCTTTTCAAAGTTTTTGAAACCCAACTCTTGAAGATATATACCCATCTTCTCATACCATGCATGAGGTGCTTGCTTCAAGCCATATAATAACTTATTCAATTTACAAACTAAATGTTCCTCTCCTTCATAAACCTAGGAGGTTGTTGCATGAAGATCTCTTCCTTAAAATCACCATGAAGAAATGCACTCTTTATATCCAATTGATGCACCTACACTTACACTTTGTTGCAACTGCAAGAACTGTCCTCACTATATTGAACCTTGAAACTAGAGCAAATGTTGCATTGTAGTCAATGCCTTCAGTATGTGAGTACCCTTTGGCTACAAGTATAGCTTTGTATTTCTCAACTAATCCTTTTGAAGTGAACTTGGTCTTGTTTAAAGAACTGAAGAATTGAAAGATGCTGATTCCACATATCTTCGCCAAATTTGCCTTGCTCTTCTCCATTATCTCCCAGTAGTTTTCTTTCAGAATTAACAGTATTTCTTTTGCCCTAGCATTCCATATTTGAGATCCTGATCGAAGTGTCCATATGTAGAATTTCTCCTGATGAATTCTGGGATATATACATTCCTTTCAAATGAGTTAAAAATTTGATATGTTATTTATAAGACCTCCAAAACTGCATTGCACCCAGAGCCAAATTAGGACAGTGAAAAAATTTAATCCCTTAATACATTCTTCAGGTTTGCATGCATTATTCTAATACAGTAAGTAAATTTTATTCTTTTTCCAGACATCAAACGAAACTTTTTCAGGCCTTAGCAAGGTGAATACATACACTACTAAAGCTTAAAGGATGGATATCATTTACTAATTTCTTCTCTATTTTTTAATAATTGGAGTTTTCTCAGTGCAACAGTGTTGATTTAAGATAGCTTCGGTCAGATATAAATGATGATTGCATTCATGCATCATCATCATTTATATTTAATCGAACTGTTCTTAAAATATAATACCTTCAAATAAGTTATTCAAATTTCAGATGATGATCGAAATTTGCAAATGAATAAAATCGGACTTCATATTATATGGTCGCTGCTTGTTAAAGCACGCATATTAGTTTATGAGAAATACCGAATGCTTTTGGTTTGTTAAGGGAGCCTGTGCGTCCAAGGGACACGTCCCATGAGCGGACGTGTCTCTCCTTGAGGCGTGTCTCCCTCATATAAATGGCAATTCAATCCTTCATTTGCAAACATCGAAATATATAAATGTTCTGCAATTAGAAGATTTGAAATACAAGAATAAAAAATCTGACTTAGAATTTCCATAGGTCCTTTTAGGATACAATTTGATAAGATTCGATTAACATTTACATGGTATTAGAGCCAAGTTGAGTGAATCAAAATCAAATCTACATATTAGATTACTTAGAAAAATCGTATTTTTAAGAAATCAAAATTCACATCACATTCTTCATAATGTCAAGTATGATCAGATTTGAAGATCGTCTTGAAGGAGCTAACAACTTCACATCATGGAAATTCAAAATCATGATGATTCTTAAAGAAAATAAGTTAGACTCATTTGTGAGAGAAAACAAGAGGGAACCAGAGGATGATCTAGAGAAAACTCAATGGATTGAGAACAATGAAAAGGCCATGAAAATCTTAGTAGATGCAGTTAGGGACCATATAGTACCCATTCTAGCAAAACATGAAATTGCATATCTAATGTTCAAATCCCTTGAGAGCACCTTTGAAATAAACAACACCAGTAGGACTCTTGCATTAAAGAGGCAAATCAACAATGTCCAAATAAACAAAGGAGAAACTATTAATGCATACTTCATGAGGATCATTGAACTAAGGGATCAATTATCTACAATTGGATATCAAATTGATAGCAAAGAGTTAACACTAATTGCACTAGGAGGCCTACCAAACTCATGGGAGTCATTTGTTCAAGGAATAAATGCGAGATCTAAACTCCCCAAGTTTGATAGGCTAAGAACAGACTGCTTACAAGAGGAAACAAGACTCTCAACAAAAGAAAACAAACAAAAATCCATAGATGAAGACATTCATGTGTTCAACACAACATCTAATAAAAGGGGTAAGAAAAACTCTTACGGGAAAGGATCATTTAAGAGAAAGAGAAATTCCTATGGAAAAAGGATCATCCAAGAAGAGGAAAGACATCTCCCAAGTACAATGTTTTAGATGTGATCAATATGGGCACTATGCAATGAAGTGCCCTGACAGATCAAAACAACAAGCATCCTTTGCTAATGTAGGAAAGTCAAATTCAGACCATGAATCTGAGAAATTTGTATTCTATTCAGCCTTATCAAGTCAAGTATCTAACAATATCAACAACTGGGTAATTGATAGTGGTTCTTCAAGGCACATCACAGGGTTCAGAGAACACTTAGACACTATGACTGAAGAGACTGATGAAGAAGTAACTATTGGGGATGATTCTGCACACTCTGTAAAAGGGGTTGGAACTTGCTCCATCAAATTGAAATCTGGTCTCTTCCTTCAACTCATTGGAGTTTTATTCGTACCTGGAATAAAGAGGAATCTAATATCCATCTCTGCTCTTGAAGACAATGGATATAGGGTTACCTTTATGGATGGGAAAGTTCTGGCATGGCCTAAGAACTCAACTATAAAGAAAGCTCAAACCATAGGTATAAGACAAGGTTATCTTTATAAACTATGCATTGAAGTCAAGCAAGCCCTTACCCTTGATACTTCTGATTCAAATGAAATTTGGCATAGAAGATTAGGACACCTTCATTTCGGTGCCCTACCTCTGTGGAAAAACTAGTAACAGGATTACCTAAGTAAAAACCAACTCATGAAGGAGCTTGTAAAGGGTGTGCCCTAGGAAATAATACAAAGGGATCCTTTCACAATAGCTTGAGTAAAACCAAAAATGTGTTAGAATTGGTTCACTCTGATTTATGTGGACCCATGTCTGTACCCTCCATGGCAGGCTTCCTATACTATGTTATATTTATAGATGACTTCTCTAGGAAGACTTAGATTTATTTTCTTAAGTGTAAAGAGTCAATAGAAATCCTTAAAAGGTTCAAGGAGTTCAAAGCTCTTACTGAAAACTTCTCTGGGAAGAAAATCAAAATTCTAAGGACAGACAATGGGAAAGAATACACCTTTGAAATCTTTAAGGAATTTTGCATGAATGCTGGGATTAAGAGGGAGTTTACAGTAGCCTACAACCCTCAACAAAATGGGGTTGCTGAAAGGAAAAATAGAACCATTATAGAAGCTGCAAAAACAATGTTACTTGACCAGAACATAGAAACCCCATTTTGGGCAGAAGCCTCTAGAACTGTTGGCTACATTCAAAATAGATGGCCACATTCTCATCTAGATAACAAAACTCCTGAAGAAGCATTTACTGGCATAAAACCTGATATTAGTCACTTTAGGATTTTTGGTTGCCCAGTCTATATTCATGTGCCCAAAGAGAAGAGATTCAAATTAGAACCTTTCGGAAAGAAAGGGGTATTTGTGGGATATAGTGAAACCTCCAAAGCCTACAGGATATTCATACCCGGGTAGAAACAAATTGAATTGAGCAGAGATGTCATCTTTGAAGAAGACATTGCATTCAAAAGGGCAAGAAGTTCAAGTGAGATAGAAACTTATTCCCCTAGAGTCTTAGTAGTGGAACCTACTCCTGAGATTTAGAGGGAGTATCCTGAGGAAATACCAAATGAATTTCAATCTACTTCAGATGAGAATCCAAATGACAACGGCAAGAAGAGGCCACTTTGGGCTAGAAAGATGATCAAAGAAGCTGAAAATCATGCAACACCCAAAGGAACCTTTAGGGAAAGTAAAAGACCCAAACGGTTCTCAAGCTATGTTGCTCTTATGAATGACATCATAAATTCAGAACCCGCCAGTGTTACAAAAGCCTTCAGACATCAAGTATGGAAGGACGCTATGACGGAAGAGTATCAGTCCATTCTAAAAAATGATGTATGGGATATAGTGCCTAGACCAAAAGAGAAATCTGTTGTCTCTTCTAAATGGCTCTTCAAAATCAAACATGCTACTGATGGCAGTATAAAAAAACATAAGGCACGTTTTGTGGCCAGAGGTTTTTCACAAAAGGAAGGCATTGATTATGAAGAAACATTTGCACCTGTTGCCCATTACACATCTGTGAGAGCAGTGATAGCCATTGCAGCAGCTAAATGCTGGAAGATCCATCAAATGGATGTGAAAACTGCCTTCCTAAATGGGACCATTGAAGAGTAAGTCTATCTAGAACAGCCTGAAGGTTTTGTGATACATAAACCTGACTCACATGTATGCAGACTAAAGAAAGCACTGTATGGACTTAAACAGGTTCCCAGGGCCTGGTATGAAAGAATTGACAGCTACCTCTTTGGACTAGGATTTTCCAAGAATGATGCAGACCCAAATCTTTACTTTAAGGTAATTAAAGGTGATATGTTAATAATTATTTTATATGTTGATGACCTGCTGATAACAAGAGAAGATCACCTCATTGCTCAAGGAAAGAAGGATCTAACTTCAAAATTTGACATGAAAGACTTGGGCATTTTACATTACTTCCTGGGTTTAGAAGTCTAGTAGAAATCAGAAGGCATCATACTAAATCAAGGAAAATATACTATTGATATTCTGAAGAGATTTGGAATGTTGGATTGTAGACCCATGTCTACACCTATGGAAACCAACCTTCACAAACTAAAAGAAGCAGCAGCAAAATCTAAGTGTGCAGATTCCATTCTATATAGACAAATGATTGGATCATTGATGTACCTGGTTAACACCAAACCTGATATTTGCTATACAGTGAATGCTCTAAGCCAGTTCATGTGTGAGCCAAAGGAAATTCACCTCATGGCTGTGAAACATATATTGAGATATCTTCAAGGCACTATTGGATATGGTCTTCTTTACAGAAATGACCAACTAGATCTACATAGATACTCTGATTCAGATTGGGCTGGAAGTGTAACCGATCGGAAAAGCACATCAGGATGTTGCTTCAGTTTAGGATCGACTATGGTCTCTTGGATCTGCAGAAAACAGTCTTCAGTAGCACAAAGCTCAACAAAAGCTGAATTCATTGCAGCCTCTATGGGGGCAAGAGAAGCAGTATGGCTTCGAAAATTGCTTGTGGGACTCTTTGGTGAACCCTTGAATCCTACTATCATTCATTGTGATAATCAGAGTTGCATTAAACTCTCTATAAATCCAGTATTCCATGATAGATCTAAGCATATTGAGATCCCCTACCATTATGTAAGAGACATGGTAGAAAGGAATGTAATCCAGTTGGAGTATATCAGTACAAATGATCAAACTGCAGACATTCTCACCAAACCTCTCTCCAGAATCAAGGTTGAACACTTCAGGAAGAAGCTTGGTATGGTTGAAATGTAATTTGATATTATGTTTGAAATTCAAATTGTTTAAAAGTTGTACTAATATATTTAAAGATGTTTAATGTGTAAACTCTTTTGTCATGTGTGTGACTCCATGACTTTATGGGCCCTCTCCCCCTGTGTACATTATTGAAAGGTGACGATCTTTCTAATAATGAACACTTGTATGTGACATTGTAAAGTGACGACTCTACAATGATGAGTTGAAATATCATGATAGATATCATATGACTTGATATCTGTGGACATGTCATGATAGTATCTCTTGAACACTTTAATGGATATCATGGGACTTGATGTCATTTTGAAGATCATTGTGATCCTTATGAGATAATCATGGTGGATAAATGTATATCCGTGGATATGCCATGAGTTATTATGGTAGACATCATGAGACTTGATGTCAGTGCACATACCATAATGAAGATGTGTTATGAAGAATGTCATGTGATTTGACAAAATTGAGAAAACATATCATATCTTCGATATCACGTGTAAGGTGATATCTCTACTTATTTGTTTAGAAGTTATCTTTCCTAACTAAGAGGGAGTGTTGATTTAAGATAGCTTCGGTCAGATATAAATGATGATTGCATTCATGCATCATCATCATTTATATTTAATCGAACTGTTCTTAAAATATAATACCTTCAAATAAGTTATTCAAATTTTAGATGATGATCGAAATTTGCAAATGAATAAAATCGGACTTCATATTATATGGTCGTTGCTTGTTAAAGCACGCATATTAGTTTATGAGAAATACCGAATGCTTTCGGTTTGTTAAGGGAGCCCGCGCGCCCAAGGGACACGTCCCATGAGCGGACGAGACACGTCCTCTCTGTTAGTGTTTCTTAGATCAGATTAGATAATCAATTTAACAAAAGAAATGCAACACATAAGACAATGAACACAACAAGATACCCTGGGAAAACCCTCCTCTTGAGGGAGAAAAACCCAGCAAATATATCTCTTATATATTGAAGGAATAAGAGCAGAAATCTGCTTGAACTCAGGCCCAACACAATGCCAAATTTGATACAATGAATAATAGCACCTCTCCTAGATGCAAAGATACAAATGAATATGTTTCTCCTTGAAATCGGTCTGCTGCTACAAAATGATGATCTGCTGCTAGAAGATGATGATCTGCTGATTAAGTATGAACTTCTTCTAGGACTGCGAATTCTGCTCATAAAGAATAGTGCGAACTTGATTGAGATAATGTCTCTACAATGACAAAGTGACCTTGCATATATACATCACAAGGTGCCGTTTCACTTAGGTCGGCCTCTTTAGTGAAACAAATAAAAGATAAAATATAAATGAGGTCGGCCCAAACAATAATAGATAATAGGGTCGGCCCTTTATTCTTTTATGTTTATTGTATGCTATAAATTAAATAGCCGAATGGCTATACATTTAATTTGCTTTCTCCTTGGAATTTGTGCGATGAAGTGTAGACCATAGCTGCAAAACATCAACACTCTCATGAGACGCGTCTCTCCTTGAGGCGTGTCTCCCTCATATAAATGGCAATTCAATTCTTCATTTGCAAACATCGAAATATATAAATGTTCTGCAATCAGAAGATTTGAAATACAAGAATAAAAAATCTGACTTAGAATTTCCATAGGTCCTTTTAGGATACAATTTGATAAGATTTGATTAACATTTACAAACAGTATTAGATATTTTGTTTTTGTGGGATTCTTTTTAACTGCATATGCTATCTAGTACTCAATCTTTTCTTCAGTGACATTTTTCCCATGATTAGTCATAACTTGTACAAACCATTTCATGTACGTTAGTAATATTTCACGTCAAAATCATCAAGGTGCTGTAGTTTCATTATTTTCTATACTCTAGGGAATATTGTATTCTTCAAAAGGAGGGGACTCCACAGGAGATATTGTAACAAAATCATTTACTTTTATAAGATTTTGAACCTGGAATTTTATTTATGAGCTGGAGGTCAAATAACAATTCACTGTGAGGTTTAGAAGACTCCTTTTATGCTATAGGCTGCTTATGGTTGAAAATCATCTCTTTTAACAGTTTCTAGGTTTTCCAGTTAATTTTGAGAGGATAGTAACAAAAATTAAGCCCAATGAAGGCTCGGTAGTTATGTAATTGAATTCAAACTTAACCTCATTGACCTAAATTGTTCTAATAAAATGTAATCAACATAAAATAACTGAAAACAATAAAAAGTGCTTTTGATGGAAGTTTTTAAGGCAGAATTAAAATGTTTAGAGTTGATATTGGCATGTAAGAGGTTGGACTTGAAGAGTTGGCTTTTGCAGCCAGAGAGCAAGAATCTTCATCATGGTTGTAAGCTTTGCATTCCGGCACAAAGTAAAATATTGGGCACTGCAGTCGAAGGAAAGATTAATCAAGTGCAGTGGAGTCTTGACACAGGTAACTGTTACTATTGTGATACTCACATACAAAGAATAAGCTGGTATATAGACCAGTTGGAGCAAATAAATTTTCAATCATACATTGGAAGTCATTAAGAAGATGGGAATGGAAAAGGAGACCATTTTTGTTATTTATCATTTTCAATGATGATAACACTGTATCACTAAAGTTTCCTTCCATGGTAATTATGGTGTCGAATGTCGATGGTTTCAATTTTCCTTTCTTGCTTGATGGGGAATCTGGATCTCAGAGACTGAATGATTTTCAATTACTTCAAGAATGTAGCAGTATGTGGTATCAATGACTTTAGTTAGTTGCATGAATTGTCAAGTTTGTTAATCATGGAAAATGGGTTTTGTTAAAGTGCACACCTTTGGCTAATTTAGTTCAATGGAGGGATAAGCTAGTAGCTCTTTCCATTGAATTGACAAGAAGAAATTGGAGCAGTTTTACTAGAGGAAGTATACAAACATAAGTCTAGAAGGAAGGTAGAGGATAGACCGACAACATTGTTGATTCCACATGGGCAAAGTAGGCGATGGGTACAAATCCCACATAGGAGGGAAATCATGTTGAAAAAGAGGTTAATAATCTAGGCATGCTTTGTAGGCAGGAATATGTAAGAACCCGTATAGGTTCTATCTGAATTGTTTCCCCTGTGCTGTTCTGAAAATTCTGATTTGTTCTTAACTTTGATTTCAACTAGGGTTTACTATAATATGCCGGTTGAAAGATTCCAAGTACAAATAGAAAGAAATGAACTTGAACATAGACTTTAGGCAATTAAATAGGGCACATAAATATATAGATGGACATACCCAACAAAGATAGCTCAACTTCTTATTTGATTTGAAGCTGATTACAAATAGAGAGGGCTGGAAGTACAAACAGTCAGGTCTGATTTGATTTTCAGACCACCGATTACATCCACTTGTGCCAAAACACAAGTCCAAACCCTAGCTATGTGAAGTGGAATGATGTGCCCAACTGGAGATGACTAAAAATCGATTGTAGCAACCCATTGGAGATTGTAGATGCCCAAAAACTCTTCAGATATGATAATGAAGTCAGCTTGAGGACTGCTGTAACAAAAATCTGGTTATGCCTGGAGTTGGAAATTGCCAAAACTATCCTTCTTTGCCACACGAACTTCTTGGAAACCTTCTTCCAGCAAGTAAAGATGAAAGTGTCACCAAAACTAGGTCACAATCTACAACTGAAACTTTACCAAAGCAACCTGTTTAAGCTCTATGATGAACTCTACTTGAATTCATCTTACATGGTGGAATGGGAGCATCACCATACCACAATATTCAAGGGGGCATCACCTTGAATAGACTGAAAATTACTTTCAGTCAAGAGACAACTCTCTTCAATTAGAATAGCAACACAAAAACATGTCTCTCTCCACCACCCCAGCCTTCTTAAATAAGGCCTTAAGACCAAACCGCCTTTAGGAATGAATCAGATTTGTTTTTAATAAAATATTTACTTTACTTCAAGGCTAAGTTACCTAGCTCAAGTTGTCCAAAAGAGGAAGATTTGATTGCCTTTTTGCCTTTTTTCCTTTTTGAGCATTATAAAATTCAAATTTGGAAGCTTCCTTGAGCCACTCTCGGAAGAGATCAGATTGGATCTTAAAATATTATATTTTGGTTGCTTTTCCCTCAAGTTTGCTAAACCACCCTAGGAGGAAGAATCTTCTAGAAGCAGATCTGATTTGAGGTGGTTGACTCACCTCTTTGCTTGCTTTGTCCTCCTTGTTTGCTTAGTCTTGCAAATAGACCTCCTTGCTTACTTTGACTTGCAAGTAGACCTCCTTGTGTGCTTTGACTTGCAAATAGGCCTCCTTGTGTGCTTTGCTGGTTAAGGATAATTCCCTTTTAGCTTCCTAAACACATCGTACCAAAATTTAATTCTCTTGGCCAAAATCATTCCCTAAACAAGCCATCTAACCCACTGGAATGCTGGATGGGCTAGAATCAAGTCACCATGATGTCACTCCGAGAATGGGGACATTATAGAATATGAGAAAGTAAAGTGGAGGGTGAAGAAAATTTGCTGGTAGTGAATGCAAGAATTACATTGCCATGCTAATGAGTTTTGAAATCAGTGATGGACAAACTTGAGATGGTTTAGAAACTTGTGACACCCAAGAACTTGTCCTTTAGTTGGATTGAGAAATAAGTTGATTGTTTACATTGTCAGAGAATTAGTAGATTGTGAGAACAACAACCTTTGGAGCTTCATTACCATAGGCAACAAGGAAATAGTCGGAGGCTAACTAGTGCTTTCATTAAATAGGAACAAATTGGTAGAGAGAACGTTGCTGTGAAGAGGAAAAACCTTCTAAAGACCTCATTTTTGGTCTTTAAGAAATAGATCCATGTCTTGCAAGAGAAAACATTAATGAAAGAAGCATAGTACATGCTTCCTACAAATGATCCTACTAACATCGGCTCGCACACATCAAAACACACTAAGTCTAAAATCCCCTTAGACCTATGCTCACAGCTTTGGAGAGCAGCCTTGGCATGTTTGCCAAGTGTGCATCCTCTAGAAATTCCCTGCTATTCAATGCTGAACTCTGGAAGTCTTGTGACAATCTCCCTTAGAATAGGTAACACTGTATGATGTAGATGCCCCATCCTCTTGTGCCATAACTTGCACGAGTGATCATTGTTATAAACTGAAGTTGCAATTGGTTCATCCTGTAACTTATAAAGGTTGCCTTCTGTAAATTTTTTTCTGAGACCAGGAACAAATAAAACATTGTCAAATTCCAAAGAGTTACTTGACTGTAATTGAAAAGTAATTGTACCAACTCTTGTTACTGGATACTTGGCATCATTACCGAGCTCAACCTAAACTCTAGAGTTGTGTTCTTCCAGTTTGGTAAAACACTGTTGGGCTGATGTCATATGCCTAGAGGCACAACTATCCACAAACCAAGCATCATTTGAAATTGTGCTGGTAGAAAGACAAGAAACCATTGAGAATTTTTTCTCAAACTTGGCAGCAAACTCATTCATCTGAGCTTCTACAAAGTTTTCTACTTCATGCTACTGCTGTTTCCCTTGGTTCTTCTTCATGTCTGGACATTTTAAGCAAATGATTTAACTTATGACAACTATAGCACTTTATTTTACCCAAAGTTCTTTTTCCTTATTTGTGAGGATGAATCCTCATCCTTTCTATTTCCCTTGCTCTTCCTTTTTCCTTTATTTCCCTTGTGCTGTCCAATGAGAGCTAAATTCCTGTCACCAACTTTCTTACTAGCATTCGACTTCATTTGAGTTTCCTCCTGAATAAAATCATCCCATAGTCTCTCAAAAGAAGGAAGCTTTTCCTTGGCACAAATGCCCCGAACAAAAGCATGCCATGAAGATGTGAAATTATTCAATGTCAAATTCATGAGCTTTGCATCTTCAACCTTCTCCTTGGCTATTGCAAGTTGGTTATGAAGCTGAGTGATCTTCATCAGGTCCCAGGTAATGGTATCTGTACTAGACATCTTTATGGATCAGAGTCTATTTCTCAGTATCATTTTCCTGTTAATGTTCACTCTGGAAAATACAAACCAGAGTGTCAAACATCTCCTTGGTTGCTTTCTTCTTTGACAAGTGAAGAATTAAATGTTCCTTCATCGCATCTAGGCTCATCTGCTTGGCTTTAATTTCTTTCTTTTTGTGAATTGCCACATCTTGCATATTCGTAGTTGGAGTTATCTTGGTCCTTTATGATTTCCCATAGATTATTTTCCTCTAATAGCAAGGTCACCCTAACCTTCCAAGGCAAGAACTTTAATGTGCCGTGCATCCTATCCTCGAAATGAAGACTAGGTGATGCCATTCAAATATTTTCTTTAAAACTAACTTTTCAAATCTGGAAATAATAAAACTGCTCAAAAATTTAAAATTACCTTTTTTGAAACTTTGATTATGCTGGTAAACCCTAGTTGCCAATTTGTATTGCTCACGAACCCTAGCTGGTTGTTGCACTTTCAAACCCTAGTCATGATTCATAAACACCTATAATCTGGTCTAGTAAAAAAAATTTCCATAAGAGTTTGATAAGCCCTAGTTCACGGTCTTAATGAGCCTTAGTTGTGCTGCTAAACCACCTGAAAACCTAGTTAAACCCTTTGCAGCTCTACGATGTCATAGAAAACCCTTGGTTGTTGTAATGTCCCCCTTTGGGGATGTGCTTGATTTTCTCTAAACCCCTTAATTTCCAAATGGCAAATGAGTTAGAGAATACTTTTCACTTGATTGAAGTCCTTCATTGCCAATCGATCTGGACTTCACACTTGAAAGATATCGTTAGTGTTGATCAAGTGGATAAGAATCTATTATCCATACTTATTTAAAATTATTTATAAGACTTAATAATTGCTGCAAGCATCATTATTAGACAATCGTAAATAATATCTATATATGTTTTATATAAATATATGAATATCCATCATTGTTTCTCATTATCAATTTATAATAATTTCATATATATATAGAGAGAGAGAGAGAGAGAGAGAGAGAGAGAGAGAGAGAGACTTATAATATTAATTTATTATATTTGAATTCTTAATTCATTTACTAAGCTGATTATTTACATACAAAAATACTTACCTGTTTCCTTAATCAGTTAATTATTGGAATCTCAGAAAATACTTACTTCCTCTAGCCACCGATCTGCTATTTATTCCTTTATTCACTGATTTCAGATGCTGCAACTTATATCTTTTCTCATAAATCTGCTCATGCTTGATACACATATATTTTCCTTTAATTACATCTCCTCCAAGTCTGCTCAAACTCCTACCATATTATTCTTTAATTCCCCCTCAAGTTATCTCCTTTTATACCACACGTATGTCTTTTCAAAAGAGTGCAACCCTTCACAAAGGTCACCAACATTATTTATATTAACTTAAATATGATATTTTATATTCTATATTTCTTTAAAATATATTTATTCTTATTTTATCTCTTCTTTTTATATTTAATATTCATTTTATTTTATATTGTTAATATATATATGTACATATATATATATTTTGTTATTTATTTATTTTATATTTTATATTTATATTTGTTTATTTATTTTATACTTTATATTTGTGTATTTTATATTAATTTTATTATCTATTATGATTACATTATTTAAATTGTTTTATATTTTAGTATTTATAATATTGCATTTGATAATTTAATTATAGTATTATCTTGTGAGAATTATAATTAAATTACTAATATTTAGAATTTTAATATGTATTTTATTTTTATCTTATTTACTTATTCCAATGCTCATTATGTTCGTTTTCGGGGACATGACAGTTGTGGGTTTGTACCCTTGCAAAAAAACAAATTTAAAAGAACCGTCATGATTTTTACATAGTAGAAGGCATGACTTTACAAGGAAAAAACACGGTGCAATTTTCACATAAAATTGCACATTCTCAACAAAGAGAAAACTGTTTTTCAGTTAGGAATAGATCATGATTTTTCTGAAACCAACTTGCGATTTTTTTTAGGGACCAAATAATACCTGCATGATTTCCTTAAAAAACCTACAATTTTCCTCATGAAATTCAGTTGTGATTTCCTCCTGTCTTGGCCTGATTTTACAAACCCAGATCGTAATTTTTCACCTTGAAAATTTTGTGATTTCTTTTTTATTCTAGCCATGACTTTCTTCAGCTGAACTAGGCTGTGATTCATCATGAAAAATACCTGCGAATTTTCAACAAAGAAACCCACAATTTTCCACCTTAAGTTGCTTGATTTTCTAATGCTTAAATAAACATTAAATTAATTACACAAACATTGAAATTTAAACTATGGAAATGAACAAAGTACGCAATAATTTAAATCTTGAAATTTGCTTTGCATGCATTCAAAAGCTTACAAGGAAACCTCCACAACTGTCAACTGCAGTTGCACATAATTATTACACTGTACTGAGTTATTGAATTTCTATCTTGTATATATCTTTATACTATTCAGCTAAAAATATCTAATCCTCCAAAATAGAAATCTTATCACGCAGGAGATGACTTGGAAGATAAGTCTGAATCATTAGTGATCTACACTTTAATAACTAAATAAAATAGTAATACTTTCACTTTAATGGATTACAAAGTAGAAATAACTCAAACTACTTGCAGAAGTTCTGAACTGAGCTAAAAACTAAACATTTGATAGGGTGACAAGATTGTGGATAGAAAGGGATGCAGGTCAACAACAATCATAAAGAATAAGAGAGGTTCATTTCCTTAGGTAATACTAAGATGAGCCAAGAGATACATTTACAAGAACCACAAGACGAGGTTGACAAAGCACAGAAAGTGGTACACAAGATTATGATGGAACATTAGAAGGAGATGCCAGAAGTTAGAACTAGAGCTGAAGCAGAGAAGAATGAAGAATTTTAAATGAATGCATTAGCCTCATGCTTTTTCATCATTTTCTGCACGGTGTGTGTTTTTTTGAGTTTCTATCATCAAACTTGTAAATAATCCCAAAATCAACATTTTATGCTTGAATCTGTTGTCAAACAAGCTGCTTTCCTCACCTCCGCTTCATTTTCTTGTTCATATAATTTTCCCTTCAATACAAAATGTTACACATCCACTTTTTCACTCCAATAGGATCACTCCTTAAGGAAACTTCAGTTTCTGCTGTCTGGTAAATGGGAAGCATTGTGTAGGAAAATCTGATTGTTTGTACTTTCTGTGTAGTTAAAAAGCTTTATCTCAGATTTTGTACTGCTTCTTTATGTTTTGTTAATGAGTTTAAAATGCTACCCTAGAATTGATATGGATGCTATGCACTATTTTGCTGAAACTAAGTTCTGATGTCATTGACAAAGCTGAACTTTGATTTTTAGCATGGGGTAATGTAACGGTTATGCTATGCCTAGGCTCTATGGCATAGGTCATGGAGTCCTATGTTTATTTTGTTAGTTTTAGGATCAGAAATGAAAGCAATCAAAAAATGCAACACATAAGACAATGAACACCACAGATACCCTGGGAAAACCCTCCAACTCGAGGGATAAAAACCCAGCAAATATATCGCTTATATATTGCAGAAATAAGAGCAGAAATCTGCTGGCAACTCAGGCCCAACACAAGGCCGAATTTGATACAATGAATAATAGCACCTCACCTAGATGCGAAGATACAAAATATGTTTCTCCTTGAGATCGATCTGCTGCTACAGAATGATGATCTGCTGCTACAGAATGATCTGCTGCTCAAGAGCACGGTCTGCTGCTCAAGATAATGATTTGCTGCTCAAGTGTGAACTTCTTCAAGGAGTGCGAATATGATGAATGAAGTTGATGATCAAACATGAGTGGAGATCCTCATAAATATATACAACCAAGAGAGATCGTACCCTTTCAAGGAGAGAGGTCGGCCCATTAGAAACATGTCTTTTGGAAGGAGCACAATTTTCAAGAAGAAGTCAGCCTTTGTTAATTATCAATAATAAAATATTTATTATTATTATTTTATATTTTATTATTTAATATAGGCGCTTCTCTTTAATATCGACTTTAAGATAAATTAAATAGCCAAAGGCTATATTAAATTTATCTTCTCATAGTCGTACCTGGAAGTAGTCATCCAGTTGCTGATGCATCAACACTCCCTCTCAGCTAGGGAGGAATACTTCCAGTTGTACAAGTCATATCACCTCATCGTGATGATGAACACCATGGCTACACCCATGTGTGAAAAGAGCATATCACCTCATCGTGATATCAACCATCATGGCTACTCCCATGAATGGTAAATGTGCACAAGTGCCCATCACTCAATGTGATGTCATCTCATCATGACGTTCACCATAGACACTTCCAGAGGGTGAATAAACACAAGTACAAGGAAATCATCACGGACTCTCTCATGTGATGTTGTCATGGAGTCACACACATGACATCCACCATGGCTACTCCTAGAGGGTGGAAACAAGGGCTTTCACCTTAAATTTCTCCATCACAGAGAAAGATGCATTAACAAGGGCTTACACCTCAAATTCCTCCATCTCAGAGGAAAATGCATTAAAGCAAATCACAAAAGATCACTGATACTGAGACTCCCTCTTAGCTAGGGCTTCATTCTCCACAATACCAAGCTTGTCTCAAAAGTACACAAACTTTACTCTAGAGAGAGAGAGGCTTGGTGAGAATATCTGCCGTCTGCTCATCAGTGTTGATGTACTTCAACTGGATTGCTTTCCTCAATACCATATCTTTGATATAGTGATATTTGATCTCAACATGTTTAGTTCTGTCATGAAACACTGGATTGACAGAAAGCTTCACACAACTTTGATTATCACAATCAATGACAGTCGGCTCCAATGATTGTCCAAACAATCCTGCAAGGAGTTTCCGAAGCCACACTGCTTCTCGAGTTGCCACACAAACTACAATATACTCGGCCTTTGCGGTGCTCAGTGCCACTGAAGATTGCTTCCTACTACACCAGGAAATCATTGCAGACCCCAAACTATAAACAACGTCCAGAGGTGCACTTCCGATCAGCAACACAATCTACCCAATTAGAATCAGTATAACCATGCAGCCTCAAGTCTACACCAGAAGAATATCTCAAGCCATACCCAACTGTGCCACACAAGTATCTCAGGATATGCTTCGCTGCAACTAGATGTATTTGCCTTGGTTCACACATGAACTGACTAAGTGCACTCACTGCATAGCAAATATCTGACTAGATACATCAACGATCCAATCAACTGCTTGTACATAGTAGGATCCACCAGATCTGAACTAGTTGCAGCCTCCTTAAACTTCTTCATACCAAATCTCTTCAAGATGTCTATTGTATACTTCCCTTGACTCAGAATGATCTCATTAGGCCTCTGCCATATTTCTAAACCAAGGAAGTAATGCATGTCCTTAAGATGCTTCATTTCAAATTCAGAAGTCAACTCCTTCTTGCATTTGATAATGAGGTGTTCTTCTCCAGTAAGAAATAGATCATCGACATAAAGAACCAATATTAATGCCTCACCATTAGCTACCTTGAAGTATAGGTTTGAATCTGCATCATTCTTGAAGAAGGATTGATATTTTTTAGCCATGGCATCCTTCCATACTTGCTGACTTGATGCTTCCTCAACACAGGAAGGCTCAGCTATTAGAATATGACTCATTAATGTAACATAACTTGGAACCTGCTGATGTCTTTTGCTTTCTAGGAGCTACAAACCTTTCTGCTTGCTACATTGTTTGCCTAGCTCATAGAGGTCTCTTTCTACCAATAACAATGTCGGTAGGCCCATTAGTAGGTTCCAAAGGCTCAACTAAATCACCATCCTTTTCTGGTTCAATAGACTCCCTCTGAATCTCCAAGAACTTACATCAACCTACCGACCTCCTCGTCCAAGGTTGCTTCAGACTCCTCTGAAGGTTAATTCCTCCTCTTCGAAGAAACTGATCACAATTGACAACTTCAAGAGAAATCTTCAGCCACCAACTCAGTCCCATGGCTGCAAGCTGTGTCAAGCTCTTCTTCTCTTGAAAGCAATCTCTTATGCTTCTTGGTCCGTCCTGAAAGCATTAAGGAGAGATTACTAAAAGTTCATAAAACTCAATTATCCTGAAGAGAAATACCAATGCTAGAAGCATACATGATTCACTATCTCAATGTTATATCATGAATTAATGACTACATAAAAATTCATGAACATTATTCAACCATGAATTACTTATCTCATTGAAATCAAAATCCCGTATGCAAAAAATGAGGGATGGATATCCTCAAACAACGATCACACTATTTGCTCTCTCCACCCTTTTCAACGGCGTCGATCGCTGCTGCTCTCAATGCAAACTCTTGACTTCGATTGCAACTGAATACCAAAAGAAGATCTTCATCGTCTTAAGCATCCTTCACTAAGTCCTCACCATACATATGTATCTATACTTCTGCTCTAAGTATTGATGGTGACTTCTTTGTCAAGATGTTCAACTGTAATGCAGTCCGACGAAATGGGCACTATGCTTGCTCAACTCGCTTGATCACACAGCATTGGAGTTGAAATCTTCATGGGACTGGAACATTGTGTAGGATTATCATCTAATCTACATAAACTCGATGACCAGACAACACAAAATATGATTCAAATAACTTATCTTATCCCAGTGATCTTTACTAAACACATATGATTCAAATAACCGATGTCAGATCTGCACAACTTAGCAGATTGAATTTTACCCCAAATTTAAAAGGTATAAAGAAAAGAATACTTATCTCTTAATTGCATAGTGCTTGTAAAGAACAAGAACTGCAGCCTCTGCTGTTGAGTATTCTAAAGATGAATACCATAAGTATGTCAAGAAGGAACTAAAATATCATGAGATCATGACACCGGATTGAAGCTTATGCAAAGACGACTCTCCACACATTTCCAGACTTCACTTAGAGTCCCAAAACAAAATGTAGCTAGATGTAAATGATAGCGTTCTCTAGAAGGCTCATAATCTCCTCACACAGAATGACCATAAGCAACACTATTTTCAGCAAAGACTGAAAATCTTCAGATTGCATAAATTGGTATTAAAAGATATGCCCGATACAAAGGCTCTTCTAAATCTCGATGAGTATCTCCTTCGCATGCACCTCAATTACATCGAGTACACGAACAAGGGAAGCCGATGTAGACTCAGAGTCCATAGGCCTGAAATTGTGTGTCTTCAATCTAAGACTTTGATGCCAACAATGAAGCCTTTGCACTATGCCGACTTTAGCTTTTACTGCAATCACGAGTCCGATAATCTGTAGACTTGGTAATGACAATAAATGCTCGCTTAATCTTAAATCACCATTGCTTCTTCTTTCGAACCAGCCATTTGATTCGCTTCTCCTTCTATACATTGCTTTATCTCACACTCAGCTTCAGAATGCTTAACAAATCTGAATAGATCTTTTCTAGACCCGCTCTGATACCATGTTAGTTTTAGGATCATAAATGAAAGCAATTAGTGTTAATGATATTATGCAGCCATGTGATGAATACTACAGGCACGATTTAATTAAAGAGATAAATTTAAATATAGCTTTAAGCTATTTAAATTTATATGTATCGATTTCCTTGAAGAGGCGCTTCAATTATTGATGAGATAAACAAATATTAAAAGACAAAATAAATATTATTTATTATTTTAAATAGCCGACCTTGTCTTGGAATTCGCGCCTCTCCAAAAGACGTCTTTCCATCAAGGCCGACCTCTCTTCATGAAAAGGTGCGATTCTCTTCAAAGGGATATATATATGAGATACTTCATTTGTGTTGATCATCAAGTCAAACGAATTGACTCAAGGAGAAGAAGTGCGATTTAAGGAGCAGATCGAGTTTTGTATAAGCAGATCAATTCAAGGAGAATCTTATTATTTGTATCATTGCATCTAGGAGAGGTGCTGTTTATTGTATTATTGTGGCATTTTGTTTGTGCCCAAGTTGTAAGCAAATTGTTGCTCTTATTTATATCAATATATAGGAGATATATTGGCTGGGTTTTTCTCCCTCGAGTTGGAGGGTTTTCCCAGGGTATTGGCTGTGTTCTTGTGTCATTTTTGAATTAATTTCTGTCCACATATCTGATCTTATAAAACTAACATTGTATCAGAGCGGGTTTGAAGAAGATCACGATCAAATTGTGCTTTACAGCGATACCTTTATTTTATCTGTCATCTTTATTCACCTCTATCTCTTCATCAAGATGGTGAATGGTCTTAAGATTGAAGATAGGATTGAGGGAGCGTCAAACTTCAGTTCGTGGAGGTTCAGGATCATGCTCACCTTGGAGGAAAGCGAACTGGCAGAGTTTGTGGAGAGCTCCGCCCCCAAGCCTACGGATGAGGAAGAAAAGGCCCTATGGAAGAAGAAAGATACTAGGGCAAAGAAGATGTTAGTTGATTCGGTGAAGGATCATATTGTTCCTATTGTCTCCAAGTTAAAGATTGTGAGAGAGATGTTCAAAACCCTGGAGGAGATGTACGAGATCAACAACACCAGCTGGGCCCTTGCACTGAAGCAACAACTTCATCACTTGAAGATGGCGAAAGGAGAAACTGTCATTGCCTACTTCATGAGAATAACCGAATTGAGAGATCAAATCTTGTCTATTGGGCATGTTGTCGATAGCAAGGATTTGACCATGCTGGCTCTTAATGGTCTACCTTCATCCTGGGAGTCTTATATTCAGGGAATCAGTGCAAGATCAAAACTTCCCAAGTTTGATCGGTTGAGGGTAGACTTTATTCAAGAAGAATCTAGATTGGCTGCAAGAGGTATTGGACAAAGCTTCGTTAATGAAGACATTCATGTTCTTGCCACTCAATCCTCAAAGAAGAAAGGAAAAGAAGGGAAGAAAGGGTATTTCAAAAGAAATAGAGATAGAGGAGCTGATGGTGGCCCCGCATTTAAGAAGAAGAGGGACCTCTCCAAGGTCCAATGTTTCCTGAAATATACTCTCTCAATATTTTTGATGTTTAAATGAACATTTACAATGTAACCAAACACTTGTTAAGGTTAGCATAACCCAAAACGTGCATGAAAGAACTCTAACCAAGAATGCGCCCTAAAACCACTTAAGGAGGAGGGACGGGCATATGGTCAGAGAATCCCTAAGATCTACTGAATCAAATATTACAACGATTACACTGAAAGAGAGAGATTAAACTCGACACCAAGAATGTGCACACAAGATCCTTTAGAAGGCAAGGTGCTAACATATGGTGGAGTAATTGACAAACTGGAATGTAAATAGGCGGTGAACCAGCCATGAGAGATTTCCACACGACCACTTAATAAGTGGGGGGAATAAGCATTACAATTCAAAACTAATTCATCCACTGCGGCGAGCATCCACTCAACAGTGGGAATTCTCCATTTGACAGTGGGTGAGAAAGAGAGATACAATGTTTATTCTCCACACTGGCGGTAAACCAGCCAGGGGTTAAAGTGTTTGCATTAGGAAATCACAAGTAAATGCAGTAAGAACAATGACTGGATTAGTACTACTAAATCTCAGCCTTACAATGAAATAAATCTGCAATTTCGATGTGTTACAATGATATAATCAATGCAAACTTCTGAAGAATGTTTATTACAATATATAATCTTCTCAATCACCAAGATATAAGCCAAAATCTGAATGTTTAACAATCTGATATGTATAAACAGCAGACTGAAAATGTCAATCAGCAAACATGTAAATCAAATGAAATGCTCATAACTCTCCAAATATACCTCCGAATGGTGTAAAATAAATTGCAGTAGTATTCTAAGAGGTAGGCGCCCAATCTCCAACCCACAAACTGCATTAAAGCTTAGAGAATGATTAGGCACGAATCCCAAGGCAGTCCCAACATGGTACGACCTTCTTGAGGGGCAATTTTCTACTTAAAAATCAGAAACAACAAACTAAAATCTGCAAACTTCAAGGTGGGGTCGCCTCAAGCATAGAATCATGATGAACCAATACCCATAATCAAATTAGAATTACTCTTAAAGCTGTTAATGATTTTCACCTACAGCCATGACTGAACCAGCAACAATAAAATCTGGAAATAACATTTGGATCTTCAACATTGAGGCTCAATGTGCACTTTTGAATAAAGCACACTCTCAATCCATCATCTAGGGAACCATAGTTTCAGGCCCGAAGAGTGGAATAGAATTGCTAAGCTTTCCCTTAGCTGGATTCTGGATTTCAAACCAGCAGCGTAACTTTGCTTTCCAAAACATAACATAATCAACTCTCCACAATGCAGCAATATATAAGTTTCAATGGGCAAATGAAATACTTTGAGTTCCAAGAAGTTGAATCACTTCAACTTCCCAAGGGACGCCACCTTCAACCGTTCACTTTATTGTGAAATAATAAAACATTATTTCCCTTCCCTTTAGGCATCCATTTCTATTTGCAACAATAAAGCATTTAATAAATCATTAAATGCTCAACATGACCCCTTAATGTCCCCTCTTTAAAACAACATGAAGTTATCACTCCTAGGCGTGGGGGTACAACTTAAAAACATGAAATTAACTAAGTATAACACTTAGTCCAAAGAGATAACCAAAACCAAAGCCAATACTGAAATTGATGGATTACCACAAATAGAATGATGACCTGAGCTGAATTGCAGATGATGATATTGCCAAGATTAGACTTACTAAAAATAGCCACTGCCAAAAATAGTAAGTTCACTTCAACTCAACAGAAAGCCAAACTGATCGGCCACACTGAACTGCCAAAGATTGAGTTGCTGCTAGAGTGATACCGCTATAGATATACTTACCAACAATAGCATATTGCTATAAATAGTAAGTTTTCCAAAACCACATCTATATGCCAACTGAGCAGTATCATGACTTACTATAAATAGTAAGTGTTTCCAAATATCTTTTAAGCACAAATCGGACAACCATCATGACTTACTATAAATAGTAAGTGCCCGGAAAGGATGTCAAATTCAGATGCAAGTTACCCCATCCCAAGGCTCTTCAAAAACCCAGAAAGCTCCACTAGACATGCGTCAAAAAAACACACATGCAAGCCCTCAAAATTGCATCTGAAACCTCCTATAAAATAGGAAACCCTAATTTCCCATTCTTCTTAGCCTATGAGTTTTTGGAAATAGGCTAAAACCAATTGTAGAGAGTAGGGCTAAATTGGGGACATTACATTTCCGATGTGACAAGTATGGTCATTTTGCAAAGGAATGTCCTTCCAGGCCTAGGCAACAGGCCACCTATGCTAAAGTCAATGAAGCCTCCATGCAGAAGGATACAAGTGAATACTTGTTCTATTCAGCCTTGTCAAGCAATGTATCTACCGACACCAACACTTGGTTGATTGATAGTGGTGCCTCTCGCCACATCACCGGATTTAGGGAGCATTTATCTAATTTGGTGGAAAAAGATTCTAGCGAACAAGTCATTATTGAAGATGATGCTAGTTATTCTGTTAAAGGAGTTGGGACCTCATCTCTTCACTTGGATTCCGATGATTCCTTACAGTTGGATGATGTGTTATTTGTTCCAGGTATTAAGAGAAACCTTGTTTCCATCTCAGCTTTGGAAGACAAGGGTTATCAAGTTGCTTTTTCAGAAGGCAAAGTTCTTATATGGGCAAAGAACTCCAACATCAAGACTGCTCGGGTGATTGGAGTTAGACATGGGTGTCTCTACAGGCTATGCACTCGCCTCATTCAGGCTCTAGTGCATGACTCCTCAAGTTTGTATGATCTTTGGCATCGAAGATTGGCTCACCTTCACTTTCGAGCGCTACCTGTTATGGAGAAGATGGTGACTGGCCTTCCTAAATTCAATTAGAAGCATGAAGGAACTTGCAAAGGCTACGCTTTGGGTAAGAATACAAAAGGTCCATTCCATAGTAGTGAAAGTAGATCCAAATGTGTCTTAGATCTTATTCATTCTGATTTATGTGGTCCAATGTCTGTTGTGTCTTCGAGTGGTTTCTTGTATTACATTATTTTTATTGATGACTACTCTAGAAAGACTTGGATCTATTTCTTGAAATCTAAAGAATCTGAGGAGATATTAGAGAGGTTCAAAGAGTTCAAAGCTCAAGTGGAGAATTTGTTTGGAAAGAGGATCAAGGTCTTGAGATCCGATAACGGAGGAGAATACACTTCTGTTATCTTCCGTAACTTTTGCATTGAAGTAGGGATTAAGAGGGAGCTCAGCGTTCCTTATAATCCTCAACAAAAGGGTGTTGCAGAGAGAAACAATAGGTCTATTGTGGAAGCAGTCAAAGCCATGATTCATGACCAAGACCTGCTGTCTATGTTTAGAATAGAAGCCCTCACAGAATCTTGGAGAACATAACTCCTGAAGAAGCATTCTCTGGGGTGAAACCTGAAGTAAGTCATTTGAGGATCTTTGGGTGTCCAGTGTATGTTCATATACCAAAGGAAAAGAGGACAAAGTTGGAACCTTCTGGCAAGAAGGGAATTTTGGTAGGCTATAGTGAGACATCAAAAGCCTACAGAATCTACATTCCTGGTCAGAAGACTATTGAGATCAGTAGAGATGTCACATTTGGGGAGGATGTTGCATTCAGAAGATCCAACGACACTCATATGGAGATTGATGAAGAAGAGCCTCCTCAGGATATGGAAGTTGACCATGTTCCTGAGAATCAGAGGGAGGTTCCAGAACCTAAAGAAGATGATGATCCAGTTGAGCCCTTGGAACCTACTGATGGGCCTACAGATATTGTGATTGGAAGGAAGAGACCTCTTTGGGCCAGGAAAATAATGCAGGAGACAAAAAGTTTTGCAGCCCCAAGAGGAACTTTCAGAGAAAGTAAGAGACCTAACAAGTTCTCCGGTTACATAGCTCTGATGAGTCAGATCATTGAGTCAGAGCCTTCAAGTGTTGAAGAAGCTTTTGGTCAACAGGTTTGGAAAGATGCTATGACTGAAGAGTATCAGTCCATACTTAAGAATGATGTTTGGGACATAGTTCCTAGATTCAAAGGCAAATCTGTGGTGTCTTCTAAATGGCTCTTCAAGATCAAGCATGCGGTTGATGGGAGCATTGAGAAGTACAAGGCCAGATTCGTGGCTAGAGGATTTTCACAAAAAGAGGGAGTTGACTATGAAGAAACCTTTGCTCCAGTGGCTCGCTATACTTCTGTCAGAACCATTATTGCTATTGCTACATCTAGAGGATGGAAGATTCGCCAAATGGATGTAAAGACAACCTTTCTAAATGGTGTCATAGAAGAAGAGGTTTACATTGAGAAACCCGATGGATTTGAGGTACATGGGAAGGAGTCTCATGTTTGCAAGCTGAAGAAGGCCTTGTATGGTCTTAAGCAGGCTCGTCGTGCTTGGTACGAAAGGATTGATTGTTACCTGTTGAGTTTGGGTTTCTCAAAGAATGATGCAGATTCTAACCTCTACTTCAAGGTAATAAATGGTGAAGCATTGATTTTGGTTCTGTATGTTGATGATTTGATTATCATTGGAGAAGAACACCTCATTCTAAAATGTAAGAAGGAGTTAAATCTTGGTCTCATGCATTACTTTCTTGGCTTAGAAGTTTGGCAAAAGCCATATGAGATGATTCTAAGTCAAGGCAAGTACACCATTGACATTCTGAAGAGGTTTGGTATGATTGATTTCAAGCCTATGTCTACTCCTATGGAGACCAACTTACATAAGTTGAAGGAGGCTATAGCTAGTTCAGAACTGGTGGATTCCACGATGTACAGGCAGCTGGTTGGTTCATTGATGTATCTAGTTAACAGTAGACCGGATATCTATTATGCAGTGAGTGCACTCAGTCAGTTCATGTGTGAACCAAGGCAAATACATCTTGTTGCAGCAAAACATATCCTGAGATACTTGCGTAGCACAGTTGGATATGGATTGAGATATTCTACAGATGTGGATTTGGAGCTGCATGGTTTTATTGATTTTGATTGGGCAGGGTGTGTTACTGATCGGAAGAGTACCTCTGGTTGTTGCTTCAGTTTGGGATCTGCTATGATATCCTAGTGCAGTAGGAAGCGGTCTTCAGTGGCATTGAGTATAGCAGAGGCAGAGTACATTGCAGCTTGTGTGGCAACTCGTGAAGCAGTGTGGCTTCGTAAGCTCCTTGCAGGATTGTTTGGACAATCAATGGAGCCTACTATCATTCGTTGTGATAACTAGAGCTGTGTGAAGCTTTTTGTCAATCCGGTGTTTCATGACAGAACAAGGCATGTTGAGATCAAATACCATTATATCAGAGATATGGTATTGAGGAAAGCTATACAGTTGAGGTATATCAACACTGATGAGCAGACGACAGACATTCTCACCAAGCCTCTCTCCAGGATAAAGTTTGTGTACTTTCGAGATAAGTTTGGTATGGTGGAGAATACAGCCTTAACTAAGAAGGAGTCTCAGTATCAGTGATCCTCTTTAATGAGTTCTTCTCTGTGATAGAAGTTCGAGGTGAAATCCCTTGTTAATGAGTTCTTCTCTGTAAGAGAGGTTCGAGGTGAAATTCCTTGATTCCACCCTCTGGGAGAGCCATGGTGGATGTCATGTGTGTGACTCCATGACAGCATCACGTGAGGGAGTCCGTGATGATTTCTCTTGTACTTGTGTTTCACCCTTTGGGAGAGCCATGGTGAAAGTCACGATGAGGTGACAACATCACATTGTGTGATGAGCACTTGTACATACCATCTATGGAGGTAGCCATGATGGTTGATATCTGATATCATGATGAGGTGATATCTGATATCACGATGAGGTGATAAGCTCTTTCTTTCATGGAATGTAGCTGTGTTGATTAAACATCACTATGAGGTGATATGTTTTACACAAATGGAAGTATTCCTCCCTAGCTGAGAGGGAGTGTTAATGATATTATGCAGCCACGTGATGAATATTCCAGGCACGATTTAATTAAAGAGATAAATTTAAATATAACTTTAAGCTATTTAAATTTATATGTATCAATTTCCTTGAAGAGGCACTTCAATTATTGATGAGATAAACAAATATTAAAAGACAAAATAATAATTATTTATTATTTTAAATAGCCGACCTTGTCTTGGAATTTGCGCCTCTCCAAAAGATGTCTTTCCATCAAGGCCGACCTCTCTTCATGAAAAGGTGCGATTCTCTTCAAAGGGCTATATATATGAGATACTTCATTTGTGTTGATCATCAAGTCAAGCGAATTGACTCAAGGAGAAGAAGTGGGATTTAAGGAGTAGATCGAGTTTTGTATCAGCAGATCAATTCAAGGAGAATCTTATTATTTGTATCATTGCATCTAGGAGAGGTGCTGTTTATTGTATTATTGTGGCATTGTGTTTGTGCCCAAGTTGTAAGCAGATTGCTGCTCTTATTTATATCAATATATAGGAGATATATTGGCTGGGTTTTTCTCCCTCGAGTTGGAGGGTTTTCCTAGGGTATTGGCTGTGTTCTTGTGTCAATTTTGAATTAATTTCTGTCCACATATCTGATCTTATAAAACTAACAATCAGAAAATGTAACACATAAGACAATGAACACCACAGATACACTGGGAAAACCCTCCAACTTGAGGGAGAAAAACCTAGCAAATATATCGCTTAAATATTGCAGAAATAAGAGCAGAAATCTGCTGACACCCCAGGCCCAACACAAGGCCGAATTTGATACAATGAAGAATAGCACCTCTCCTAGATGCGAAGATACAGAATATGTTTCTCCTTGAGGTTGATCTGCTGCTACAGAATGATCTGCTGCTCAAGATCATGACCTGCTGCTCAAGTGTGAACTTCTTCAAGGAGTGCGAATATGATGAATGAACTTGATGAGCAAACATGAGTGGAGATCCTCATATATATATATACAACCAAGAGAGATCACACCCTTTCAAGGAGAGGGGTCGGCCCATTAGAAACACTTCTTTTGGAAGGAGTGCGATTTTCAAGAAGAAGTCGGCCTTTGTTAATTATCAATAATAATAATAAATATTTTATTATTTAATATAGGCACTTCTCTTTAATATCGACTTTAGATAAACTAAATAGCCAAAGGCTATATTAAATTTATCTTCTCATAGTTGTACCTGGAAGTAGTCATCCAGATGTTGATGCATCAACATATTTATCATATTTCATGGGAAGATAATTACAGTTTCGCTAGAGCTGGACAGTAGGGTAATAATCTCAAGTATGTAAAATCTAAAATTGGGATCTTTTGAAGCTTTGGAGTGCCACTTTAGGTGCAGTTTAATTTTAAATTCAAGTTTTCTGTGAGCTGACAAAATGTATGGAGAGTAGTGATTTAATGGTTTGTGCTGGACAGTGGCCACAAAATTCTAAAATGCAGAAGGGTGAGTTCTGTGCTTGCAATAATTAATGATTGGATGTTGAATTTTTAAGCTACAGCCTGCATGCATGTGCTTCCTCCTCCTATCTTTGTTAATTCGATTCTAGACCATAGAATGTGTTTAACCATGTTTATTCAGGGCCCAGCGCCTAGGCTGTGCCAGGTCAAACTGGTATGTCTTTGATCCTGTCAAACTCCCCAGCCGAAATCGGGTTCTTTTCACAGTTTTATTTTTTTTCAAAAATATGCTGTTTTTTAGGGTTTAGGGTTAAATTTACTGTTCCTTTCCTGTTTTGAACTCATGTAATTGAATTCTGTTTACACTTTCAGTTTGCTGTGTCAAGGCTATGTAAATATAATGCTACTATTTATTTGGACAGACACATAAATACGTTCAACTTTTCAAGGGAGATGATCTATGTCTTTGTTTGTTTGCAGGCAGAAATTCAAACAGAACGACAAAGATTGGTACTTTCAGACACTTCAAAGTCACCAATTGAATCCATTAGAGCAGGCGGGCGCTATGATTTTATTATAGAACATGACATTAAGGAATTGGGACCTCATACGTAAGGATTTTTCCTTTTTGATAAAATCAGAGATCAGGCCTTTTTTGTTTTCTTTTGAAGCTCCCTAAGCATCTGGCTAATAAATGAAGTGGTGGATTCTTTGGCAGTTGCCACTAAAACTAAAGTAGAAAAAAATATGAAAATAGTGGGTATACGGAACGTTTTATTTTAGGAATTAAGAAATCTTAGGCTTTTTATTTTTATCCTCAAAATAGGAAAAGCGGAACTTGATAAAGCTTTTTTAAAGATGTTCTATTTTCTTCTGACCACCTATGTTCTATAGAAAATATGAAGTATTTGCATATGACATTTTAATTGACAATTTTTCTTAGAAATTTGATGGAAAAATTGTGAAATGGTAAAGATGAGACACTAAAAAGGTTTCCCTGTAAGCCATTGACTGCCAAGGATTCTTCACCACCTTGTCTTATCTCATAATGTTTCGATCAAGTGTCTAACAATGATGCAGTAATCTATTGTTGAATGTTTTGGTCTAAATCCAGTTTGTGTTTTTCCCCCTTGTTATTTGGCACATCTACTCATTCTTCTTTCTACCATACTTTGAATAAGGTTTTCAAGAAGAGGATTGATCATACTGGTCTTGTAGTTTGAGGTATAGTTGACATCATCATTTTTGAACAGTGGTATAACTAGACTACTTGTTCTCTCTGCTCAAAAATCTGCCCTAATGACTGTTAAATATGTTTCTAACGTGCAGTGTCAAGAGATCTACCATCATTTTAGGTATTGCCTGTACAATCCATGTCCGTGTTGTGTTTTTCCATCTGTGAATTTATAGTACCTTTTTTGATGTCTTTTTTAGTGAGCATTTATATCTCTGCATTGATTGTAGAAGGGGCGTCCTTGTTTTGTTCACTCATATAATTGTTTTGTGTATTCTAGCCACTGTGTTGGTGTGATGAATTTTCTGTTAACTTTTTTCTTTGTTCGAGTTATTGTTATGTTTCCCTAATGATATTAGCTCTTCCGGCATTGCTGTTGTGTTTGCTTCCTTTTTTGGTCTTCACCAATTTTTCATAAAATTTTCTGTTTATTTTCTCCATGCCCAGTTGCTTTACATTTCTTTTTGCTGCCTTACATTCTATGTCATATCATGAGTTTGTTTGGAAGCTGAGTTTTCTCTCTTCTGCAATTCTTTTTTTGCAATTTCTTAAAGATTCTTGAATTATGCTGTCTTGTTTATTGCTACCACCTTAAATTTTTGTTTCTTGTAAGCATACTTTTGCACTGCCTTGAATGTTTCCTATTTCTCTTGGATTGTGCAAATATTTCCATTCATCACTTCCTCATTACTAATTTCAGCTTGTTCTTTATGCTATTTATTTCCTTTCATGTGAAGTTTGGCTCAACGCTACATGAATTCAGTACAGGGATGGGAGGAGAATTGGAAGAGGCAGCTATCAATTGGTTTTTTCTTGCTTTCTGCTCCTTTTCATGAAAACTTTCTAATTGAGCTGCCACCTCCCTGTACTTCTGCCATTGGCTCAACTTTTTTGCACAAAGAAACATCATATTGAGGTATGTGGGCAAGGTATTATTTGAGGCAATAAAAAATTCCTCCTTGAAAATTGGCATCAAATTGGACTTTTATCATCGCTGAGGACCTGAGTAGCCAACTCATAGTTGCCATCATACATGGAGGTTCTGTAATCCCACATCCTCCTTGCACTTGATTTGTATATACTATATTGGGCAATACTTGACCGAATAAACTAAATGGCAGAAAATGACCTGCAAAATGCCAAACAACATGGAATGTTTGATTTTCCTGCTGTTTATTTCAGCATAGTTGCAGATTTGAGGCAATATATAGGCCATCCATGATGTCCATACTCTACCATCAATACTCCTTTATATTCAACTATACATATCCAAGAATGCAGGCATATACAAATATTTCTTCAGCTTAAAACATGCCAATAAAAGTAGTAATAGAACTGGTATGTGAGGCAAAACAGTCTGACCCAATATCATCAGGAAGGCTAGGTTCTTAGACTTGGCCTGTATTTTAACTTTTAAATTATTCTGGTGCATTGTGAGCACTAATTTTGAAGCTGGATGTTATTTATTTTGAGACCTGTGGAGGAGAAAATGATTTTTACTAGAGTATGTTCCAGTGTAATGAAATATTGACTTAATCTATATTTGTGGTAAATTTTCTAGCAGCATCTTTACTTGATGAAATAATTTCCAGCATGTTAGGAGAAAAGATACGATTTAGTTGCCAAAATACAAGATACCTTTTTTGCACGGACTCAAGGATTTTTCATCTTGTTTTGCTTTTTTTGTGTAAAATCTAATTAATTTCATTTTTTTATGGATAGCTGAAAGTAAAAGGTATATTAAACTTTTTATTTTGTTGAATGCCCCAGGCTAGTTTGCATGGCTGTGTATATTGATGCAGATGGGGAGCGCAAGCATCTACCTCAGTTTTTCAAATTTGTGGTGGCAAATCCACTTTCAGTTAGAACGAAGGTAAGGGACAAATGGAATCAAAAGCTTACCATCAATGAACTTTGAATCTTATTAAAATAAGCTGTTTTAAGTTTTTAACCTTTCCAAATTTGTTCGATTTGCCAAGTCAATACTCAAAAGTCCCAAATAGAAAGTAACAGTTTATTGGTGCTTGGATTTCTATAAGGTAATGAGGTTTCAATTTTTGGAAAAGGATAAAAACTATGAAATAGAATCAAGGTTTTAGATCAGTGATTGTCATGTACTTAATGATTTGAGTTATTGCTCTCATTTATATCTTTTGGCACATTCCAATTTCTAATTTATTTTTGCTTGTCTTTGGTTTGTGTGGCATTTCCTCTATTGCTTCAGGTGCGTTCTGTCAAGGTAAGATATTTCCTCACCTGAACAGTGTATAAACCAGTCCTGAGAATATTGAATAGTATGCATGTGGTGTACCGAGTCTGAAAATTTTCAAGGTTTTATACACATGCTAATTCAATTATCATGAAACAAAACTACAAATTGGTCAGACAGAATTATGAATGATATGATGGATTGAAAAGAGCTAATTGTCAAATCTTTGTCTGTGTTAATGTGAATGGAAAGCATAATGTTCAAACTTCAAAGCTATGGTCTGTTCTTAGTTTGTAACCTGAAGAAAATACAGTGTTGCATTTTTTATGATAAGTGAAGTTTTAATTTTTGAGGAATTTAACCCATGTCCTATTTAACCATCTCAAGATCACCTCGATGAGTAGTCATTACCTGAATGACATTTATCCTCATTTATATTGGTATAGAAGTTGTTTTGGTACTTATTCAGAACTATTTTTTGAGTCTTTTTGTATCTTATAACAGGAAGAAAAGGTACATTTTAAGTAAATCCAAGCTATCCACACTGAAGCAAACTTAGCAAAGCACTTTAGAAACAAGTCAATTATTTGTAGGCCACCTAGATGCATTTACATATCTTGTTTTTTTCAGCTGTTGAATGTGTGGAACCTACCTAACTTGCATATTTACTCTTTAAGTGTGGTTCATTGACAAATAATATTTTTTATGTTTCTCCAAGTTTTTGGGATGCAAGAATGCATTTTAGGGACAAAAAAAATTCATTGGATTTTTGGGACAGCTGGGGGTTGGTATATACAAACATATTTATAGCTTTTCAATTGTATAATTAATTTGGCAAACATCATTAAGTGCCATACAAAGCTGAAATTCAAATCTAATAGCAATTATGACTTCAAACATCGAACAATAAAGTATAAACATTCCCCATTCACCACTGAAATTGAAAATGAATAGAGTGAAAAACTGATACAAATTCAATATTGTATGTATGAATATCTGATTGTTATGTTACCACTGATCACAAAAATAACAAACTATCTTAGAGATCTGACAAAAGGAAAATGCAGAGAAAAGAGGAGTCCAGAAGATGTCCCTTCTGTGTCATCATTTCCTTGAAATGTCTAGGATGGAGGCCAATAATATTGACAATGTAAGATAATATTCACACTATAGTGCTATATCTCAGAAGAACTTGAGAATGATAGATTGCAAACCCATATTTATAATGTCTTCTAAAACCTAGCGAACTACTTTGTGGCCCCACAAAGGAATTATAATATCCTTTGGAAACAATAAAAGATGAAATGTAAAATAGAATCATGAAATGAAAATCCCTTTTTGGAGAGTCCATCTCAAAACCTTCAATAATATATATGATATGGCTTCATTATGGTCAAACTATCAAAAGTAGCATTTTTACACAACATTATCTGGAAACCCAAGAATGGGACCAAGTTTAGATTTGAAAACTACACTGACTTTGGGAGGGGTAACTAACCACTCAAAAAACCATATTCAAATATATGCAAAAGGTCACCATTTGAAAAGGAATTGAGCATAATTTCTCTAGAAAATGGAAAAGTTGAAACAATATACGATCATCAGTTTTTGAGGATATTTTCTCTATTGAAGCATCCTATTGGCTAACATAGATAAATTTGTGCAAAGGGCTCTGACAATATTAATTATTTTCTTAATTGTTGCTTGAGCTTAGTTTACGATTGGAGCCATTTTTATTTCTTCGATAGGTTTATGTGGGTTCTGTAGGGGCCCACTCTGAAGATGAAAGAAAACAACTACATAAATTATTTGCCAAAACAGTACAACCATCCAAAGATCATCTCCTACAATTAAAATACTATACCCAGTTAGATACTACAAACACAAAAACAAAATACATTCAAACTCTCCTATAGTCTATTAGCTCAATGGCCCAAGAGCACCTGCCTCCTCCTTAGCAACAACCCTGAACTCATGGTTCTAGAAAGGTCTACCGAGATGCCTTGGTGATCCCCATCAAGGACAGTGATGGCATAGTGAATTGGTTGGCTATTTCCAGACTCACACACTGAATAATTATGTGAATGTTATCAGCAAACAATGCCAAATCCTGGCAAAAGCATGCCATATCTGCCTGTTGCTTTTAGATAATCAAGGTGTTAGTTTTTCATGATCAGATAAATCAAGCAGAAAGTAATCAGAAAATGCAACACATGAGACAATGAACACCACAGGATACCCTGGGAAAACCCTCCAGCCTAAGGGAGAAAAACCCAGCCAATATATCTCTTATATATTGATTGAATAAGAGCAGAAATCTGCTTACAAATCAGACCTAACACAAGGCCGAATTTGATACAATGAATAAGAGCACCTCTCTTATTTGTAATATACAAATGAATATGTTTCTCTTTGAGTTCGACCTGCTGCTACAGAAAGATGATCTGCTGTTACACAATAATGGTCTGCTTGCTCAGACCTGAACTTCTCCTCTTGAATGCGAATTATGCTAAATGAACTTATTGATCAAATGAATGATAAACACCTTGTATTTATACACAAAAGAAGGAAGGATCATGACTCTTCATGAAGGAGGTCGGCCCAGCATAAGTGATGTGTCTTTTCATATCAAAAAGTCGGCCTCAACAAGAAATTGCGATTTTCCTCAAAAGCGATTTTAATTAATAATTAAATATCACAAGAGATGTGAAGTAAATGAGGCGCCTCCTCATTTCAATTATCTTATAATAAATTAGAATAGCCAAAAGGCTATATTCGAATTTATTACTCCAATCGAACCTGGAAGTATTTCTTCTGACGCTGAACATTAACACAAGGAAGAGCTTTTGATCTATTCAATTTCTTTCTCCACACATCAACTGCAACTTGCAGGCTTTGGTTCCTCCATTCCTTCCTTAGAGCTTTCGACAATGAAAAAATCTTCCTCTGTAGGAAGAATTGAACTGATTATCCAATCCTTCACCATCCCATCCTGAATTTGACTCTCAATATATTTAACAAAATTATTTGCTATTGAGGCCTTTGTCTTTTGTTCCCTTGTGTTACACAGGCCTTCTTCCCCCAAAATTTCCTGAACAAAATTCAAAGTCTACACATCCTGAATGCAGAACATGTGTCTCAGTCTCTTGTCTGACATTGCTCCACTGTAGGGAGAGTCCCTAACAGATCGTTCTTGTTCCGTTCTGCCAGTGCCAAACCCTGCAACATCAAATTTACAGAACTTGCAACCTAGGCTGCACATAAAATCTGTGTCCTGTGTGGGAATGAAAGCATATGAAGTGCTTCAAAAAACCCTTTGAATGAGTCCCCAATAGGGCTGCATGCCCCATTGCATACGCGGGCACCTAACATAACTTGGGAAAGACAATGGTCACTTCCACTGCTTGTAATTGTTATTTGAAGTGGGCAATTTTTGTAGTCAAGATGGCAAATAGTCAAAATGCCAAATGACGATAGGGAGAAATAGATGATTCGATATAAAATGCTTCTGAAGCCTTCAAAATTTGCGCTATATCTCACTCATTGAGGTCTTTGCTAATCTTTGCTGCAGGAAAGCCAGACTTTAAGAGCTTACTGATCTCCCAATCATTCAATTCATTACTCATTTTTGCAGAAAATTTCAGTTGTGATATCCCATCATTTGCTAAGAAGTCTGCCACCCAGTTGAATTTTCTATAACAGTGGTTATACAAATCTCTTCGAAGTTCCTACCAACAACAACAATTTCTTCCAAAATGCTATGAAACTTCCAATTGTTCAGAGATTTCTGAACACACTTTTGAATATTCAGTTGGTAGGCCCCCTCTTCTTCCAGAAATTTACATCTCATATCAACTGCCATTTTTAGACCCTATAACAGTGCCATAGCTTCTGCTTTATTATTTTTCTTAGAGTCCAGGAAAAAGGATACACCTCTCAAGAAAGATCCGTGGGAGGAATGTACCACTACCACAACACCAGCACCAGCCGGACCAGGATTACTCCTTGAAGCTCCATCCAAATTCAGCTTGATAAAACCCGCTTTTTGTGATTTCCAAGCAACATTATGCTCAAGATTATTCTCACTTACCCTATTAACAAGGGACTCATTGAAGAATTTGTTGTATATAGTATATACTATATAGCATCATTAGCATGTACAAACTCGCTTGAGATTTTGACCTCATTGGGAATTGCCTTCAGATTTGCACACTCAATGATATAGCTTTTACTTAAGACAATTTTACTACCTGTAAGTGAGCATGCGGCCCCATTAAAACTCTTCTTGATGCAATATTAGTCCCAAATACCATCTAACCCTATATTAGGTAGAAATCCTTTATTTCTATTGTGTTTGTGGCTCAACCGGATTTTTCTATTGTGTTTGTGGATGTTAGAAAAAAGTTAACGAAAATGAATGTTACTTCTATGTCACTGAATAGATAATGGGTCAGACTTGAATTGAATGAATATGCTTTGTTTCTACCTTTCACACAATGCTCATTCTACTTCCTGCTCGCTTGAACTGATCCATTTCCTGATTCACAGCCAGTTGTCTTCATGGCTGCATCCTCACTACCCAAGCATTCTTCAAAGCAGCAGCCTCTCAAAACCACCTTGTGCTGTTGGTGTGTGGGATAATATCCAGGCCCTAAAATGCTTTGGACTTTGAGTCTGGTAGAATTGGAAAGCGTTGATGTTGTTGACATTCTTATGATTCCTATGGTTATTTCATGACATGTTATCTGCAGAAAGAGACCATTTTCCAGGGACCACAATGGATCATTAACAAAGCTGGCTTTTCTTGGAGCCAGGTACTCTGGTTGTCAGTTTAAAGGTCGATCTACCTAGTAGGATTCTAATTCTAGTCTGGGTCTGAATTCTGATTTTACCTGGCAGATCCTGAGAAGAATCTGCTGTAGCACAATAGAAGAATACTTCACAGCTTTAGAATTAACCATTCATTCTGGAATTTTAGACTGGATAAAAATCTACATAAATATAGATCCAGAGTAGCTTTTGTAAGATCAAATTTTAATAGAATTAGATGTTTTAGTTGGGATCAACCATTTGATAATAAGAAAATCCCACGTAGATTTTGGATATGTCATCACCATTAGTTGCTTACACAAGCATGCCTCTACTATGCACCAGTGGACTTTTGTTTCAAAAGATCCATCGACTGCTGATAAATCTGATGGCCACCTGATGCAAGAGCATCTGGATCCACAGGAAATCCCACATCACAAAAAAAGTTATTTTCCTGTCATGTTCATTTTTTGCATTTTTGGTGTAGGTTTGAGCTTCAAGAGCATCTCATGGAGTGTTTAGATTTTAAAATATTATATTGCACAATTTCAAGGTTTCAAGGGTTGAAGGGGTCCATTGGCATGTTATATGGAACTTGTAAAGTAAAATACATTAAAAATTAATTAATTTTCTCAATTTGGATGTGGAGGGAAGTGTGCATAAGGAAAGTTACATTTGGCATTCCATTCTTTCAATTTGCATGCCTAGAAAGGAGAAAAAAGCTAGTGATTGTTGGAAAAACAAATAATGACTCTTTAGTTTTCAATTTGGGGTGAATGAGCATGAATTAGTTCATGATTTTATTTATTTTTATGAGGCATCTACAGCAGCAAGGTGTTGGATGTGGTGCAGCAACCTTGGCGCCACATTTAGAAGGCAAAAACTATGTTTTATTTCATTTTTTAAGGAGTTTCAGATATCAATTTTGAGGGAAATGAAAGAGCAGATTTGGGTGCCACTTTTTGGTGTCTCACATAGTTGAAAGTTGAAACCCTCTATAAAATATAGCCTTTAATGGTATTAAGAAGCAGCAATCAACATCAGCAAGGTTGAAAGGATTTGCAGGTTGCACCAAAGGATTGCATGAGGAAAATTGTAGGAAATCAGATTGCCAAGAGGAAAGGAACAAAAAAAGAGAAGAATAAAGTTGAAAGTGTGTTGTAGGTGTTCAAGGCAGCCATGAGAGCTGTAGGATGAAGGTAAAAATCAGATTTCAAATGACGATTGAAGCCAAGGTGGTGTGAAGGCATGAGGGTTTGAAGACTTGTAGGCAAGAGTTGTCTAGAAACCCAAGAAAAATTTCTGAATTTTATTTCTTGTTGAAATCCTCCATATATGTAATTTTTATTGAGGAATTTTGTTGTATGAATGTACATATCGAAGTTGTAATACAAATATGTTTCATATTTTGTTGCAATATATATCTTAATGTGGATGGATGACATGTTATGGTTGCAAGATTGGGTAGTTTGATAAGACCCCCCAATCTTGACTGCATCACAACCAAGCAAGTAAAATGCAAACTCAACAACCAGAATTTATATCTTTAGGACAAAAACGGGAAACAAGAAAGAATTTACATGTCAAGCAAAAGATATGAGCATATCCACTTAAAATGGAAAAGCTTACACCTACAAAAGTAAGACAACCAAGGATCAACACATAACTTAAACTGTCTCTGTTCCCTTTTCAACTTCTTGCTTCTGTGGATTTGGAAAACACACAAGATCAAGACCAGCCTTTGGTCTCAGAAGAAACAGAAAATAAGCAGTTCAATAATAGACAAAGGATTCATTATAGACACTGGGGGATTGAAATAAGAGTCTGCTGAATTTTCTGCAAAGGGCAAACAGAAAACCAACAAAAGCCCATCTAAATATCTCATGAGGATTCTGGAACTCTTCCAAAAGCTCTAAATCCCCCTGAAGGCTCTGCAGACTTAGACAAAGGGTTCATTATAGACACTGGGGGATTGAAATAAGAGTCTGCTGAATTTTCTGCAAAGGGCAAACAGAAAACCAACAAAAGCCCATCTAAATATCTCAGATTCTGGAACTCTTCCGAAAGCTCTAAATCCCCCTGAAGGCTCTGCATACTTAGTGCTCATCTTGCTAGAAGACATCATCCCAATTGACATAACAAAAACAGATTCCATTCAAAGGGATTCAAGCAGGCCCTTATCAGTTGAAGTCTTGCCATGATAATACAATCATGGTACTCAAGAGGCTTGGGAGCTGCAAATTAGTATGCTTTCCCCTGGCATTTACTAAAGAATGGCAAGGTGGATTTGATTTTCCACAAAAAAAACTAAAGAAAGGACGCAAGATATTCAGGCAACTTTGCTTAGTGTAGTGGGGAGATATAAACACGCTTTATCCAGAACCCAATGATAGATTGGGAGGGCTTTCAACAATATAGAATCCAAGCAAGTCCCTATAACCATCTTCTCAAAAGCATTAACAAGGAATAACTGCAAAATTGAAATCCATGGAGTGGAATCTACCGTTCTGTACCTTGATTATTTAAATCCCTCCCTACAATATGCGATGCAAGATTGTGATGTCTAACCTTAATGTTTGACTTCAACAACCAACAAAATCTTTTTCAAGTGGGGAAGTTTCATCCTATAAAAAGTGTCAACGAGAAGCAAGAAGGCTTTCATTATAAACTCATTTAGGGGACAATCTACAAAAGGTTTTTTGATAGACAACCTTATAGTCTGGATTTTCTGAATGATGACTTTACATGGCTCTAAAGAAGTGAAGAATTTCAATATTAGGTTGAAATGTTTAATCACTTTACCAAAAGATGTACTTAAACTAGATGTACAGGAAGTTGTGGAGGAATCATATTGTCACAAAATAATGGTTAGCAACATTAATACCCAAAGTACCTAGAAGTAATATGATCTTCAAAACCATAATCAAAAGAATGGCAATGAGGGTACACCAATTTTTGCAAATGATCATCTCTTCTTCTAGTCATCATTTTTGAAAGGGCAACAAATCACTAGCAACATATATGTGGTTTAAGGGATCATCCACTCCCTCCGTAATCATTCTTGCCCCACTTCATATGACTGCCTATGCTCTTAAATTCAAGTTGTATGCACCTAGGACTTGTAGAGTTATTCCTTTTGATGATGATGAGGTAAAGGAGAGGCTCATGGAAGCTTTTGGGAATGTGTACAACATTGAGGATGCATTGAGACTTTGGAAGCAATGGGCGGATATGGTGGACATTTGTCAATCTTTTGGGTCCTACATTCAACAAACTAGAGGCTAGGTTGGATATGGCTACTCTTGCTAAAAAATACCTAATTTTATGGTGGGCATGGCATGGGAAGGTTACATAAGAGTTGAGGCAGCTTGCCTTTTGCTTACTTTCATAGATTGCTAGTTCCTCTATTGCAAAGAAGAATTGGTCTGTCTAAGACTTCATCCACTTAGTGAAGAAAAATCTGTTGAGTTTTTAGCTTAGATAGGAACTTCTGCACGCGTTTAGTGTGAAATTGCGGGGAAAATTTCAAGTGGTTCGAGTTAGTCTATCTTGTATTTCATTTTAGTGATTAAAATTGAAGTCTTTTATTTAGTTAATTATGTCTAATAAAGTGTGGATAGGCATTAATGATTTAGACTTATCTTCCAAGTCATCTCTTGCATGAGATAAGATTGCTATTTTGGAAGATTAGATTTTTAATAGAACTAGTATAAAGTTAGGAGCAAGATAGAAGATTGTAAGCATTTCATTTAGATTGCCTTTTGAAGGGCCGAAAAACTAAGTTTTTTGAAGGACCAGAAAAATCAATGGAAGATACAGTTGGTTTCCATGCAATTGA
Source organism: Sequoiadendron giganteum (assembly GCA_007115665.2). Lineage (NCBI taxonomy): Eukaryota > Viridiplantae > Streptophyta > Pinopsida > Cupressales > Cupressaceae > Sequoiadendron > Sequoiadendron giganteum. Next base: position 295,373,322 of record CM021108.1, read on the forward strand.
GTTATATCAGTTGTGGAGGTTTCCTTGTCTGTTTTTTGAAGGAATGAAATATAGTTTATGAGGTGTAATTATCTATGTATGCTTCCATTTTCATTTCTATAGTTTGAATGTCAATGATCTGTGTGATTAATTCAATGTTTATTCAAGCATTAGGCAATTAGTCATTGTGATTGGAATTTTCAACATGGTATCAAAGTGCAAGAGGATTTTTGTGAGGAAAATTGCATGGCTTAAGGTGGAAATCGTGGGTTTCTTTGTTGAAAATTTGTAGGTATTTTTTATGATAATCACGACTTGGTTTAGGTAAAAAGAAAGTCGGAGCCAACAAAGAACTAAAGTTCGTGCTGGTTTATGGATGAAAGTCATGGGGGATTTTTGTGAAAAATAATTGCGTTTGTTATCTGTGAAAATCATGGGAAAAATCATTAAGGAATTTCGCACAAAAGGAACCAGTGAAATCACAGCTAGTTAGCCTAGTTTAATGTGAAAATAGAAAAATGCAATGTTTTTTGGTGTAAAAAATTGCACTATGTTTTTTTATGTTAAAGCAATAGGATTTCTTTATCAGTTTGTGGCTAGTAGGGTAAAATCCGTGACAACTAGGGTAAAGAAGGTGGCAGTTTTTGAGTAGTGAAGGTTGTGATTGGGGCATCTATGCAGGTTTGATAGCTAGGGCAATTCTTTTGGTAGATTTCAACTTGCTGCTAAGGTAAAATCCACAATAGTCAGAGCAACAGACCTGTAGCTAGGGTTTGCTGACAAGCAACACAGTTTTTTTGAACTTTTTTCTAGGCATTAAAAAAATAGTCTTTGTTTTTGCACGATTTGGTCACTTTTTTATCTACAAGGTAAATGGGATGGTTAGGCCACAATATGAACTAGCAGCTAGGATTTGAAGTACCATAACTAGGGTTTGTGTGTAGTACAAACAAGTGGTAGGGTTTTGAACCAATGACTAGGGCAGTGAACTAGGGTTTAGCAGAAGTGACAGCTAGGTTTTTTTAATTTCAGGTGTCTTTTTGACACGAAATTTAACCAGGTTTCCAAAAACAACAATAAAGGTTTGAAGAACTAGAGTTTATAGGACAACCTGGGGTTTTGAGGCAAGAATGGAGTCAAAGTCAAACATCAAGGGTAAGGGAGAGAGTGAGGAAGCATCCTCATAGCCAGGGAAAATGGACTTGAGTAAAATCAAGTGTTTTAGTTGTCATGTGTTTGGTCATTATGCATCATAGTGTTTAGATAAAGAGAAGAACTAGACAAAGCAGCAACAGCAGGTAACAATCTTTGCAAAAACTCATATGGACAAGTTTGCTGCCAAGTTTGAGAGGGAGTTCTCATTGGTTTCTTGTTTTCCTAGGAATGCTTGGTATGTGGATGGTGGGGCTTCTAGGCATATGACATCAGCCCAAGAATATTTTACCAATTTCAAGAAACATAATTCTAGAGTTCAGATTGAACTTGGTGATGATGCCAAGTATTCAATAGGAGTTGGTACTATCCCTTTCTCAGTTAGGTATCTCTTTGGAGGTTGATGAAGTTTTATTTATTTTTAGTCTTAGGAAGAATTTGCTTTCAGTTTCGGTATTTGAGGATAAGGGCTATGCGGTAGAATTCAAGGATCAACAAGTTCTTATCAGGTTGAAGGGATCTAGCCTATTTACAACATAGGTGATAGGGGTTAGACTTTCTTAGGTTACAAGGTGAAGTCGTTTTAGGAGCATTTGTGGGTAACACCAATGATTTAGAGCCTTTGAGCTTCCAGGAAGTTGTAGAACAGTATGTTTGGCAAGATGGCATGGTGAAGTACACTTCTATTATAACAATTGATGTATGGGACATTGTGCCAAGATCAGAAGGTATGTTAGTTGTGAGTTCCAGGCGGCTCTATAAGGTCAAGCGTGTTGCAAATGGTAGCATTGAAAAGTACAAAGCGAGGTTTGTGGTGAGAGGGTTCTCCCAAAAGGAGGGAGCGAACTATGCAGAGACTTTTGCTCCAGTTGCTAGAGACATTTCAATTAGAACAATTATGTCTTTAGTTTTAGTTAGGGGCTGAAAAATACATTAGTTGCATGTTAAGACTAGTGCTACAAGACTTGCTTGGACTTGCCAAGACTCAGCAAGTCCTGAGGTGAGTGACCTTGATTGAGTTTTGGGGACTCAAGACTTAGGTACTGAGTGAGTCCCACAAGCTAGACTCAACCGTGATTGGGGAAAGAAAAAGTTAAAAAAAGAATTAAAAAGACATAACGTGTTAAAATAAAAACACTTAAAATCATCTCTTACACACGAAAAACACATTCATTTTGTTTTCAATTTGTCATTCAATTCCACCTATATTTCAAGGTGATGAGGCCTTGAGTGGACTCTACATAGTCATAGAGTGAATGGCACTTGATTCTTTGGTTGGAGTGAAGATAATCATTGAGAGAGATATATTTAGGCTTGCACAAGGAGACCTCTTTGCATGAGACATATGCAAGGTAATTGAGACAACATCACAACCAAGTAAAAATCTCTTAAAGGCATAATTTAAGTTTAAAAATAAAAGTTTTTCCTCTTTTATGTTAATATTGAAAGTGAAGCTCAAAGTTAGACAATAGGATTGAATTTTATTTCTTCTCATTTCAAATGCATGGTGGGAAAGGTTTGGTGCTAAGGTGGCAAATATTTAGTGGATTGTAGTTTGTGTCTTGAGCCAACCATGTAGTATTTTAGGATGTGAGCACAATTGGAGTATGTTTGAGCACATACACTCCAAGAAGCACAATAGTTTGTTAGTGCAAAGGTTGAACAATCACGTGTATGTTCATTACAACCTTTGTTTCCTTCAAAAACAAATCTTGGGTGTTGACTTATCTCCCATCAATCTACAGGAGGTTGATCCATAGTTAGATTGGATCACTGAGGTTGACAATCTTGTCTTCATCGATGAAGACCTTGCATGGGTTGATCAGCCGGATTGAGAGGTAGATGCAATAGCCATGGTAGAGGAGGATAGAGCACGAGGAGACCCCTTGGATGTTGGTGTCTTTGAGACATAGGCAGATATCATGGTTGCATCGTCATCCAAGACTTATCTTAGATGCTAGTATACGACATGCCGTGATGTCAGGATGACTAATGTAGACTACTCTTAGCCATAGACTTATATTTTTTGTTTTAATAATTGTTTTGATGCCATGGATTTTATAATCCATGAGATTTGTATACATTTGACAATAATTATAATTTTAAAGTCATGTATCTAATCCTTCGATGAAAAGTTTAAATTTGTTTTTATACTCATGTGATCGATGTATACTTGTGTACATGGTCAAAGTAGCTTCTATTTGATTAGTTTATTGTGTCCTTAAATTTTATTTATTAAAGGGTGCTTGAAGCAAGTTTTAAATCCCTAAAAATATCTATATTTCATGGTTTTTCAATTTTCCGAGTCTTTGCCAAGTTTGAGACCAAGTAAAAAATCAGCTTGTCGAGTTTGAGTCTTGTAATTATTGTTAAGACAACTTTTCGTAATGGTCTCATTGAAGAAGTGATATAGAGAAACCTTGGGGCTTTGAGATAAATGGGAAGGAATCCTATGCTTGTAGGCTTAGGAAAGCCTTGTATGGACTCAAACAGGTACCCAAGGCATGGTATTCAAGGATAGATGAATATTTGCTAAGTATGGGCTTCAACAAAAGTGAAGCAAATTCTAAATTATTGGGATCGATCTACTTATTTTGATACTGTATGTAGATGATTTGTTCATTACAGGTGTAGAGCAACTCATTGCAAGGTGCAAGGAAGATTTATTTATAGAGTTTGAGATGGACATCGGCTTGATGCATTACTTTTTGGGGTTAGAGGTTTGGCAGAAACCAAGAGATATTGAGAGCTTGAAGTGATTTCGGATGGAGGATTGCAAACCTTTGGCCACTCATATGATTGCTAATTTGCAATGTGTAATATCTTTAGATTTGGAGGTGAACTCACATTGCACAGGAAACTGATAGGTTCCTTGTTGAATGTGGTCAACACCAGACCATATGTATGTTTTGCAGTGAACATTGAGTCAGCTCATGGTGGAGCCCAAGTAGGAGCATTAGGTAGCAGCAATCATGTGCTCAAATATTGAAGGGCATAGTGGAGTATGGTTTGAGATATCTTGGAGATAGTTAAGTGTAGTTGCATGGGTATAGAGACTCTAATTGGGCAGGTAGTGTAGTAGATATGAAGAGCAGCTTAGGGTGTTGCTTTAGCTTGGGTTCAAGAATGTTATCTTGGTTTAGTAGGAAGCGAAATTTAGTGGCACTAAGTATAGTGGAGACAGAGTTACTTATAGGGTTGTTTGATCAAGAGTTGGATCCCACAATGATTTATTGTGATAACCAGAAGAGTTGTGTTAAACTTTGGGAGAATCTAGTGTTTAATGATAGGTGTAGAGCAACTCATTGCAGGGTGCAAGGCAAATTTATTTACAGAGTTTGAGATGGACATTAGCTTAATGCATTAATTTTTGGGGTTAGAGGTTTGGTAGAAACCAAGAGATATTGAGAGCCTGAAGTGATTTCGGATGGAGGATTGCAAACCTTTCGCCACACATATGATCGCTAATTTGAAATGTGTAATATCTTTAGATTTGGAGGTGAACTCACATTGCATAGGAAATTGATAGGTTCCTTGTTGTATGTGGTCAACACCAGACCATATGTATGTTATGTAGTGAACACATTGAGTCAGCTCATGGTGGAGCACAAGTAGGAGCATTAGGTAGCAGCAAATCATGTGCTCAAATATTGAAGGGCATTGTGGAGTATGGTTTGAGATATCTTGGAGATAGTTAAGTGGAGTTGCATGGGTATCGAGACTCTAATTGGGCAGGTAGTGTAGTAGATATGAAGAGCACCTCAAGGTGTTGCTTTAGCTTGGGTTTAGGAATGTTATCTTGGTTTAGTAGGAAGCAAAATTTAGTGGCACTAAGTACAATGGAGGCAGAGTTACTTTTAGGGTTGTTTGATCAAGAGTTGGATCTCACAATGATTTATTGTGATAACCAGAGTTGTGTTAAACTTTGGGAGAATCTAGTGTTTCATGACAGGTCCATGCACATAGAAATCAATTGTCTCTTCATCAGAGACAAGGTTTAGAAGGGAGCAATTAAGCTCTAGTACATTTTCACAAATTATCAAGTAGCTAATATTTTGACCAAGCCCTTAGCAAAAGGGAAGTTTGAGGCTTTTAGAGACAAGCTTGGGTTGGTGTAGAATTCCTTCCTTGCTAAGAGGGAGTGTTGAGATTTTAGCTTGGATAGGAACTTCTGCACAAGTTTAGTGTGAACATGTAGGGAAAATTTCAAGTGGTTTGAGTTAGTATCTTGTATTTCACTCTATTGAATAAAGTGAAAGTCTTTATTTAGCTAATTAAGTGTAATAAAATGTGGATAAGCACAAATGATTTAGACTTATCTTCCAAGTCATCTCTTGTGTGAGATAAGATGCTATTTTGGAAGATTAGAGTTTTAGCTGAATTAGTATAAAGATAGGAGGAAGATAGAATATTGTAAGCATTTCATTAGATTGTCTTTTGAAGGACTGGAAAACTAAATGTAAGATACATTTGGTTTTGTGCAATTGCGAGTTATATCATTTGTGGAAGTTTCCTTGTACCGTTTATGAAGGAATGAAAAACAGGTTATGAGTTGTAATTATTTGTGTATGCATCCATTTTTGTTTCCTTGGTTTGAATTTCAATGGTTTGTGTGATTAATTCAATGTTTATTTAAGCATTAGGCAATTAGTCATTGTGATTGGAATTTTTAATAGAATAGGCTTACCTCTAGATGAGTGGAGAAGTTAGTTGCAGTTCATGGTGCCTTGGGACTTCAGGATCAACACACTTCTAAATATCAACAAAGTCTAGCCACATGTTGGGATGTTGATCTTGAAGATGCTAGATAGATTACAAGGAGGGCATGTAGTAGGGATTGGTTGGGGTTCCATTGGATATCACAATTTGATATATAGAGTGACTCAGCATTAGAGGGATTTTTGACATTGATATTCCAAACGAGGCATAATTGTACTTAGAACTATATTGTTTTATAGCTAAAATCTGACACCTATTCTTATTGTTGTGCATTTTGTCATTGACATTATAATTTTGTGGCCTTTGGGCCTTTTTCCATTGAATCTCAAAACATTGAACTATGAAATCAGAAATTTCTTGTGTTACATGGGGATGCGTCCCCTGTCCCAAAATGCATTGTCCTTGTCCCCAGCTGTCCCTGGGACGGGGGGACGCAAAGGGGACGTCCCCTTGCCGTCCCTGAAACAGGCCAGAGAGCAGGAAATGATAGGAAATGTCCCTGCTCGTTTGGGAACGTCTCCCCATCTCCGGTACGGCTGGGGGACGTAGGAAACGTCCCTCATCGTACTAGGGACAGCTAGCCGTCCCCTGCAGACAAGGAACTTTCAGCATTAATAAAAACATTAAAAACTCATTTTTTAAAATTTTCTTTTTGCTGTTTAGGGACGTGGGGGGCCCACAATGACTCCCAACCTTAATATAAACCCTAAAATGCCAAAAGAAGTTAAAACAAATTGAAAAATGAAAGATAATATTGTACCTTACTGATTTGGGCGATTTCATGGAAAGTTCTGTAGCCATTCACATTGCTGTTCACAGTTGTTTCAGAAGTCGCGGGTCTCTCATATATTCCTTGCGTTGGTTTTTTCCATTGAGCTGGGTGTAGTTACTAAAATATGCACTATGATACAGATGACATAGACTATCATGAGGATGCTATTCAGATTTCAAATTCATAGTGCAATTGTACATGCTTACAAATTTAGTTGTGAATTCTTTCTGATTTCTATAGCATAGACTGTCTGCTTATCTTTAGTGCATATTTACTGTCTGCTTATCTTTAGTGCTTATCAATTATTGACATATCTCTCTCTTTCCCTCTCTCTCTCTCTCTCTACAATATATTGGAAAAATTCATATATATATACATATATATATTTGTATATCGCCGTCCCCTACCATCCCCTAAAATGCCCCCTCTAGGAAACGTCCTGGAAACACGTCCCCTACTGTCCCCCCGTTCCCGCCCCTGAAACGCCGTGGAACATAGGAAATTTCTAGTTTTAAGTGCTGACTTTCCAGGCCCGTAGCTTATATTCCATTCCATGTTTCTCTAATCATATTATGCTTACAGTCCAATCAATAGGGTTTCATTATATATTGGTAGTAAAACAACTTTTTCTTTGTTATGTGTAATTAGTTCTAGTCCTTTTCATGTCAATGACAAAACTTCAACTTACACGGGGATATAACTCCACGATCCCTAATATTTTTTACATCAATAGAGACTGAACAATGGGGAAATCTGCGGTTATGGAAGTCAAAGTTTGCTTCATGGAGCATATTAATAGCTATCTAGCTTGCATTCCTATGAGCTGTCACTGTTAACCAACTATAGGACCTGACATTTTCTCTTGTCATTGATTTCTTGTGAAGCAAGCCAAGCTTGGATTTTGGTCAATAATGTCATATTCTCTGCAATTAGTTTTTTAGTCATTTAACTGACCACTTAATTCACCACTTTTATGATAATGCATCCAGACCAAGCTTTTCTGAAGTCAATTATTATGATGTACCAGTTTATTGTTTGGGTATGTAATGCAAATGATTTGTACAGGACAGTACGTTTTTGGAAGCTTGTATTGAAAATCACACGAAGTCGCATCTTTATATGGATCAAGTGCAATTTGAGCCTGCTCAACCTTGGACTGCAAAGGTTTTGACAGCTGACGATGCCAAAATAGAAGTTGATCCTCAAGTTAGGTAATCATGTGTACTAAGCACAGGATGTGAGTTCTTGTGACATATAATTTAAGTTTAGAGCAATGCTTAGTTTGATAGCTAATAGCCGAGTCAATTATATTGTTTCCTTCTTTGTTCACGTACAACACATGATTTTAATACTTAATATTATAAAGAGTAAAGCTCATTGCTCTTTACTTAGCAAAAAAATAAAATTCTGGACTCCTTTTCAAGTGGACTGCTATAGAACATTTATTAGAAATGACCTTTGGTTATTTGCATGTGACTCTTAGTCTTTCGATAATATCTGTTTTAAAATGATCATCATAGCCTTTTGATAGTATCTGTTTAAAAATGATCAGGGATATTTTTAAGACACCAGATCTCATTAGAGCAAATGGGGGAATTCGAAATTATATATATCAGTTGACACATTCATCTTCTGAGTCTACGGTTGTGAAAGTAGAAGGAAGCAACACACTTGGGAAGCTTCAGATCACATGGAGGACAAATTTGGGTGAACCTGGGCGACTGCAGACACAAAATATCCTCGGAAATGTAAGGAACTTATTTTATTGATTGTACATTCCACAGGTTGGCATGGACTGATTTGGTTGTAGATGTTTCATCTTTCATGCAAGAATTAAAAAAGCTTAGGTGATACTCTGAACAGATGAGATTCCCAAATTTTTAGTTAGCTGATGACTGACAACAAACTATGGTTCTTCAACAAACTATGCTGATGACTGACAACAAACTATGGTTCTTCATCTCATTGATCTTACTCAGCTTGGCTTGTTTTTCAGATTTTTTATATTCTGATATATTCTCTGTAATTTTGTTATGGCATTTTTACAGTTGAAAGCTTGTTTAATGCAGTTTGGGTTGAGGAGCCCAAGTAAAGGTTGCTAAACTCAGCAACACTAACCAAGAACAAGAAAATTCAGAACTTTCATTTCATTCTAACAGTCAAAAATCATTATACAATAGCAATATTCGGAACTGTATATCAGAGTCCAATTTACTATGCCCTCAGCACAGTTGCAAATATCTCATTACCTACCAAATTCACCATCCAGTGACTGACAAAAATCAAAATCCCCACAGAGAAAGAAAGCTCTAATTTATAAGGGGGAAACAAATTGCTGTTTTTGATGCTGCAGTTCATACATATGTATCTCTTTTTGTTTCTAACGGGTAATTGGTCCAAAATAGACCCAGCGCCACTGAGCACCAATAACAGCCTGCTGCCAGCATCTGCAGGGACAGCTAGGAGTTATGCCTGCCAATTATAAAAATCGCAGTCAAAGATGGTATATTGTCTGCCTATGATAAAGTAACCGCCACCAGGAAATTACCAGCATGGGAATAATACCAAAAAAAAAAAACCTCCTGTAGGTTCCAGCAGGAAACCAGTGCATAGCAAGGGAAATTTTAATCACCCAACGATAGGTGCCATGGGTCCCAGCTAGCAATTTAGGAAATGCAATGCATAAGTTTAAATTTAAATGTTCTTTAGATGGTGCTCAGGTATGAAAGGAGTTATGTGGGTCCTAAGGGGAGAGCCTAGCAGGAAGGGGGTAGAGTGTGTGGGCCCCAGCAAACAAATAAGTCCAAAGGGGTGCTCAAACTGCTACGTTCCAAAATAAAATAGGAATCTGCCATGTTATTTCACATAATATAGTGTGTGGGACTCATTTAGGATGAATGCTAATAGTGTTGAGTGGTTAAGGCATGTGGGCCCAACAAAATGATTGAATCCAGCCAAGATAAAAATGTGGATCCCATGTAATTATCAGCTCTAGTGGAAGTGACCAACTAGGAAAGAAAATAAAAAAAATTAAACAGTAGAGGAACCTGCAAACCCAGAGAGTTTAAAACAAAAACAAAGATTGATTTAGCAATGTTTTTGGGTGTGCAGGATTGCTAGATCCCTGAATGCTTCTACATCAGACATGCCGGGAAAGAAGTTTGTGAGCATCGTTTACAAATAGAGCTAAGTGGTAGAACCATCCTTTTGGAAAGCACACATTCCACTACAAGTCCTATTACTGAAACACGTACCTCAAAAGACTACTTCGTTTGCTTCTTCCAGAACTTAGGACAAACCCCATCTCCTTCCACCAAACTCATTCTTCATCTTTCACTTCTCTCATTGATTTTTTTCCACCATAAACTAATCTCCTCCTCTTAATGTTTCTTCTATAGCATCTTTTTCCTTTTTTCGTGGGATCCAAAACACCACTATCCATCCATTTGCATCAAAGGTCATTTTCACCTGCACTCGGATCATCCTTTGTGGAATGGAACCCACCATTGTCTGTCCACCTCCACTTTGAATACATAATATTATGAAAATCAATTTCTTTTATCACTATCTCCTCATATATTAGTTTTTATGATCAGATATAAACTCAGGAGTTAATTAGAGAAATCAGACACTAAGACACAGCAAATACCCTGGGAAAACCCTCCAACTTGAGGGAGAAAAACCCAGCAAATATATCTCTTATATATTGAATTAATAAGAGCAGAAATCTGCTTACAACTCAGGCACAACACAATGCCGATTTTGATACAATGAATAATTGCACCTCTCCTAGATGCAGATACAAATGAATATGTTTCTACTTGAAGTCGATCTGCTGTTACAAAAATGATGATCTGCTGCTCAGACCCGAACTTCTTCTAGGCATGCAAATTATGATGAATTAACTTGATGATCAAATGAGTGATCATCACTCACATAAATATGTGCTAAGTGAGAGAGGTCGTGTCTCCTCAAGGCAAAAGGTCGGCCTCCAAAAAGGACGCGACTCTTCAAAATCATTAAGTCGGCCTCCAAAATTCGCACCTCCCCAAGTCGGCCATAATTAATTTATAATCAATAAATAATATTTTATTATTTGTGAAGTGCCTCTTCATTTCAATCTCATATAAATTAAATAGCCGTTAGGCTACATTTAATTTATTGCCTTTAGAAACTCGTGCCTGGAAGTAAGAGGCCCGTGGCTGCCAATAACATCAACACTCCCTCTCAGCTAGGGAGGAATACTTCCAGCTATGCAAGACATATCACCTCATCGTGATGTCAATCACTATGGCTACACCCATGTGTGGAAAAGAGCATATCACCTCATCGTGATATCATCCATCATGGCTATTCCCATGAATGGTATAAGTGTACAAGTGCCTATCACTCAACGTGATGTCATCATCTCATCATGATGTTCACCATGGCTACTCCGAGAGGGTGAAAAGCACAAGTACAAGAAAATCATCACGAACTCTCTCACGTGATGTTGTCATGGAGTCACACACATGACATCCACCTTGGCTACTCCCAGAGGGTGGAAACAAGGGCTTGCACCTCAAATCTCTCTCACAGAGAGAAATGCATTAAAGCAAATCATAGAAGATCACTGTGAGTCTCCCTCTCAGCCAGGGCTTCATTCTCCACAATACCAAGCTTGTCTCAGAAGTACACAAACTTTACTCTAGAGAGGGGCTTGGTGAGAATGTCTGCCGTCTACTCATCAGTGCTAATGTATCTCAACTGAATTGCTTTCCTCAATACCATATCTCTGATATAGTGGTATTTGATCTCAACATGTTTGGTTCTGTCATGAAACACTAGATTGACAGAAAGCTTCACACAACTTTGATTATCACAATGAATGATAGTTGGCTCCAATGATTGTCCAAACAATCCCGCAAGGAGCTTCCGAAGCCACACTGCTTCTCGAGCTGCCACGCATGCTGCAATATACTCTGCCTCTGCGGTGCTTAGTGCCACTGAAGACTGCTTCCTGCTACACCAGGAGATCATTGCAGACCCCAAATTGAAACAACATCTAGAGGTGCTCTTCCTATCAGTAACACAACCTACCCAATCAGAATATGTATAACCATGCAGCTTCAAGTCCAAACCAAAATAATATTTCAAGCCATACCAAACTGTGCCATGCAAGTATCTTAGGATATGCTTTGCTGCAGCTAGATGTATTTGCCTTGGTTCACACATGAATTGACTAATTGCACTCACTGCATAGCAAATATCTGGTCTAGTATTGACTAGATACATCAACGATCCAATCAATTGCCTGTACATGGTGGGATCCACCAAATCTGAATTAGCTGCAGCTTCCTTTAGCTTCTGAAAATTGGTTTCCATAGGTGTAGACATGGATTTGCAATCAATCATACCAAATCTCTTCAAGATGTCTATAGTATACTTCCCTTGACTTAGTATGATCTCATCAGACCTCTGCCATACTTCTAAACCAAGGAAGTAATGCATGTACTTAAGATCCTTCATCTCAAATTTAGAAGCCAACTCCTTCTTCCATTTGATAAAGAGGTGTTCTTCTCCAGTAAGAAATAGATCATCAACATAGAGAACCAATATCAAGGCCTCACCATTAATTACCTTGAAATATAGATTAGAATTTGCATCATTCTTGGAGAAGCCCAAACTTAGCAGGTATCGATCGATCCTTTCATACCGAGCACGTGGAGCCTGCTTAAGGCCATACAATGCCTTCTTCAATCTGTAAACATGAGAATCTTTCCCATGAACCTCAAATCCATCATGTTTCTCAATGTATAACTCTTCTTTAATTACACCATTTAGAAATGCTGTCTTCACGTCCATCTATTGTAACTTCCATCCTTTAGGTGTTGCAATGGCAATGATAGTTTTGATGGAGGTATAATGAGGAACTGGAGCAAATGTTTCCTCATAGTCTATCCCCTCTTTCTGAGAGAATCCCCTAGCCACAAATCTAGCCTTGTACTTCTCAATGCTTCCATTAGCTGCATGCTTGATTTTGAAAAGCCACTTAGAAGATACAACAGATTTGCCTTCTGGTCTAGGTACAATTTCCCAAACATCGTTCTTGAGGATAGATTGATACTCTTCAGCCATAGCATCTTTCCATACTTGCTGACTTGAAGCTTCCTCAACACTGGAAGGCTCAGATTCAATCATTTGACTCATCAATGCAACATAGTTTGAAAACTTTTGAGGTCTTTTGCTTTCTTTGAATGTTCCTCTAGGGGCTGCAAACTTCTCTACCTCTTGCATTGTTTTCCTAGCACATAGAGGTCTCTTCCGACCAATAACAATGTCTGTAGGCCCATGAGTAGGTTCCAAAGGCTCAACTGGATCGTCATCTTCTTTAGAATCAGTAGCCTCCCTCTGAATCTCAGGAACAACTTCCATATCCTGAGGAGACTCTTGGTCTTCATAGTCTATCTCTGTGTGAGAGCCTTTAGATCTCCTAAATGCAACATCTTCTTCAAATGTAACATCTCTGCTGATCTCAATTAGTTTCTGGCCTGGAATGTAAATCCTGTAGGCTTTTGAAGACTCACTGTAGCCCACAAATATTCCCTTCTTGCCAGATGGTTCCAATTTTGTCCTTTTGTCTTTAGGGACATGAACATACACATGACAACCAAATATTCTCAAATGGCTGACTTTAGGCTTCACACCTGTGAAAGCTTCTTCAGGAGTCATGTTCTCCAAGATACGATGAGGGCTTCGATTCAGAACATACACAACTGTCCTAGAAGCTTCGGCCCAAAGGAAGATTTGTAGATCTTGATCATGAATCATGGCCTTAGCTGCTTCTACAATAGATCTATTCTTCCTTTCTGCTACACCGTTTTGTTGTGGATTGTAGGGAACACAAAACTCCCTCTTAATTCCTGCTTCAACACAAAAGTTACGAAAACTTCCAGAGATGTATTCTCCTCCGTTCTCAGATCTCAAAAATTTGATCCTCTTCCCGGACAAGTTTTCTACTTGAGCTTTGAATTCCTTGAATCTCTCAAGTACTTCCTCAGATTCTTTAGTCTTTAAGAAATAAATCCAAGTCTTTCTAGTGTAGTCATCAATGAAAATTACATAATACAGGAAACCACTCAAAGAAGTAACAGACATTGGACCACACAAATCAGAATGAACAAGATCTAGAATGCACTTAGATCTACTTTCACTACTATGAAAGGGTCTTTTAGTATTCTTACCCAATGCGCATCCTTGGCAAGTACCTTCATGCTCTTGGCTGAGTTTAGGAATGCCGGTGACCATCTTCTCCGTGGTTGGAAGCGCTCGAAAGTGAATGTGAGCAAGTCTTCTATGCCAAAGCTCACATGTACTTGATGTATCATGCAACAAGGCCTGTAGAGGACGGGTGGAAAGTTTGTAGAGACATTCTTGTCGAACACCAATCACACTGGCCGACTTGATGTTAGAGTTCTTTGGCCATGCAAGAACTTTTCCTTCAGAGAATGCTACTTGATATCCCTTATCTTCCAAGGCTGAAATAGAGACAAGGTTCCTCTTGATGCCTGGTACAAATAGTACATCACTTAACTAGAAGGAGATGCCTGAATCTAAGTGGATAGTGGAGGTCCCAACGCCTTTCACAGGATAACATGCATCATCTCCAATTATGACTTGAACATTTGAATCTCTCATCACCAAATCTGAAAGATGTTCTTTGAATCCAATGATGTGAGGGGAGGCACCACTATCAATCAACCAAGTGTTGTTATCTGTTGGAACATTACTTGATAAGGCATAATAGAATAGAAATTCCCTTGAATCCTTTTGAGGAGAGATCTCATCCACATCTGCAAATGAAGCATGCTGTTTTGGTCTAGTAGGGCAATCCTTTGCATAGTGACCAAACTTGTCACATTTGAAGCACTGTAGGTGGGAGAGATCCTTCTTCTTCTTAAATGGAGGAGCACCATTAGATCTTCTATCTTTATTCCTCTTGAAGTAGCCTTTCTTTCCTTCTCTTCCTTTCTTCCTCGAAGATTGAGTGGTAAGAACATGAATCTCCTCATTGGTAGAACTTTGACCAATGCCTCTTGTAGCCAACCTTGATTCTTCTTGAATGCAATCTGCCCTCAAGCGATCAAACCTAGGTAGCTTTGATCTTGCGCTAATACCTTGGATATATGGTTCCCAAGATTTAGGTAGACCATTAAGGGCCAACATGGCCAAATCCTTATCATCAACCATATGCCTGATGGTAGAGAGCTGATCTCTCAATTCAATGATCTTCATGAAGTAGGACATGATAGAATCTCCTTTTTCCATCTGGACATGATGAAGTTGTTGCTTCAATGCAAGTGCCTTGCTTGTGTTATTGAACTCATACATTTCCTCCAAGGTTTTGAACATTTCTCTTGCTGTCTTCAACTTGGAGATAATTGGCACAATGCGATCTTTCACAGAATCAACCAACATTTTTTCGCCTTAGTGCCATTTATTGAGGCTTCTCATTCTCTTCGGTTGGTTCGGGAACTTCGCCCTCCACGAACTCAGCTAACTCATTTTCCTCCAAGGCGAGCATCACTCTAAACTTCCAGGAGGCGAAGTTTGATGCACCCTCATGTCTATCTTCGATCTTGAGCCCGTTCACCATCTTGATAAAGGATAGATGCAATCAAAGATGAGAACAATAAAGGATGAATGCGCTGCTTATATAAATCTGATCAGATCTTTCCTTAGACCCGCTCTGATACCATGTTAGTTTTTATGATCAGATATAAACTTAGGATTTAATTAGAAAAATCAGACACAAAGACACAACAAATACCCTAGGAAAACCCTCCAACTTGAGGGAGAAAAACCTAGCAAATATATCTCTTATATATTGAATTAATAAGAGCAGAAATCTGCTTACAACTCAGGCACAACACAATGCCAATTTTGATACAATGAATAATCGCACCTCTCCTTGATGCAGATACAAATGAATATGTTTCTACTTGAAGTCGATCAGCTGTTACAAAAATGATGATCTGCTGCTCAGACCCGAACTTCTTCTAGGCATGCAAATTATGATGAATTAACTTGATGATCCAATGAGTGATCATCACTCACATAAATACGCGCTAAGGGAGAGAGGTCGCGTCTCTTCAAGGCAAAAGGTCGGCCTCCAAAAAGGACGCGACTCTTCAAAATCATTAAGTCGGCCTCCAGAATTCGCGCCTCCTCAAGTCGGCCATAATTAATTTATAATCAATAAATAATATTTTATTATTTGTGAAGTGCCTCTTCATTTCAATCTCATATAAATTAAATAGCCGTTAGGCTACATTTAATTTATTGCCTTTAGAAACTCGTGCCTGGAAGCAAGAGGCCCGCGGCTGCCAATAACATCAACATCATACTCTTCTTCTGTATTCACCAATTTATCAATATTAAAAACATTATGGAAATCAGAAATTTTTATCACCAACTCTTCTTCTGCTTCGTGCATGTCAACAAATTTCTTTGTGCTTTGCTGTATCACATCTGCTAATGTCATCATGTCCTCCAAAGGACCAACTGTTGCTGCAACTATGCTCTCCTCTCTTATGTCCTTATTTCACCAACAATTTCATGCCTTCTAAAAGACATGCTCTAGCTGCAATCTCGTGCTCTTTACTCGCTACTACTTCACCTCCAATCAAATCAGTACAACTAATATTATGAAAGTTAAAAAAACTCCATAACCATTTCTTCAGAATTGTATCTCAGTGTTCAATTTACTATGTACTCAACACAGTGGAAAATTTCTAGCTACCTACCAAATTCACCATCAAATGACTGATAAGAATCAAAATCCCTACAGAGAAAGAAGCTCAAAATCTATAAGGGGGGAAGAAATTGCTGTTTTCTATGCCCCACTTCATACAGATATACATTTTTTTGTATAAGGGTAATCGGCCCAAACTAGACGCAGCTCTCAGCAGTTTTAACATTAACAACAGCTGCCACCCAGCACCAGTAATAGCCTGCTGCCAACATCTGTAGGGACCGCTGGGAGTTACACCCACCAATAATAGAAATATCAAGCCAAAGATGGTATACTGTCTGCCAAGAATAATATGACTGTTAGCAGGAAACCGCCAACATGGGAATAATGCCAATAAAAAAAAAATACCTCAGGTGTGTACTAGCAGGAAATCAGTGCTAGTAAGGGAAATTTTAGTCACCCAAAGATAGGTGTGGTGGGTCCTAGCTAACAATATAAGAAATGCAATACCTAAGTTAAAATTTAGATGTTCTTTAGATGGCACTCAGGGACGGAGGAGTTATAATTCCCAAAAGGATTGGAGAATGCAATTTTGGTAAGGCACATGGGCCCAGGAAAAAGATTGAATCCAACCAAGATAAAAGTGTGGGTCACATGTAATTATTAGCTCTAGCAGAAATGACCAGCTAGGAAGAAAATAAACAAAATCAACCAGCAGAGGAACTTGCAAACACAGAGAGGTTAAAACAAATACCAAAATTGATTTAACAATGTTTTTGGGTGTTCAGGATTGCTAGAGGCCCAGGTGTTTATGCATCATTGTTAGATTTATATTTGTAATGAATGAATAAAGAAAAGTTTATTCTGCTCAGATGTTCTAATAAAGTGGCCAATTAATGAATGCTTTGCATAAGTTAATTCTTGAACACTTTTTACCATATACAAAGTTTGACTGAAATTTAGCCTTGTAATGTTCATTGTTTGATAATGTTTAATCATATGGTTTACCTTATAGACCCTTGCATCCTATGGTAAATGTTTACATGTAATCATAGAAGTGTGAGCTTCTTTTGGTATTTTATCTACATCACTATACTTGATTAGCTCTATACTCATGCCTTATCCCAATCATTGTGAGTAGCTTTATGTAATACAATTAAGGAAAGTGCAGATGCGAATGTATCATTTAGAGTTTATATTTTAGAGGGATTTTGTATACTGAAGATGGATTCATGTACATTTTACATGTTATATGATGTCAATCATACCTTGTTTATTTTGTAGCCTATCCTACATAAGGAGGTTGACATACAGGTCGTGGAGTTGCCTCCTCACATCATTTTGGACCGACCTTTTTTGGTATCTACTCTGATTCACCATAAATGTTCTGTTGCTTTGATTCATTGATTGATATGTATGATAATTGATTCAACTTCTAGCCAATTAAATGTATCTTTGCATTATAGAATTATGTTCTTTATTTTTGTTAGGGTAAGGAGATGTGCACATTATAAGCCAACACTATAATTTGTAAAGTTTTATATCTATCTGGGAACACATGATTTTCTTTGCTTGTAAATAGTGTAATATACAAAATATGGAACACTTCTTACCTAGGAACTCATGGTTGGACATAGAAAGTCTATGGTATGATAAATTTGTAAGCTAATATAAGTGGTTTTCCATGTATCATCATCTCTTTGATGGAATATGAGGCACAATCCACATCCCTTTCTCTTTATTGTAAGATATGGTTGGCCAACATTCTTAAAGTGAGGTAATCATTGAGATTTTGTTTTTCCTAATTTTTTGGTTTGAGTTTGTGTTGGCGTTACAATTCACACCTCTGGAGTGCATATTGGCAACAGACAGCTATGCACAGTGCGTAATGACTGCTCTTCAAATTAGGAGGGGAAGCTCCTTCTTTTGCTAATATGCGTGAAAAAGTAAATGATTCTAAATCCTATCTTTTTGACTCAGCTGGAAGAGGCACAAGGTTAAGGAAACCAAGAACGTTTCAGCTAAGGTTTTTCTCTGGTTTTGCAGATTTTAACTACAACTAACTAAATGCTTTTAATCTATCCTATTCCTCAAGAGAAACAGAACATGAGGACTTAGGAGCAGGGAGTATTTGGACGATAAACTTTAAGTCAAGATTCCCAAGGAAGAGACGGCTCCTATCTGAGGTGTGGGATGAAAGAAAGGTTATTAGCAACAACATCAAACGACAATCTCCACTTCTAAATTCCCAAGGAGGAGACGACTCCTATCTGAGGTGTAGATACGAAACAAAGATTATTGATCGCAACAAAGCACGATAAACCTACTTCTAAATTCCCAAGGAGACGACTCCTATCTGAGGGGTAGATATGGAACGGATTTATTAATCACAAATATAACCCAAGACAACATATTGTATGAAGGACCTATTGCACAAATAAACGATCAACCAACATTATATTGAACAAAGATGAACCATTACAAGTAACATTGCATGACAAGGTGGCTTAGCAATTTGTTTTATTACTAATAAAAGCTCAAAGGTGAACCAATACTGAGAATAGGAATATTGCCGACAACACAACAACTCTCTATCACAATGAATGGTTTGTGAACAGATACACAAATAACAATACTACAGGCAAGAGTTGGCTTAGCATGTACGCTATCAAGCAAAAGTTAATTACAAATGAGCAAGGGTGCTCGTATTTATAGAACTTAAGGTGTAGGGAACCCTAAAATCACCTTGAGTTTACAATCAGTCTTGCAAAGCATGCAAGAATTTATTCTCTAAGTCTAACCAAATGAAACTATACAGTTAACTGGAAAGCTACCATCAGTTAGCTGAAACAAAACTAGACTAAATGGACATGTGCAACATGCACATCCTTATTGAAATGAAAGTTAACTGATAACTAACAACAGTCAACTGGATCCTAACTGAAAGTCCATCCTCCTGCGAAGATATCCACGAAGATGAGATAGGTGTGCACGATATCAACAATCAAAACTCAAGACTGATGTCGAGTTAACTACTGCTTCTGACTCTATCCTCAAAAATAACTGCAGGAACTAACTAGTTGTCTACTCCAAGCCATCATGAGCTATCACATCGTCCAAGAACTTGTCAACTGTCTCATCTTCTTGAGATCATCACATGTCTTAACTGTCAATTCACTGCTTGTCGGCAACTTGAGCAATCCTGGAAATATCCGCACACTTCAACTGACAGTTCACTGATTGGTAACTCTAGCGGCTCCGCAATTGGAGTGATGACCTCTGTCTCTTCTACAACTTGACACTTTTGACGCTTTTCTTGATTCGTCTTAACGGAAGAGTGTTGCATGACGAAATCGCGAAGTTTGACTGCGAACATTCTGGTTGTGAGAAATGCACCCAAACTCGCTGCACACACAAAATTCCAACGGTATCAACACTCTAAACTGGCCTTGGAAGGCAATTAGCTATACGAGGAATGAAACCATGTGGACTTTGAGTGATTACGCCTGTCAATTTATCAACCCTCTGGATGTGCTTGATGCAAATTGGTATCAATAGTTTTTATGAAATTGTGAATTGCATTCTGAAAAACTCACCTGTTGATTGTGAACACGACTATGTTTTGACAACTTTTTCTGGAAAGCTAAAACAATTCCCGATGAGGCTAAAAATAGCTTGTCGATGGGCAATTTTCACGAAAAATTATGAGACATGGGTTTTGTAGAGAATTAAATTCTAAGACAACCCCCAATTCATCAGAAATTTGAAAAAGTTGACTTTTACCAAGGCATGCAAAGGCTTTTCGGTTGAGAGCTTCAGTGGCCGTAGGGGGTTCCCGAGAAATTTTTTTCATGAGAAAAACTGGCATAAGGGTATTGGGCGCTGATGAGCTGCAAAGACCTAGATCCTCCGTTTTTTTAAAAATTGAGTTTTAGGCCCGCATGCAATAGAATCTTCGGAAAAAAACACAGTGCTTCAAAAATGGAAGCAGCAGGGCAATTTTCACGAAAAATTTTAGAACATGGGTTTTGCTGCTGATGCTATTTTGAATGAACCCAGATGACCAGATTCTAAATATTCTGCCGTTTACTTTGACATGCGAGAGAAAACCTAAGACAAGGATAGAAAAATTTTAGAGATAGAAAATATAAGTTATTATGCCTCTGAAAAATACGCCTATGCTTGAATTGGATTTGATGAAGTCTGTATGCACTTGAACAATGAAGTCTGAAAAATATCTCCTCTGAACAACCTAGACCTGGCACTGCGAAGAACACTGAAAAATATGACCTGTAGCGCCTTTAGATTTTTTGCTTGCATGAGAAAATATGTGTTTGCTTCCACTTGTGATGAGAATAATGGACGCCTCTTGCCTTGATAAATAAGATTTATGAATAAAGACGCCAACTTATGCTTGCAAACACCTAAAAATGGATGCCACCTTCTGATTGGATCTCAAAAACAGTTAACTGCCTGAGAAATTAGCCCTAAATAGGGCACCACCTCCATGCACTTCAATTAATTATGGATGCAAAAATAAGTTCACCAATTGCACGCAAAGATTAAGTCCAGCTGAAGTCAACTTGAGAAGTACAACTGAAGATCTAAATTCAGTTAACAACCTCCACCTTTATAGGGCATCCCTTTTCACTTTAGTTCAAAAGTCAAACTTTGACTTTAGGCGTCACTTCTCAGACTTAGTCAAATTTATGAAAATTTCAATTTGCAAACATCAACGGAGCTCATGTTCGATCACTGATTCTAATTGACTGATGTATCTGGATGACTGGCTGACAGTTTCATTGAAGAGCAGGATCAAAACTAACAAGAAACTCCTTGAGGCTGCAAATCCAAATTCTAACTTCCGAGGCTTCAAAATTCAGGGAACCCTTGGCCTTCAGGGGTGCTTTTAGCTTCAGACTTAGTCAATTTTCATGCATTTTGAAGGTGATTTTGACCATACTTCATCTCGCGTTCTCCTGCAACTGGCAAAACTTCAAAGCTAGTTGACAGTTTCACTGCGGAGCTGTTTGAATTCTGAACATAAGCTCTTGGAGAGCACTTTTCCTGAAAACATTATTTGCTAGGTGAAAAACTTGGGAGCCCCTGATCTCCAAGCGCGCTTTTCCTCCCAGAGTCAGCCATTTTTCAAAATGGCTGGCTGAATCTCCACTTAATCCCCAGCTGCAGGCTGCTGACAAGTCTTCTGACCCAACTGAGATATGCAATGGAAAGTTGGAAGCGTCATAGATAGGATGAGTATCTGAGATAACCCTAAAGACTGCATTTGAGGCTCCAAAACCTTGGGCGCCCCTGGCCTCCAGGGGCTCTTTTCCTACTTTCTGACATTTTTGACCATGATTAAACCTCATGTTTGACTCCTGATTTCGACAGTTCAGCAACTTAGATTAACCCGCTGACAGATTCGTTGCGAACCCAGATCAAGTTTGAGACAAACATCTTGGGTATCATTTGGTCAAAAACCTTCATCTGGTACCTTAAAAAGTTGGGTGCGCCTGGCTAGTAGGTGTGCTTTTTGCTCCAGTGTTGATCAAATTTTCATCTCCCTCGTTTCTCGTTCAATCTCCAGTTTCGGGCATTGGACAGGTCTCGTGATCTTGCTATGGAATTCATCGCGAAGCTGACAGGATGCTGAGCAGATGCCTTGAAGAAGACAACCTTCGAAAACCACATCTGGCTATCCAAAATGATGAGTGCCCTTGGTCAATAGGGGCTCTTTTGCCTTAGCGATCTTTAGTTCAACCTCCGTTTTACGTGTCCATTCGTTGAACCGCTACTGCCGTTTGATAAGTCCTGCGAACTGGCTAACAGATCCATTGCGAAGCTGGGCTGAAGCTGAGAATATCATCTTGGAGATAGTCAATGCAAAAATTGACATCTGATGCCTTGAATTCTTGGGAGCCCCTGGCCTGCAAGCACTCTTTTCTCCACTAGGGTTAGCCATTTTTGCAACTTGTTGATTCCTCATTCAATCTTCGGTTTCAGGTGCTAGACAGATCTGTCAGACTGACTGGTAGGCTCATCGTGAAGTTGACAAGATTCCAGAGAAGTCTTCTTGGAAGTGACAAATCTCAGAAAGTTGATCTGGGCCCTTGAAATCAAGGGCGCCCCTGGCTAACAGGTGCGCTTTGGTCTCCACAGATAGAAATTGTTTCAACATTTTCACCTCCACGAAAATACCTTTTAAGACGAAGCATCATTTTGGACATATCTCACCATAGAATCTTCACTAGAGCGTTTCAAGCTTGGATTTTGACACCTGGTACCTGGCAATTTGCCATTGTTGACCTTAGAGATCCTAACTTTTCACTTGAAAAAGCAAAAACTACCCTCCAGACTTAAACAAAGTTTTAATTGAATCTGACTTCACCATTGTGATTGTGAAGTAAAATAAACCAATCAAAACAATTTTCAGTCAATTCTGACAAGTTTCAATTTTTAGGGTTTTTGACCTAAAAACAAGGGTCTAGAAACCCTAATTTTCAATTTTTTCAAATTTTACCAGTATCTTCTTGACATCAAACTGACAAAAAGCCCATACTTGATTTGCCCAAAAACTATGTTTTGACATCATTTTACAAGGTTTAAACCATTTTAAGCAAAATGCCTTAATGAAGCAAAAAATTTGGTTTGGGTACAACAGTTTGCCACCTCAAATTGGTTGCAGCTGATGCAATCCTCTTGTTTCTGCATTTTTTTTATGCTGACTTCTGCATTAGTATACCTGCAAGAATAGTTTGGAAATGCATAGTGTCAAATACTCCTCAATGGTTCTTTGGGGGCTAATGTAGCTAAACACGAATTTATGTCTTCCTTTTGAGTAAAATGTTATGGATAATCATCCCTAACTTGCTTACAAACACCAAATGAGGAACCATGTCTATGATTTATGTGTAATTCACCTTACTTAAACACTATGGGTGTATGGTTAGTCATCTATGATCCTTGATGGGGAGGAAATTAAATGACCATCATCAAACTGAAATTTTCTGCAGAGATAGTCATATAACTGAAATGGTTAAAGCCACTACACATTTATAATTGCTCCCTATGGGGAGGAGTTCAGCAATTGAGCTCACTTCTATTTGACTTTGTGTACTCATTATATATTCCTTGGGTATAGTGCTGCCTTAATCCTAATTGATCTGCCCGTTATAGTTATAAATTTCAATAAGATATGATTTGTATGCCAAGCATAAAAATAAGTTGATGCGGACAGTTTGCCAAGAAAATAAAATTGATGCAAAAAATGTACAAGTGACCATCAATATAGGAATTATCTCATCAATTTCTAAGGTTATAACATCAATACATTATAATTTGCATAAGCAATTCATTCATGAGACATATCATATGCTTTGTAAATAATGCAAATACCAAGTACAAGCATCATACTCCATGCAATTATTTAAGTGTTCTTTACAGCTTATTCCAAATGTATAATCATTACAGAACAAAATATAAAAGCAATGCAAAATTAGCTAAGGATGCAAATAACAGTTACGAATTGCAATGTAATGATGATCGTACAAAGCCAAAACAAAGGAACAGAAATATGAGCCTTGGGTTATCATCAAGGGCCAAACCTTTGATTATACCTTTTTATTAATATAACAATACTAAAGTATATTAAAATATGTCTTTAGACAGCTTGATCATTATCAGCTTACTTGGTGCTGATTAATCTACCTAAGTACCCACTACGCTGCCTACTAACCCTTCGTCCTCTCAAAATTTTTTTAGAGAGACTCCAAAGTGACATCTCATTATTTCTCCCCATTGAAAACAACCCAAACATGCAAACTCCATTGCACTTTTCAAACTCTTGTCTGCAATAGTGTCTTCATCTGTGGGACAATATTTTTCCATTGTTGCTGGCTCCCCAAAGTAGATATCCTTCATGAATTTTTCTTGTGGTGCTTTAGTTCCAACTTAAAACAGAAAACTCCTCTGCTGGAAGATAAAAAATAGCATTCATTAACTTTGGACTCACTTTAAACTTTGACCATTTTGGGTACCCCTATGAAACTTTACCCATGATCTAGTTTGTTGTCAGTAGCCAT
Organism: Sequoiadendron giganteum; assembly: GCA_007115665.2. Lineage (NCBI taxonomy): Eukaryota > Viridiplantae > Streptophyta > Pinopsida > Cupressales > Cupressaceae > Sequoiadendron > Sequoiadendron giganteum. The sequence continues at coordinate 295,397,761 of CM021108.1, forward strand.
GCCATTCTTGTCATGCTAGGGGATTTAAACTAGGCGTTGTGCTTAGTGAGTTCCCAAGCCTTCCACAAGCTCTTGAATACTAAGGATCCAACAGGGGTCATGGGGTGCTTGTTAATGAGAATGTCGCTCATGGGCAGCAGCTTCCAAGTTTTAGCCCGTTTAGGGACAGTAGCTTGAATGTTATTGCTTACAAGAACTTTCCAGGGCTCATTGCCAGATAAAGATTTCACAATCCATTTTGAGGCTAGAGAAATCCCTTGAAATCTTAGGTCCTTTAACCCCAACCCCCCTTGCATTTTACTCCCATTTCACTGAGTGTTTCTTCTTACCCCCTTTACCATCTGACCAAAGTAAGCACCTTATTTTCTTTTGGATTTCATTGATTTGATAGCTGCAAAAGAACCAAACAGAGGCGAAATAGATATTGTATGAAGACAACACCTTTTGACAAACTTGCACTCTACTTGCCATGGACAAGTATTGCCTATTCCATTTTTCTAGTTTTTTGTCAATTTTATCCCTGATCCATTCCCACATCTCTTTATGATTTGGACAAATGGCAAAGGGTACTCCTAGGTATCTCACTTGCAGATTTGGGCCACCCCATTGAAAGCCATAGTCCTTTACCCAGTCTGGGGGGGTGTTTTCCCATCCCAACATGATAGACTTGGCATTGGAGATTTTAACACCTGAGGCTTGGCAAAATAGGTCCAACTTTTTCATCAAAGAATCCAAATTGTTCTTTTCCAATTCAATGAACATGGAGGTGTCATCAACAATTTGTACATTGATCAGTTCATTTTTATTTGGCAGTTTGATACCTTTCACACTTGGTGAGTAGGAGTGATCTCTTAACAAATAGAACAATGCATCATAAGCAATCACAAAGAGTGCTGGAGCCAGGGGGTAGCCCTGTCGGATGGATCTTTCCAGTTTAACCTTCTCAAAAAGACACCCATTTACATCAATTTGTGTAGAGGCATCTTTCAGAAGAGTATCCATCATTTTGCAAAAGTCCAAGGGAAAGCCAAAGGCTTTGAGAATAGACCTTAGAAATGCCAATTCCACCCTATCATACGCCTTTTCTTAGTCCAAGAGTAACATTGCCACATTTTGCTTATACGCCTTAGCCCATTCCATAGCCTCCTAGCTTGTTAAGAGGTTTTCTAAAATGTATCTTCCCTTAGTGAAGCCAGTTTGGGTCGTGCTAACAAACTTTGGCAGAGTGTTGACCAGTCTTAGCACCAACACCTTGGCCAAAATCTTATAAGATACATTTAACAGAGTTATAGGTCTCCAGCATAGTTATCGGATACGCTGGTCTCCATGCTCTGATACGCGTATCACCGTAGCAGATACAGATGCGGGTACGGTACGACTTAGATACGGCATGGATACCGTATCTGGAAGTGCCCGTAAAAATTTCCATTTTTCGCCGCGCCTGATTCGTAGGGATTCGAGCGCCCAAAATTTGCAAGAAACTTCCAGATATGTTTTCAAAACTGCTGTTTTTTTAAGTAAAAATCTATAAAAACATTCTAAATTTATAAGATGAATTGTTGTTTTTTAAAGTTTAAAATCTATAAATCCAATGCCGCGAGGACTCTGAACTATAACGACAGTTTTCTCTTCATTTTTTCGCGAACAACAACGACGCGACTTCACCTAGCCCTGGTAAGATCGATTCCATTGCATCAATTTTTTTTTTCTTAACTTTTCTGGTTGTTGCGAAAGTCTCCATGCCGTCGACTTGTCTTTTGCATATCAAATTTCCCTTCATTTTTTCATTTGTATTTTTCTCTACCCTTTCTTTTGCATTTCGATTTTCTGTAAAAATATCATTCGTTGTTTGTAAATGTTTAGAATCGAAAATATTTACAAACAAATCATATTTATTTTCAAATTTCAATGTAAATTTTTCCCAAAACATTTACGAAAATCGTTGTTTGTAAATTATAAAATCTTTAAATAATACGAAAATCCCTGTTTGTAAATTATAAAATCTTTAAATAATTATAAATTCAATTTATAAAACACAAATCATATTTATTTTATGATTTGTGTTTTATAAATTGAATTTATAATTATTTAAATATATTTATAATTTTATTAGAATTTTTTATTTATTTTTCATGTTTAAAATTACTTATAAATAAAATAATAATTTTTGTTTTTTAAATTGAAAATTCATTGATAATAAATTAATAATTTGTGTTTTAATAGATTCAATTTATAATTATTTATTATTTAATTATTTTATAATTTTATAAAATTTTATTTTTTGCAGGATATTAATCATGGCATCATCAATATCTGACATCAGAGCATCATAAAACAACGATAAGTGGATCAAACCAGACCCAAAATCTCCATTGTGGAAATATGTCACCATTCTTGACAAAATTCCAGGTGGCGGAGGATATAAATGGAAATGTCATGAGTGTTTGCAAGATTACAGAGGTTCCTATACTAGGGTTCGTGCACACTTCTGTCAAATAACAGGGAAGGGGTGTGTTGTATGTCCTGGTCCAAACGTTGATGGTCATCCAGGAAAGGGGTTGTCAGATGAAAAAATTGCAAAATATCAAAAGGAACAAGATGAAGTTGATAACCGTGCTCAAGCATCAAAACAAAGGTCAACTCTAAGTTTAAGTAGACCCCCTTTGCATCCAGAATCAAATTCAGGAACAAGTCAGAATAGGAGCAATTTAGGACCTCTTGAAAAAGCATTTGACTTGCAGAGTTGAGAGGATACAGATCAAAATATTGCTTGTTTCTTGTATGCAAATGGGATTTCATTTAATGTGGTCCACTCTCCATATTGGCAAGAGATGGTTAGGTCAATTAATGAGGCACCAAAAGGATACAAAAGCCCAGGGTACGAGAAAGTTCGTACAACCCTTTTGGCTAAAGAAAAAGACATTATTGATAGACAATTGCAAGTGATTTGAGATTCATGGAAAATATCAGGGGTTTCTATAATCTCTGATGGATGGAAGGATGCTAGAAATAGGCCACTGATTAACGTGATTGCAATGAGCCCAAAGGGGCCAATGTTTTTGAAAGCAGTGGAATGCAAAGCTGAAGAAAAGGATACACAATTTATCGCCAATATTCTAATTGAAGCAATTGAGTCAGCGGGACCAGAAAATGTTGTTCAAGTGATCACAGATAATGCAAAAGCATGCAGAGCAGCAGGGTTGATCGTGGAAGCAAGATATTCGAACATTTGGTGGATCCCTTGTGCAGTTCATTCTTTGAACTTAATGCTACAAAAAAATGGTAAAATTCAATGGATACAAAAGATCTATGAAAAAGCCAAAGAAATTCAAATGTTTATCTGTAATCATCACATGTCACAAGCCATTTAAAGACAATTCGCTAAGTTGGAGTTGCTAAAGGTAAGTTTTCTTTTGTATTAGAAATTTAGAATTATTGAAATTCAAATATATCATTTGTTACTTTTAGTTTTTTTAAATATATGTAATATTTATTATATTTTTAAAAATTATTATTTTTTAATTGAAGGTTGTTGAGACGTGCTTTGCTACACACTACATTGTTCTTCAAAGACTTATGGATGTAGAACAAGCCTTGAAAAGTATGGTGATAAGTGATATTTGGTTTGTTTGGAGGCAATCTCAAATAGATAGAGCAAACAATATCAGAACACTAATTCTTGATGATGATTGGTGGGCTCAAATAGAGTACTTGCTCTGTTTCACTGAACCAATATACACCCTCATTCGCCATTGTGACACTGATAAACCAATATTGGGTGACATCTATGATTGCATAGATACAATGGTGGAGCAGATTAGAGACATTATTGTAGCAAAAGAACAGGACCCCTTCTGATTTTTTTTATAAGCAGATATATGAGATAATAAAAAAGAGATGGGATAAAATGACAACTCCTTTGCAACTTTTGGCATATGCTTTGAACCCAAAATACTATCATGCTGATATGTTGGCATTACCAAATAGGACAGCACCAAATAGGGATGTTGAGGTAGTTGATGGGTATAAAAAAGCCTTCAAAAAAATGTTTACAGATCCTAGAGTTGCTGCAGAGATTCGAGAAGAGTTTGGAACTTTTGCATCCTCAGATGGAACTTATGTAGATGTTGATGCAATGGCAGATAAAAAAGAAACGGACCCTGTGAAATGGTGGAACTTTTATGGTGCCACGACTAAACATTTGCAAAAATTGGCTATCAAACTTCTATTGCAGGTTTGGGACTTTTGCATTTTTATATTTTATTTTTTATTTGCTTGTTTGTATCTTAAAATCTTTGTTGCTATATCATTTTTTTACAGGTTTCAAGTTCTTCTGCATCTGAGAGGAATTGGAGCAGATATGGCTTCATTCATTCAGTAAAACAAAATAGGTTGGCGGCTAGTAAAGCAGAAGACCTTGTATATGTTCATTCCAATCTTCGTCTCTTGTCGCGTTCCTCCGCAAATTACATGAAGGGACCTAATAGATTGTGGGATGTAGAGCCTGAGATGAGTGACATTGATGCATCCATAAATGCATTGTCACATCTCAATCCCATTGTTGAAAATTCAGAGACAGGAGATCTTCATTTGGTTTTGAGAGTCTAGCTGGTGGTCATACTCAATCTACCTCTGATGATGCAGATCTCCAGTTTCAGGAGAATAGTGATGACATTTTTGATAGCATGTGATAATTGATTCTATCAGACAATCAATGTATTCGAATTCTGTTTTGATAATAAAACTATATTTAAATATAATTATTTTGGAATATGTAGCAATTATATGTTCATATTGCTCCTAAAGTAATGAAAATCTTCTTTAATAAGAAAAAATGTTATATATATGTGTGCATGTGTGTGTGTCTTATGAATGCCGTATCTCGACATATCCATATGAGAGGTCTTGAAAAATGGCCGTATTTGTACCCGTACCTGTACTCTTATCCGTATTCGTATCCGTATCCGTGTCCATGCAACTTTGGTCTCCAGTTTTTGACAAGAGTTTTATCCCCCCCTTTTGGGAGGAGCTTGATAACACCTTTATTTATACAGGTACCAAATGGACCACTATCAATTACTTCCTCATAAACTTGGAGAAGATCCTCGCTCACCCAATCTGAGAAACACTTGTAAAACTCAATAGGCAACCCATTACACCCGGGTGATTTATCATTCTTCATGGAGGAAATTGCCCTCAAAATTTCATCTTTGGAGATCCTTATTGATAACTTGGCTGCATCCCCATCTAAGATTTTTCTAGGAATGAGTCTTTGTACTAAGCCCCTTGTAGATTGGCATTCTTCTCCCCCCTCTTTTGAGGTGAAAAGCTCTTTGAAGAATGCCTGAAATGTCTTTAAAATTTCCTCTTGGGAGTTGAGAAGTCTCTCCCCATCCTAGATCTATTCAATTCGCTCCTTGGTGTTTTTTTCCTTCTAGGAATATGAAGAACTTGGAACCTTTTGTCCCCATAATTTATCTAGTTAAGTTTAGATCTGATTTTTTGGCCATTTATCTTTTGATTTTGGATTTTCCTTAGACCATCTTTTGCTCTAACCAACTCTTCATTTAGGAGGATATTATTAGGGTATTGCTGGAGCCTGGATTCAGCCTCGAAGAGGCTCTCTTGAAGCCTACTTCCACCCTTCTCACATATAATGCCCTTTTTTCCCCAACTGTTTGAAGAAGCTTCCTCCAGGACTCCACATTGGTGTTCCATCTTTCAATGGCCGTAGCCCCTTTTAGCATCCACTTATTCAGTTCTCTGATGGAAGCAATAGCCTCCTTACAACCCTCATCATTTATCAAAAGGGTGTTGAGGCAGAAGGCTGATTTCTTCCTCGGCTGCACCATCCCGTCTTGACAAGGAGAAAGCACAACCTTAATGGAGTGGTGGTCAGACAGTGTATAGGGGTACACACACACTTTAGTGCCTCTAGGATCAGGGACAACGTTAAAGAAGTCCTTGTTAGCATAGAATCTGTCAATCCTGCAATATATCTTGCTGCCACCTTTCTGAGCATTGCACCAAGTGAACCAAACCCCTTTACAATCTCTTTTCCCATTTTCCATAGGGTCCACTAGCTTGAGCTTATGTTTCATCCTATACCAGAAATGCCTTTCATTACCTTTCCAAGCCATGTCTATCCCACCCCACTTATCCTCTGCTTGCTCTACCATATTGAAATCTCCGCCTAGGATCCAAGGGATCTCCGGGAGGTTAGCTAACCACTGCCACAAGGAGATTCTTTCCTTGTAATCATTTGAAGCATAAACAAAACACACCCCAAACTCTTGATTCTCTTTTTTTAAGGTGATCCACACCGGCCGATTGTAGGGAAAATAGCCACTGCCAGTGATCCATTGTGTCCATTGATTGGAGACTAGTATGGATGGCCCCCCTTTGCAATGTTCATGGGCAATGGAGAATACAGAGGCCCCATTCCCATAACCAAAGTCAACACCACTAAGCTCTTCTTGCTCGAGGGCACTGAAAGGGTTCAGGTGGGTAAAATTAGTAGAATTGTCGACAGGCGGCTCAATTTCCATTGGGGTATATGAAGCTCCCACTCCTTTTTGCGGATGGTACAAACTTTTATCCGGGTTTTGCAACCCAACATCGTGTTGTGACCTTTTCACACATCACCCCATTCAAAATGGGTACCCCCTAATTTTTGCTCCATTCTGGTCTTTTGGCTTTGGTTTTGCGTCTCTCTCCGATCTTTCTGTCCTTCTGGGGATGGCCCATTGTTTGACCTAGGTTCAAATTCTGGCTAAGCATATGAAATTAGGGTTTTCATTCTTCAGGCTTATTGAAGGTCAAATTGAGTCATCAAATTGAAATCTGAGCTTGGTACTACAATCAGAAGACTTCAGGCAGGATCTCACTAAATTTTCATCGAATTCGGTCAACTTACTATTTTTAGTAAGTGCTCAATCTGGGGTCTTTTCCTCGAAATTCTGGAATTGTGACTACTCCAACACATTCAGGTAACTTCAGGGTGCATGCATGCAAAATTTGAACAGATTTTGACAACTTGCTATTTTCAGCAATTCGGGCTTTAGGAGCCAATTTTAGGGTTTGCATGTGTGCTTTTTCAATGCATGTTTGGAGGATCTTTCTGGGTTTTTCAAGACCTTCGCGATGATATAACATGCAAGCCAGGATGACGACTTTCAACAATTCAAGCTTCAGAAGCTATTTTAGTGTTTGCATACAAAATTTCTCAGTGCATGTCGGGATATTCCTCATGGGTTTTTCAAGAGCTTCGTAGTGCTGTGACATGCAAGCAGAATTGATCATTTTTCAAGCACTTACTATTTTTAGTCAGTGCCTACATGTGGACCAGTTTTTTGGGTTTTTTGAGATTCCTCGGGCACTGTAACATGCAAACTCATCCGACAGCAGATGGATCACTTTTCGGGAGCTTACTATTTTTAGCAGGCACACTCCGACGGCCACCCGACACTTCAATTTCACAAGCAAAACAACATGCAACAAGAATCAAGTTAAACCAAGGTCATTCGAGGTATATGCAAGTCAAATTAGGGTTTCCTACTTTTATGCCTAAAATAGGGGGTGAAATTCGAGAAATTATCAAAATGAAGTACCCCATCAGGATCAGCATCCTTCAAGCAGCCTACTGGAAAAATTTGAGCGCGATCTGAGTACTTACTATTTTTAGTAAGTCATTTCGTGGCTATAAATAGCAGGTCTGTGCCAGGAGCAGGTATGAACAGGACACTTAAATCATCAAGATCATGTGAAGCAAATTTCAGGTCAAACAGAGCTGCAAAAGTCAGACAATTTTAGGGTTTGCTAAAATAGCAGAAAAGCTAAATATAGCAGATGAGCTTGGGCAACAGGTATAAACAAGGTAGCAAGGCCACGAGGCATATCACGCTAGCTCTAGGTTTAGAATGGGTAAAAAGCCATGAAGAATCACACTTCTCCGAAATTTACTAACAATAGAGTGGCAAGAGGCAGCTGAGGCATAAAAAAATTTCCAAGTTAAAGCTGGCAGGAGGAAGGGTGAAATGCGCCCAAGCCATGAAGGAGGTAGGAAAAATGAAGGGCGTTGAGGAATTCCTCCTCATACCCTCAAATGCGCCCAAGGTATAAGCAAATTCCTCTTCCCTACCTCATATGCACCCAAAAGGATGAAGTCATGGCAATAAGTTTCTAAGGCGCGGGAGTTCCTACACACCCCCCTAAATGCGCCCAAGGGTGAAGGTGGTGGCATGAAAAAAAGTTCTAAGTGAAGAAAAATGGAAGTAGACATGCCTAAATGCGCCCTTAACTTGAAGAGCCAAGGGTAAAATGCGCTCAAAAGGCAATGAGATGCTAGAGCATGGAAAATGGAAGTAGCATGTATGAAATGCGCCCAAGGCATAAGCAAATTCCTCCTCCCTAGGTGAAATGCGCCCTTGGCATGAGGGCTAGCATGAAAAGTTTCTAGGGCGTGGGAATTTCCTCCCCACCCCCCTAAATGCGCCCTCAAGTGGAAGTGGGTATATGAAAATGCACCCTTGTTTGTGGAGGAGGTAAGGTAAGATGCTAAGGCGTGGAAATGCCTAAGGGGGTGAAAGTGGAGGCATGTGTTATGAAATGCGCCCAAGGTAAAAGGGCTTGGCTATGAAATTTTCTAAGTGTTGAAAATTTCCTTGACACCACCCTAAATGCGCCCAAGGTGAGCTAATTGAATTTAAAATTTTTCTAAGGCATTGCAAGGTGAACATGGGAAATACGCCCAGGGGTGATAGTATTAAAAATTTCTAAGCGCGATGTGAAGTGTGCCCATGAGCATGAAGGGAATTTCTTCAGGAAAGCAAGGAAAAACACCAAGGCATGAAAAGTGAAGGCTGCAAGTATCAAATGCGCCCAAAATTGGAGGTTGAATAAACCTTAGAAATTTATTATTTTCAAAAATAAAAATAAAAATTAAACTTTTACCCCTTCGTCTGGATACACATGAATATGATGATTTCTAAGGGGAATTTTTTTTTGGGTCTTGGACATTTCCCACTGGGAGATGATTTTAAAATTTTCCACACCTTGCTCAAGATTTTCAGACGGAGATTTTAGCCTGGCGCTTGTTTAATGAATTTCCTAGGCAAAATTAAATTTTTCTAAGGCAAATAAAAGAAATGGTTTTACAAAAAACGCCTTGGCTTATGAATTGAAGCTAGATGTCTGGAATAATTTTGCTGGGATAAGCACATAAATAAAATGCCTTAGCCAGTTGAGATGAAATTTTCTATGAGGAATATTTGATTTAATATTTTAAATCTCAGAGTACAAACATGATGAAGCACGCCTATGCAGGAGAGATAAATTTTCAAAGTTCTAGAAGTCAAAGATTCCGATGCTTCAGGTGACAAGTGTTGTGACTGGCAAAGGAGGGAAAACGGAAATTCAAATAAATTTGCTAAGATTAGCCTCTTCCAAAATTCGACTTGGCTATAAGAGCTGAAACTCTTTTTATTTTCTCCATCAGGTGACAAGTGTTGTGACTGGCAAAGGAGGGAAAACGGAAATTCAAATAAATTTGCTAAGATTAGCCTCTTCCAAAATTCGACTTGGCTATAAGTGAAACTCTTTTTATTTTCTCCATCAGTTGCTGATTGCAAACTTGAAGTCTGCAGGTGAAGAATTGCGAACTTGAGAAAAAAAAAATAGTGCTGGAGGTTGTGTTGCTGCGAGTAAATTGTTCTAAGTGCTAGAGGTTGTGTTGCTGCAAGTGGAAATTTCTAAGTGTTGAAGTGAGACTTTGCTGAAGGGCGTCGAGGTTTGAAGTTAGAAATTTCAAGTGCTGCAGCCTCTTATTTTCAGAACTCGGCTGGAACTCTCAAGTGATGTTATTTTTCTATGTCTTATTTTCTAATGGATGTTTTTCATTGCTGCAGGATGGCTGAAGCAAGTAGAAGAGCTGCTGGAAGGGAAAATCATGCTGAATCCAACAAGGCAAGTGCATCAAGGCAGGCTGTAATAAAGAAGTTGAGCAAGTCTTTCCTGCCAGAGTCAAAGTTTTCTTCGAAGCTGGGCAAATTAAGTGACACAAATCTTGGCTCCCTCAATTTGGAAACTTTCAGAAGACGAATGCTGGGAATTGGACGTCATCATCCATCAGTCACTTTGCACAATATTGTCAGAAGTGGACTTTATGCAGCTGCTAGTTTTCCACCAGCAATTCGGTGCCCGGAGCTGATTATGGAATGTGCTAACTGTTACAACATAGAGTAGAGAACTATCACCTCACCAGATGGCAAGCTGTTGGCCAACCTCACGCTTGAAGCTATTGGGGAAGCATTTGGAATTCCAGCCTACGAGAAGATGATTTACAAAACGAGAGAGAGGGCTGAGAAAATGTATGCATCCACATTTGATCGATGTGCTGATATGATAAACTCTCGTTGGATGAACAAGCCTAAGCCAACCCGCACAAAGCTGCCGAAGCAAATAATTTCAGAAGACTTGAAGCAGGAGTTTTGTGACTTGATCATGATGCTTAGCAGAGTAGGAGGGTGCTGCCAATTGTTCATCTTTGAACCTTGGATGTTTTACTACATCAACCTTGTGCTGGAAGGCAAAGAGTATGTGGACTGGGCGTTGATGATCAGTGACAATTTGCATGAGCAACTCAGGAGTCTAAGGAGAACGAAGACATTTTATATGAGCTCATATATTGTCTACATGCTGGCCCAGATGATGAGATACAGAGGGATATCATACAAGGAGCCGATTGGGTGTGGCTCTCAGCAATTCAAGATTCATGAGGCTTGTCCACAGTTGCATTTGACAAGCACCTCAAATTACAAGAGGGTCAATGATGCCTTCACGATGCATATAATGAGGACGTTGTAGCAAAGAACTCATCACAGAATATCCAAGGAGGCACAAGAGTTGATTGAAAAATACGGATGTTGGTGTATCTAGTTTCTGAAATTTACTTACATCAGGCTGTAGGGGTTTTCATCTTACCCATACGGATTGCCCCGATATCCCACAAACAGGATTGTGATGCTAGAAATATCTAGGCAACTCATTGCCTATGATAAGATTCAGAAGAAGAAAAAGAAGGGTGGACTTGACTTCCCTATTACCATGGGGAATTCGGATGAAGTTTGTCCATCGTTGCAGGCAGCTAAGGAAGCAGAAAATGAGCTTCAATTCTTCCACCTCTCCTATCATACCAGCAGCCAACATTATGATCCCCAGAGAAATATCAGATGGAAACTGTCTGAAGAATTTAGGCATAAGGCACAAATTGAAGACTTCTGGGCGAGTGCAGTGGATGAGGCTGAAGTTAGGAGAAGGATGTTTTCAAGGATACCATTGGACATGATTAGAGAATGTGAGATTGCTCCGGTGCCCGACCAGGTGGAAGAAGATATAAATGTCATACAGGCTGATTATGAAACAGTAAGGAATACGCCACTCCCACTTCTAGATTGGTCAGAGCCAGAAATTACAGATTTGGATATGCTCTGCATTCTAGTCTTGACATTCACATGGAGTTGGGTGGAGAGGCGTGTGAATCGGCTTAAGGGCAGGTCAATTCCCCTTACTTACAATTTAATGGGAGATCATAGATCACCAAATGCTAGGCAAAGGAGGCAGGTTGCTCAAGCTCCAGAGCCACAAGGAAAAGAGCCAGTCCAGCCTGAGCCTCAAAGAGTTGAGGAGGCATCACATACGCCATCAAGGGCACATTCTTTGAGCATGCAAGAGATTTCACTGTTTGCTGATCAAAGAGCAAAATTGAATGAAGAACAGGAATTACAAGAAACAAATCAGCCACCTCGTAGGGAGTCAATTGGCCAGAGCATCAATATGCCTGGAGAAGAAAATCAGCAAGAAATGGAGGAAGAAACGGCCACTGACACTCGTATCCAGCGTGAGATTGAGGCGGCCCTCGGGGATGATCTACTACAGAGCAGGAGGCCCAAAGTTCTGGAGATACCCAACCTATAGAGATTGATGAGCCTCATCAGGATGAAGGCATGGAAGAAGTTCGTGAAGTAGAGGCCAGGAATGAACAGCCCTTCATTATTTCTGATTTGCAGTAGGAAGTGCTAGAATGGCTAAGGGATAGGATGAGACGTGATCCTGTTGAAGAAATTGATCCAGCAGTTGAGATGGAGGAATTCTTGAGTAGGATCAGTGCATCTCCAACAAAGAAGAAGGCCAAAAAGTTTTCTAAGATTTTAACTGATGAGGATGGCTATCGTACGCTTCATGTGGCTGTGCCTAGGGTGGATTGTGATCGAGATGAGGCTGTTCCAGAAAACTATGTGATCACTACCATGGAGCTTGGCCGCCCTACTGGAGACCAAGTGATTGAGGAGTGCCATAATTCCTATCAAGTACTTAAGGACAAATTGCTCCACATTGAAGGCAAGTACAAAAGATTGAAGATGGAGCACAAAATATTGATTGGTTATGTACAACACTTGTCTCGTCCTTGTGGGCAAAAAAATCCGGCAATTGAGCTCTGCTGAATATCCTAAAGAGTTAGTCAACGGTTTGGAGGATTGGAGAAGGATGGCACAGGAGGAAGATAAGTGGGTTGCTAGTGTTCGTACTGAGTCAGAAAAGTTTATGGAGGATCTTGCTCATGCCTATCGGCAGGCCTCCGATATTATGGCACGAATGGAGGCAGTTAATCTGGCTTGGGGTGAGGCTTGTATGTATTAGACTAGGGTTGTTCTTCGCCTGGAGACTTTGATGCACACGCCTTTGCAGACTTTGGTTGGGGGAGGTGTGATTCAGGAAGGTGATAGATATGACTTCACCGGCTGGTATTCTTCAGTGGTCATGGGTCGAGGATCTATGATGCAACACAAGTAGATTTGGTTAGAGTTAGAAAGGCTATGACAAATATTTTTGATGGAGTCCTCAATACGTTGGAGGCTATCTTTGCTAGGAGGTTGGCTTCTGAGGAGATAACTGGAGATGATTTGAAGAGTAGGTTGGTACCTTTCTTTTCAGAGGTGAAGACCTTTGTTTAGGATGATTTCGAAAACACCTCCACTTTCTCCAGCATTGTTCAGAATACCCAGGATGCCCTAGTTGCTTGGAAGAAGTCTTGTGCTCGGCATAGGCAAACAGTTACAGTGCTAGAGTTTCAGCTTGATCACATCCCGCCTATTTCAGATCGAGAGGTTGAAGCTATGTTAACCAGGTTCATTGACTTTGCAGCCAGGGAAAAGGAAAAAGGAAATGCCCTTGTGGATGATGATCTTTTGGAGGAAGATGATGTGCATTAATTGCTCGTAGTGGTTCCTGCAGAGGAGTGGAGAATCTTCTGTGCATTTATTGCCCCACTCCTCTTAGTGGCGGTTTTTAGGGTAGAGCCTTGATTAGGGCATATGTGGCTCAATCTGAGCCCTTCATGGTATTTGAATCCGAGCCGTCCATTGGACTGAGCTAGATATAAAAGGGGCATCCCCCCTCATTGTAATATTATTAGAATTAGAAGTTAGATTGAGAATTGAGCTAGAGAGTAGAGAAGGCATATAGTGAATAGCTTAGAAGTTAGCATAGATTAGATTGAAAAGGAAAGAAAGCTTTCCCTTTGAAAGTTTTGTAAGAAGTTGTTGTGAACACTCTCATGGTATAAAGGATTTTCATTGATTGGTGATTCCTTCTTTTATTATGAGCAGCTAGCTAGGCTTTTTCGTCTTTCCGATTCAAGTAGTTTAAAGTAAAGTAGATTTTATTTCATGCAAGTAGTTGATAGTGGTGGAATACGTTGTTTGGTTTGAGTAAGTTTCATTCATCCATACCACTAGCAGGCTTGCTGACGGTGTGCTCGCCTTGCGTGGTCGACTGGAGTGGCTTTGCACTTAACTTCAATTGTGTTTCGTATGTCTGTATGCATCGTTGTGATGGTATTTGCATGTTGGGTCATAGTTTGAATATCTTTCATCATCCTCTGAAGATTGCATCGGCTCTGTAGAAGTGTCCAAAGGGAGGCAAAGTAGAATCTAGTTCGAAGCTTGCTGAAATTAGCCTTAGTATCCCACATTTAGGAGTAGACAATAGAGTCTCTATCCCTATCCCCTTTAATTTCAGTATTTTCCCGGCTAGTTTAGGAACCTGAGCATCATCGCCAAATTATTTGTATCTTGCAATTGCTTCAAATTGAACAGTTGTGTAAGTCCCCTTGGAATAACCAACAAAATCACATCAAGCCAACTGAAACTACGTCCACTGCATAAAGGAACCTTGGAGTTGAATGCATGATCTTTCGCAATCTTAGCATGCAGGATACTTTGATCAAGAGAGGATAGAGTGACCGTTGGAAACTTTAATTTGTGTTGGTGTGGTCATAAAACACCTGTCAACACATCGTCACCACAGGGTAGAGGTGGTTTCCTGAGGGTTTACCATTTCCACCTCACCCTGAGGTGCCGACGCGGTTTCACCATTGTTGCTACTAGGTTTGGCTTTAGTAGACAGATGAATAGGTTTGATATTCCTCCTATTTTGAATAATGGGGCAATTTCTTCTTATATGGCCTTATTTTCTACAAAGGAAGTAGTCATTAAGTCCGCCCAAGATCTCCAATGGGTAGAACGTAACCCTCTGCTCCTCCACAATATTTAAACTATTGGGGATTTCCACACTTGGGTTGAGGGATACCAGAGCTTTGGCATCCAGGTTGGGGAGGACGGCCTTGGTATTATCTATTTTAACAACTTTGCCGATTGGCTCCAAAATTTGCGGGAGGATTCTCCAAAATTCAGGAGGGAGATTTTTAACAATAACCCATCTAGGGCACGACAAGGCAATAACCTTGTCGACAATGGCCATGACCGACCATGCCAGAGCACGAAAGGCACAACCCCCTAAATTCTAGTAGGGTTTCACAAGGACTTTATCTTGCAGAGAATGATTTTTGAAGAAAATAACAAACAAACCCTTTTGAAGTAGTCTGCAATAAGAAACATGAATTCCAAACTTGTTTTGCCATGTATTTACAAACCAAGAATCAATGAATCTCCTAGCAGGGATTTTATTAGAATCAATTGCAGCAAAACAAATAGCAGTCTTTTAACCTTCCCCTTTCATTACTTATAGTTTCTTTCATTTCAATATTTGGATGCAAGAAAAGATCTTTAGGGCATTCAAAAGGTAACTTCCCTTCCCTTCCGTCATCCTCGTTCCAACCGACTTCAACATCAAATTTGGCGCTTTCGACCACTGAGAACCCTTGCCCTGTAAGAGCTTCTTTGAACAACTTTGTGAGAGCGGAATGAGAAACATTTTGGGTGGATTAATTTACAGGAGGGTCGGGGGGTATCGTACCCCCTCCATAAATGCCTTAAAAACTAAACAAAGCCACCAAAACTAGTGCCAGGGCCGAATGACCCCAACACACATGTGAAAGGGAGAGAAAACCATAAACGAAGAGACACATGCAGGGACTAAAGGAAGAATAATAAATGAAAATAAATCTAAGGGTATAGGGGATACCCAAGTTGCAAAACTTGGGGGAGGTCCGACCTCCCCGTGCCCCGAGAAGCACTCCAAGCACACCAATCCAAATCAGCCCTCAAAACCAGTGCCGACCTCTCTCTCCATCAACTTTGGACGATTTTGATTTGGTGATATTTTCTTTTGTTTTGATTAAGTTTGACAAATTCTATGACTAAACTCTAAAAGTTTGACTATTCTATGAATCTCGGTGACTCAAATTGGAGACCCTTGGTGAAGCTCTAACAATTCACTTTGATGCTTTTGTTGTTGACGAATTTTTGACAAACCATCAAGATTTTGAAAGTTTGATTGTTTGATGAACATTGTGCTCGAATCTGAATATCCTCTCATTCACTCTTTTAAAAATCACCTTCTGCTTAGCTTGATCATTAAAATTGGATGCAAAACATTTCATGCAAGTCCATTGCCGAGAACAATCTTTTTGGCTGCTTGAATCTCTAAAAAAAATTAGTGTTACCTGAGGATGCGTCCCCACGTCTAAACTGTTGATGTTATAGTAGTGGGAGATATCTTTCTCTCAAATTTAAACATGATGGATAAATAATACCAAGGCAAGTCAGACTTGCTATATATAATAATTTTATGAAGAGTCACCTTGTTTCTTAAAAGAGGCCAACCCAAATGAAGAGTCACCTAGTTTTGTATAAATACAAGGTGATGATCATTCATTTGATCATCAAGTTCATTCATCATAATTCACATTCCTAGAAGAAGTTCATACTTGAGCAGCAGATCATCATTTTGTAGCAGCAGACCGATTTGAAGGAGAAACATATTCATTTATATCTTTGCATCTAGGAGAGGTGCTATTATTCATTGTATCAAATTCGGCATTGTGTTGAGCCTAAGTTGTAAGCAGATTTCTGCTTTTGTTCCTTCAATATGTAAGAGATATATTTGCTAGGTTTTTCTCCCTCGAGTAGGAGGCTTTTCCCAGGGTATCTTGTTGTGTTCATTGTCTTATGTATTGCATTTTCTGATTGCTTTCATTTTTGATCCTAAATCTAACATGGTATCAGAGTGGGTCTAAGAAAAGATCTGATCAGATTTGTTTAAGTAGTCAAGTCAACTTTTCATCTAGGGCAGATCTTGAAGTATCGTAGATCTAAAGTTCAAATTATTTCTGACCTAAGGGCAGATCTTTGAAGGTGAATTTGTGCGGAAAAAGAAGATGGTGAGCGGTGTCAAGGTAGAAGATAGGATTGATGGAGCTTCAAACTTAAACTCTTGGAGACCGAGGGTACTCATTGCATTAGAGGAGAATGATCTTCTTGATTTCGTGGAAAGTGATATTCTCGAGCCTTCCGATGATATTGAGAAAATCCAGTGGAAGAAAAATGGCACAAAGGCTAGAAAGATCATGATAGACTCTGTGATGAATCACCTAGTACCGATCATCTCCAAGTTGAAGACAACTAAAGAAATGTTTGATACTCTAAAAGGATTGTATGAGATCAACAATACCAGCAGAGCCCTTGCTTTGAGACAACAACTTCACCATGTAAAAATGGCTAAAGATGATTCAGTCATCTCATTCTTTATGAAGATTGCTGATTTGAGAGATCAGTTGAGCACTATTGGGGATATAATTGCAGACAAAGATCTTGTTATGTTTGCACTAAATGGTCTTCCTCAATCTTGGGAACCCTTTATTTAGAGCATCAGTGGGAGATCCAAGTTGCCCAAGTTTGATCGTCTTCGAGCTGATTGTATTCAAGAAGAGTCCAGGTTGGCAGCAAGAAGAACTGGGCGAAACTATCATGATGTAGAAAATCAAGTTCGTGCTACACATACTTCTAGAGAAAGAGGCAAAGGAAGAAAGAGGAATAGAGACAGAGAATCAGATTCTGCCGCAAAACCGAAGAAGAAGAAGAAGAAGGATCTCTCTCACATTCAATGTTCCAGGTGTGACAAGTACGGTCACTTTGCTCGAGATTGCAAATTAAGGTCTACACAACATGTTTCTACTTTGGAAATTGACATAGGGACATCTTAGAAGCAACCTAGCTCTAAAGTTGATTCAAAAGGTTTCTTATTCTAAAATCGATCGATTTCTTTGAAGAGGAGGAAATGACATTCATAGGGAGTCAAATTCAGAGAATTCAAGGCACGAGTTGAGAGCTTGTCCAGGAAAAGGATTAAGGTTCTGAGATAGGTCAATGGAGGGGAGTTCACTTCCAGAGGATTTCTTTGGAATCTCTGAGGCAGGAATCAAGAGGGAGTTCTGTGACTCACTAAGAAGAAGTGAAGGTCGCAATGTTGCAAGGCCGAGTGCAAAATCCTTGGAAGACCTCTTCAGCAGCTGAGAACAAAATTGCACAAGACAGTTAATCTGGATTCGCAAACCTATTTAGAATAGGGTGATCTGGGATGAGGTCGAGGAGGATAGTCCTGGACTCGAGCAAGTCAATAGTGCCGGAAGTGTGCATTGGAAACCGCTCCTCTAAGGCAAGCATTGTAGACAATCTTGGACGAGGAGGTCAGGGGGTTGATGCAAGTACTTGGAGCTCCAGAGGGAGTCACATCATCATGAAGTTTTGTTGTAATGTATATTTCTCTGAGACGAAGAAATATGAGGTGAAAGCTCTTGAAGTGTATATTTCTCTGAGATGGAGAAATATGAGGTGAAAGCCCTTGTAGTGTATATTTCTCTAAGACAGAGAAATATGGGGTGAAAGCCCTTGTAGTGTATATTTCTTTGAGATGGAGAAATATGAGGTGAAAGCCCTTGTAGTGTATATTTCTCCGAGACAGAGAAATATGGGGTGAAAGCCCTTGTAGTGTATATTTTTCTGAGACGGAGAAATATGAGGTGAAAGCCCTTGTAGTGTATATTTCTCTGAGACGAAGAAATATGAGGTGGGAGCCCTTGTTCATCTTTGTGATTGAGATGAGACGTCTTGTTGAGAAACTCCATGCCGACATCACGTTGAGAGACTCCATGATGAACCCTTGTACTTGTGTTTCTTTCCACACATGGGAGTAGCCATGGTGGACATCATGTTGAGAGACTCCATGAGGACATCATGTTGAGAGACTCCATGATGAACCTTTGAGTTTTCCACAAATGGGTGTAGCCATTGTGGGCATCATGTTGAGAGACTCCATGATGAACCTTTGAGTTTTCCACAAATGGGTGTAGCCATTGTGGGCATCATGTTGAGAGACTCCATGACGTGGATATCTGTAAAGATACCACCCTAGCTAAGAGGTAGTGTTGATGTTATAGTAGTGGGAGATATCTTTTTCTCAAATTTAAAAATGATGGATAAATAATACCAAGGCAAGTCAGACTTGCTATATATAATAATTTTATGAAGAGTCACCTTGTTTCTTAAAAGAGGCCAACCCAAATGAAGAGTCACCTAGTTTTGTATAAATACAAGGTGATGATCATTCATTTGATCATCAAGTTCATTCATCATAATTTGCATTTCTAGAAGAAGTTCATACTTGAGCAGCAGATCATCATCTTGTAGCAGCAGACTGATTTCAAGGAGAAACATATTCATTTGTATCTTTGCATCTAGGAGAGGTGCTATTATTCATTGTATCAAATTTGGCATTGTGTTGGGCCTGAGTTGTAAGCAGATTTCTGCTCTTGTTCCTTCAATATATAAGAGATATATTTGCTGGGTTTTTCTCCCTCGAGTAGGAGGGTTGTCCCAGGGTATCTTGTGTTCATTGTCTTATGTGTTGCATTTTCTGATTGCTTTCATTTCTGATCCTAAATCTAACATAAACACCCCTGTCCCTGTCCTGGAATGTCCTGGGGACAGGGGATGGCCAGGGGACGGCAGCAGTGTACCATGCTTTTTTAATTTTGATTTTCATATCGTAATTAAAAAAAAACTATATTGGCAATGAATTCTTCACACAAATGTTATATGCTAAGTTTCTATAATGTATATATGCATGCTTTATCCATGTTTTCATATGAATATTTAAAGTTTCCCTATATATTTTAAATTTTTCTATATTTTATATAGCCGTCCCCTTGCTGTCCCCAAATTTGACTTGAAATATCGGAAACTTGGGGACTCGTTCCACCGTCCCCTACCATCCTCGTCCTGGAAACTTGGGGTAACACTGAAAAAAATCAAAGTGAGAAAACTCTTTTGTTGGAAATAAAATTGGAACTAGAAATTGGATTG
This sequence comes from Sequoiadendron giganteum, assembly GCA_007115665.2. Classification (NCBI taxonomy): domain Eukaryota; kingdom Viridiplantae; phylum Streptophyta; class Pinopsida; order Cupressales; family Cupressaceae; genus Sequoiadendron; species Sequoiadendron giganteum. The sequence goes on from CM021108.1 coordinate 295,417,419, forward strand.
ATCAGCAATAATACACAATGAATGATGATACATAGAAAATGCCAATATTGAAAGTTTTCAACCATTGTTTGTACAATTGAATGATCTTTTTTATGATGCTCAAAATCAATCATTTAGACTTCTGAAAACTTAGAAAATAACTTTTATTTGTAGCAAAAATATATTTGTTTGTGAATTTCAAATAGATGATGACTTTTTTTTAGACATCCACTTTAATTTTTTTTAATTTTTCCTCATCAATTCACTACATTTTTTTAATTGACAAATATGATTTTTGAGGATAATTAATTAATAATAAATTATTAATTACTAATTAATATTATTGAAAAACAATTCATAAACTACATGGCGCACTTTGTAAGGCTTTGCTACAATTTTTCATTTATTTTAAAATTGTTATAAGTGGGCGCACCTTTCCTCCCTTTTATGCACTTTTTTAAAAAACAAAATAAAAGCTTTTAAAAGATGCACGCACTTTGTCTTTCATTTTTTGATTTTTTTAATAATTTCTAATTTTAAATATTTAATATATTAATTATAAAATAATTAAGTAATTTAATTAACAACTATTTTCTATTTTGACTTTTAATTTAATTTTTGTAACTGTTAGTTTTTCAACAATAACTTCAATTTTAAGGTAAAAATTATTTTCAATTAATAATAATTCATTAAGAATTAAAAGTTAGTAATTATTTTTAATTAAAGATCACTATTAATTAATAATTAAAATTAAAATTAAAATTAACAAGTATTATCAATAATATTTTTAATTAAAATATTAATTAATAATTAATAATAAATAATAAATTATCAATTAATAATTAAAGTTAAAATTTATGGATAAATCACAACTATTTGATAATTTTGGCATTTTTGGATTTTTAGAGGATAGTTCAGCCTGTCTTAAAAATGACGATTTTGATTATGACACAATTTTGACACAAATGACTTTTTGCTAATGATGAAATTTCATGCATCACAATTGAGTTTTGGATTGGATCTAACAAAGATGAAAGCCATGTGATTAGTTCTAGCCATGGCAACACCGTCTAGTGTGAGGGTCCATCAAGTGGACATGGAGAATGCCTTCCTCAGTAGGGATTTGGAGGAAGAAGTCTACATATATCAACCATAAGGTTTTTCAGATTCTAGGGAAGGAGCATTGTGTGTGCTACTTTAAAATTGATAGATACTTGGATGAACTAGGGTTCCAGTGGAGTACTTAATATTTTATTTTGTAAGTCAAAAGTATAGGTAATGATATCATTCTTTTGGTCATTTATTCAGATGATATCATTATTATAGGTAGTAAGGTAAGTGTTATTGAATAGATTAAATTTAATATGAGCAAAGCTATTGACATGATTGATCTAGGCCTCCTACATTATTGCCTACATGTCACAAATAGGTAGTAGTATTTTTGTCTCATGAACAAAATATGCTAGGAGTTTGCTCAACGTTTAAAATTGCAAATAGCAAAATCTCATCTATACCTATGGAGAAAGGGTTGAAGTTCTTAGCCAAAATAGACTCGAAGGTAGTTAATGTGTTCACCTACGTGCAACTGGTGGGGAGCTTAATTTGCCTTACAACCACTAGGCTTAGTTTGAGCTATTTGTGAGATTCATTTCCCTATTAATGATGGCACTGTTGTACCCAAAATTAGAATTTTTGCTACATTTAGGCATTTTGAAAAAATGGTAAAAGTCTTGTCAAAAATTGTCAAAAAGGTCAAAAAAGAAAATTTGCATGTCACACAAGTTGGTCAAATACTCAAAATTTTCAAAATCTAAGGATTTGGGTCTGCTCCGAGCGAAGTTTTCTACGAAACCCAGATCTCAGTTTTTCGGGCCTAAATTTTAGGAAATTTTCTAAAAATAGAAAGTTCTAAAAATCGACATTTTTTGGGTTTTTCTGTGTTTCTTCTCAAATGGATACTAGCAAAATTTTTTAAAAATATAAAATTTCTAAAAATAGAATGTCTTGACTCCAAGGGTTCAAACTGATGTTGATTGTCTCAAAATACTTCCTCATTAGGCTAGTCCAATCAGAATCGTCCAAAGATTAGTTTTTCTTTAATGGGTCTATTCTGCTTTTTCAAAAGCCAAATCAGGAGCTCCAAGGTCATCAATGGAGGTTGGCCAATTGCTAGGTGTCAGATTTGAAGTCTCAAGCATTGGAAAGATCAAGAAACAACGATAGATGCTCAAAGAACGAAGAACGAAGGAGGGAAGCTGAAGGAATTTGGAAAGTTGCAAATTTTGACTAAGTTTAGAGATGCTAGGCGCCCCGGCCCAGTCAAGGTGCCTAGCCATTCATGCCTTAGCCATTTTTCGGTCCCGACAAAAGCGAAACGGTGAGGATGAAGAATGTAAAGGAAAAGTTTAAAAATTAGAAATAAAAACTAACATTGCCATGCACGCCCCTGCTAGTCAGGGGCGCCCACCTTTTCAAGGCCTCAAATGCTGTTATTAGGGTTTCATCATTCCAAGACAACTTGCTCAGAATTCCTCCGGCTCTGCAGTGAATCCAACAGCAGGTCCATCGGATCAATTAGTCAGCCAGGAGTGTGGATCAAATAGAGAAGTCTTCATCAAAGAGCAAACTGGAAATTGTGAAAAACATCAAAATATTCAAAGTTTGGAATTCTTGGGCGCCCCAGGTAGCCAGGGGCTCCTAGGGTTTTGGAGGACCTAATCTAGTTGCTAGGGTTTGCAAAAATCATCTTCGTTAGAATTCTTCAAGCTTTCAAGTGGATATCTCTACCAAATCATTAGATTCATCAGCCACTCACAATTGCAGATCAAACAGAGGATAGAGCTTGGAAGTTCAAAGTTGAGAAAATGAAAAATGCCTAAAAATGACGAAGTCTGGTAATCATGGGCGCCTCAGGTAGCCAAGGGCGCACAAGCTTTTGAGGACCTAAAAGTGGAAATTAAGGTTTGAGACCTCCAACAATTTTTCTTTAGATTAAGTCCAACTCTTCAACGGATTCAACGTTGAACTCATTAGGTTTGTCAAGCACCAAATATTGCAGATCAAATAGACAGAGAAAATTAAGAGAAGAAATGAAAAAACCACAATTTTTTTTTGAACTCTGGAGGAGTTGGGCACCCTAGCTAGCCAGGGGCGCCCAACCTTTTGGCCCATAAGATGCAGTTTTCAGGGCAAATCACCTCCAAAAGATCTTTCTCCGAATTCATCGAGCTATCCAACGAGATCATTAGTTAGTTCACAGGATTCATTTGGCATTCGGAAATCAAGATCAAACTGAGGTCAAAATCAAGCATTCGGAAATGAGATTTCATCTGAAGGTTAGAAAACATGTAAAATTGAAGATCAGGAAAAATTCTCTTTGTCGAGTAAAGGCGTCCCAGGTAGCTAGGGGTGCCCAGGATTTTGAAGGCTTAGATTCAGTTTTTAGTAGTTGCAGTCTCTAGAATGATCTTCTCCAATTTGGTTGGGCTCTGCAACGAGATCATCAGTCAATTCACAGGATTCATTTGGCGTTTGGAAATCAAGATCAAATTGAGGTCAAAATCAAGCAAAAAGTTGAAAATGGTGAAAATTTGGCTAAGTCTGCCAAGTAAAGGTAATGCCTTAGTGAAATTTCCGAATTTCGTCATGCATCATTCAAAACGGCATCCACATTCAATGTACCTGCTTCCGGATTGGCTTCAAAGATTTAAAGCTGGAGAATAAAGCGTTTTTATCCTCAAAACTTATTTAAGAAGGCTTTTGGCATTCATTATTCACTTTTTGCAGATTAGCATCCAAAGGAGGGAATGTACAATTTTCTTCACATCAAGATTTGGAGGCAAAAACGTGGTGCTTTTTTAGTGTTCTTCGTGGTTTTGAGATCAGGTTGCACAGAGGCTCGCTTTTCCATGCTTTATTTTTTCAGGGCATGACATTTCAGAAGAAGGGGGTCATGTTTTTCAAATTCCATCAATCTGGGTCTGCTTGGTTTTTCTTCTTCAAGTTTGGAAAAAAATATATTTTCAAGAATCTGCTTTTTCCACGCTTTTTCAAGAAAACCTTAGTTTTCTCAAAATCTAATAATTTGGGTCTATTCAGTATGAAATTGTTTACAAAACCCAAATCCTAGTTTTTCAGTTATTTTTCGAAGCTCTGCATGTTGAGGAAAGATCAACTTTTTCAAAAATTGACAATCTGGGTTGCTTCAGAATATAGTTATCTTCAAAACCCATATCTTAGTTTTGCAGCTTTTTTTGGCCAAAAATTGAATATCTTGCATGTTTTTGAAAAAATCAGTTTTTCTAGTTTTCATCGATTTGGGTCTCTTTAGAACGACATTCTATACAAAACCTAGACCTCAGTTTTTTTTCTTCGGGAATCTTCTTTTTAAGAAAATTCAACAACTTGTTTTCAGCAGTATGCACAAAACTTTTCCGAACATAGGCGTGTTCATAGTCAAAATTCAAGATTTTCATCGTACAATATTCTTCCATTGAAAAATTAGGAGAAGTGTCAAAAGCATAAAAGCTGTAGAAGAAACAGAGAAATGGCAGAAGATGGTCACACATAGGGTAAAAATGATATGTTGAAGCAAGAGGATATATTTATAAAAGGCCATCACTCCAGTTGCAGAGCTGCCAAACTTAGCATGTTTGAAGTCATCTTTTTGGGGCAGCAAAGACTTCCAAGAAGTAGCATTTAATAGCTCTTTCTTCGACTAAAGTATAATATTGAGTAGTGAAAGGAGTGTGTGAGGCAATTTAGCTTAGTAGGATGCTTTTAGACATGAAGATGCAACATACAGTGTCAACAACCCTGTTTTGTGACAATCAAGGGGTACTCAAACTATTCAGAAATCCAGTTTCCCATGAGTGTATCAAGCATGTTGAAATGCATTGTCACTTCATTAGACAACTTGTAGAAGATGGGTCTACTGTGCTGCAGTATTGTCCAATAGAGGACCAAATTGTAGACATTTTTACCAAGTCTTTGGGTCTTGAAAAATATGTAAACTTTCGAGATAAGTTTGGTGTAGTTAGTAGATTGATCACTAAGGGAGGGTGTTAAAGTAAATGTTAGAATAATAATGGCCAATTAGGTTTTCAACATAGGCATTAAAGAGGGTGTTAAAGTAAATGTTAGAATAATAATGGCCATTTAGGTTTCCAACATAGGCATTAATGAAGTCATTTTGATGTTAGATTATTTTATACTTTATTTCTCTTTAGTGTATATCTTGTTCTTTCCCACATTTTATAAAGTTAATTCATTTGCTATATTATAAAGTTATCTTGGTTTAGTTTATGTGTTTGATTTTTGTGTTATTGTGATGCGAAAGAGCTCATTCTTATTCTTTGTTGTAAACTTTGAAGGAGGTCATATGGATTGAAATAGGGCTTGAACAAGGCCTTGCTAGCCATCATCGCCATGTGATCATCGACACAAACATTTTAATCTGGTTGTGAGATTGGAGGAAATGTGTGTAATGGAAAAGATTGAAGTTGGAGGATCTCTCCAACTATTTGGTCATGATTGAACTTAATAATCTTTGTGTTGATTTCAATTACTTTTGTTTTTGTTCTCTACTACTACATTATTTTCATATCTTGGTTTTCTTCTTGACCTTTATGAATATTTTCATCTTGTCCCACTTGTGGTGCTTCATCATTATGATGTGAGTCAATATTCCATATTAGTTGTGATGGCTCCTCATCTTGAGTTTGTTATCCCATACAACATGTGATGTTTCTTAATCTTCAACTTTGTGAAGTGTTGAAGCATGTCGAGTCCTAACATTTTACTCTAACCATATAATATTTGTTCTTTAAGCTTTGTCAAGGCTTCAACTACGTCCTTTCATGTGACAATCTGGGATTAGAAAATTGTTTTGATCATTGACATTGTGGAAATACTTGCATGCAAAGGAAAATGTTTGAAAAAATAACCATGCATAGCAAAAGGTTGCATGCAATGTGGGAAGATTGGAAAAACATTCACAACAAAGGAAGTGCTTTAAAAACTTTCATGTGATGGAGAAATATGGGGAAAGTATGCGTGCAATGGGAAACATGAGAAAAGCTCATTATTTATAAAATTGTAATTTTCCTTACCTAATCCTGCCTTGGACTTGCTTCGGTAAAGGTTGGAATGTGGTCAAATGGCTCTTCTAAGATAGGGAATGTGGATCTGATTTCCTGCAAGCACAAAATGAGCCATATTCCACAAAAGGTACAAGTCCATTAGCATTAACAATTAAGCAATCATTCACATAAGTGAAACATGAGACATAGGAAAACATATGAAGGGTGGCAAAGGTGGATCCGCTCGTAGCCATGGCTCCTAGTACAGATGTTGTAATCTACAACCCTCCTTACTTGGCGACTTGTAATTGCATACTCTACCCCTAGGGTAGGTCCTCCTGAAGCCCTTGGCCAAGCTCGAGGAGTTGTAACCTACAACCTCCCACTCTAGGTGACTAGTAACTGCATACTCCACCTATGACACTCCTTCGGAAAACACATGACTCATTTGGGGGAAGCCAGTAGAGCTTATGTGCAACCTAGGTTTGTTACCCATCCATAGTTCAACCCTCATCCTAGGGTCCTAGGGGCTAACCTTCAGAGGGTCTTAAGATGCCACACTTCTTAGGCCCTTCCTCCCGAATGAGTTTACAAGCAATTAGTAGACATATTAAAATTAGAGCAAATAGCAACACATGAGTAATGTAAACAACATCAAGTGAACTAGCCATAATTGTGTTGTGATTAAATACATTAATTGTTACATTTGTTGGTCAATTATTTATCTCATTATTCTATAAGTTTATTTGTCCTTAAAGATTGTTACCCGAATTTGCATGTAGATTTGTTGATTAATCCAATTAGTTAGGTGAACTTAATTTGTGGATGATTCTATATTAAATTAAATTAAGCATCATGGTACTAACTTGTATGTGACTTAGTAGTGCATTCGTTTTACTGCCTTAATCAGATAAACGAGTATATTATTAAATCATCATCACATGATTAACCTCCCTAGAATGATTAAGTAATTGATTACTGAATTAATCGAAGTGGATTGCTAACCAGTTCTACTTAATTGCCTAGGTTCTTATTTTCATTTATTTATTTACAAACATTTTATCAATATTGTATTGCTATGCTTATCCTCATAGCAAGTCGGCCCTTAGAATCCCGTATCCCTTCATCCTAAAGGATCGAGTATTCTTTCCTTGGCTCGTTTATGCATACTAAAGAGTGTTAGGTATTTAAACATTCAGAAATCAAAGATATCCGGCTATGGGGATCGACTTGGGTTTTTCATCGCTGGGAGAAACCCAGTCCACCCCGTTTATAAGTCGATATCATATACTTGTATTTAAAATATAGTTGATTTTGTTTATGGACATGGAAAGACTCAAGTGTCATGCTAGTAACAAGGTTACCTGGAGGCAGGGCCGAATTGCTTTTGTTGTGTCCTTTCTTATGCATTTGCTTCTCCTTATACTGGATTGATCAGAGGATGAGGACAATTCTTAAATATACCTAATCTACTTATGTTTATATTAAAGAGCCATCATTACTTAAAAGGCTTAATAATTGCTGCAACTATCATTATTGTATAATCATATATATATATATATATATATCATTACTTTTAATTGATTTCATTTTACAATAATTATTTTGGCATATATATATCTACTATATATATATATCATTATTATCTTGGCATCTATATATATTTTAATATTATTATATTTAACTTACAACCATATGTTCGATCTGTAGATATTATTATATTTTCTAGCCAGCTATGGTATCTACCCCTGTCCTTATTCACAATCGATTCCCTTCCTAATCCCCCCTTTCTTGTTTGAAACTATCTACCCTCATACCTAGCACAATCCACCAAGAGACATGGCCATTCGTTTGTGAAAGGGCATGGTTGCACCTCTTAGTTTATTCACAAATCGCATCCTTTTGTGTTTCACATGCTAATCGCTGTTTTGTCTTTGAATAAGACAAAATAGCTTTTGTCTTTTATGAGTAATATAAATTGTTGTTTTAAAAAGTCTTTCTTAGATAAGTGGATTGCTGTTAAGGATAGGAATCGATGGTATTTAGGTTTGTTTATTTATTACTAGGGCATAGTCATGTCTTATTTATACTAGTGTCTTATGAATATTATTTCATATTGTTTTCTTGTGAATATTTTATTACTATGATATTTACAATTAATGATATTATTTATTCTATTTATTAGATGATTGCATTTTAATTATAATGGTATCATTATTTGCATTTTGATATTTATATTATCTTATTTAGTTATTTTTATTTCAAAACTATAATATAATAGTGTTGAATTGCTAATATTTATATTTATATTTGTAATATGTATTTGGTTATTTATTTCATTTATTTATTTGTATTTTGATGCTTTATTTTTAGTGCTAAAATCTAGGGGACATGACAAAAATATAAGCTTAAGAAAAAACATTATTATTGTGCATTCTAAATAGGAGCTTTAGACACTCATTATGAATGCTGATGTTTTGTACTTTACAGATAATGGGATCATGATTCACGTAGCCCACAAAATGTTGTGTTAGGCGCACACAGTGATGTGGTTGAGGATTACACAAGTTGGTTGTCTTTAGAGTTCTCATGTAAGCATATATAGGGATGACTAGATCTCATTGCATAAATGCTGGGTCCACAGTTGACTATTATTGCCAATATTTAATCTCCTCTGGGAGATCTTCAGCCTTGCATGATAGTAGAAGATAGGACACACAACAGCTTCTAAGTATATTTTCAGCTGTTCTTTCTAGCTAGGGATTGTCTTATAGTGACATTATTAAGCTGGGATTATTTGGTAGTCAATCATCTTGTGGAACCTCTATGTTATGGGTACTATTCGTTGACATTTATGTGGTTTGTTTATATTATCATGTGTCCCATTGGTAACATTAGAATTGTATTTTACAAGAATGCCGAAAGAATTTGTTTTGTTTTGTCTCTAGCTGAAGCACATTAAACATTGCCCTATCTTAATATGTATGCCGACATTGATTAAACAAATAATTTTAATTACACAAGATCACCTCTCGCTAAAAGGCTAATAATGAAATATTATTTTGCCGAGTTAGTGGGTTTTGTGGGAACCCTTGCCAAACCTAACCGTTCTGAATTGGGTTCACCTAGGTCATGCCCCAGGCCGTTGGATTTGGCTCAAATATGTATGAATGTACTTGAGCTGAATTCAGAGGCCCAGGGTAGGACCCTATGATGTATCTAGGTCAAATCTAGAGGCTTGGGGCAAGATCTTGAGGAGAATCTGCTTGGGAGACAAAAAATATTTTTTATGAAAAAGAAAACAAATAAAAAGAACTAACCTTACCTAATAACTTAGCTTAGTTTCAATTGAGGATGAGGAGCATGTGTCTACTGCATTGCGCCATTTGCATGGTGCATCTAGTAGGTGTGGCACCAACACTGGTTGTCCTTCCAACACACCAGCTGATGACATTGATGCTCTTGATAAAGAGCAATATGAAGATTTCTATGGATTTTACATGTGTAGATGCACTAATATAAACCATTGTGATTTATCTTAATGTTTGACAATTGAATTGACTGTTCAATTATCGGCTGTGTTCTTTATACACACACACACACACACACATATGTGTACATGCATACATCTACATATATGTATACATGTATATGTATGTGCATACATATGTACATATAGATGTATATGTATATGTATATATATTTATGTATATATATATGTACATATATATATTATTTGCACACACACACACACATATAATGTATGTATCATTTGCACAAAAAACTAAATAAAGAACACAGCTGATAATTGAATAGTCAATTCAATTGTCAAACATTAACAATTTAACCCGGGAGAAAAAAATTGACAAACCTTTGAACCCAAACCTGAACTCAAATCAGCAGTATAGCTGTTTTGCAATGGAAAATCCATTTATTTCGACACAAATAATTTGGAAGTGGTACTGGGCCGTCATATGTTACTTTTGTGTTCACTGTTTGGTTAGCAATGCCATTTGAAATTAATGAAAATATTTAAATGCACATCTTTCTTCAGGGTTCTGCTCATAGTTATTATTGAACGGTGAACCAATTAATGTTTGTGTATAATTTACCAGGATGTATATGAAATTTTGGAGATAGACTTAAATTTTTGTACTTAGATTCATAGCTTTTTTGGATTTTCCAATGCTCCACTATTTAAATTTTGAATCAAATGGCCTTGGTCAAAATATGTTGAAATATTAAGCACTTTAGAGTGAGTGTGCCCATTGAATAGGTAAACATGATAATTAAGGGCATCTAGAATGTGGTTATCAGATATGTTGTTTTTCTAACTAATCTGTTAATATTGTACCTGAATTATTTAGCTGATTGAAGGTAATGCATGGTTGTAGGTAAGGGCAAGACTGCTTAATCACACTGATAAGAGAATCGGACCACTTGAGGTATCTTTATCTCAGGATGAGAGCCATGGTGTAAAAAGAGCCATTGTGGTTAATGGTCTTTGGACACTGGTAAGTTGATCCCCTGAAGTTCAAAAGAATTTCCTACCTTTTTTGGCAATGCTTTTGCATGATGAGATAATTGTCTCTTTTGCTAGTTAAGCATTCATGTTTCTATAGAGCCAATTGATGTTCTTAATTTTTTTCGTTTTCCTCTAAGGCATGGTTGATAAGCATATATAATTTAAGCGAAAGGTATAAATAATAAGCTAAGAAGGCTAAGGTTGGGGTCTAACTTGGTGGGAAGAACAACCTGATTTGAGGTTATCTCTTGGCAAGCAGCAATTTACAGAATTTACTTACTATAATTTCCGCATTGTTTTCATAAATGAGCAAACACCAAATGTCCAAATCACTATTTACAGAAAGAACTCCAAAGGAGGTCAACTTGAAAATAAAAAAAATATTCAACCAGCTAAGTTGTCTGTATTGACTGTTAGAACAGACGCCTTTTAAAATAGATGCTTTTTTTTCTAAATTCTTATTGTTACTGCCAGCCAAACAAATTTTCAATTAGTTTACAAACTGATAATTTTCAATTTTTATCAATCTTTTAAATAAGCATGACAATTTGAAGTTTCTGCCATATCTGTAAATGTCTCCTATTAGAGTGTAAAAGATTGGAGATCTCTTAGGTTACATTGCACATGGGCATTTTCATCGAGAGAAGTATCTGTGAAACAAATTGCTTATTTCATGAGTGTAGAACAACAAATATTTCCAGTAAGTTAGAGGGGTAGATTACTCAAAACAAGAAATCTCATTAACTATTACTCATGGGCATCTGTTTGATAATTCAGAGTTTAAAGTATGGAACATTATTCTTGTACATTATTGTTCTCATGGTTGCATGCAATTCACTCTGGGAAGTAACTTGTTGCAGATTGTTCCCCAGTTGGAAGCATTTGGTACTACAGACTTCAGTCTGGTACGTTTTTGTTTCTATTAATCATCTGATTTATGTTTTTATATATATATTATAGCACATTTAATAATGTGCCTGAGTTGATCCATTGAAGAAGGCAGTACAAACAAAAATAATCTGATCTTTAATATCTTCATTTATTTTTTGTCTGTTTAAATTCCTGAATTTTTGGTGCTGATTGGAAGTTGAATAAAACCTGTCACTAATCTTGAATACATATTGATGGCCAAACTGATTCAATGTGTAAAATACTTAATCCATGATGCAATTTCATTATGCAATCCCAATGAAATAATTCAGTTACTCAATGTTTCATTATTTAGCTGCCACAATGTCTCCTATATTTATTTGTTATCCCAGAGGATGTTGGTCGTTTAAGGGGGAAAATATATTGACACAAAAGAGGCAGACATACCCTTATGAATTTAGTGTTGTAACAATCTACCCAATGGCAATTTTTCAAAGTAGCCACTAATCCCAAATATGTTAATGTGCCTCAAATTTCTAAAAAATGATTACACTCAATCATCATGAATCAACATTGTAATATATCATACCATCCAATTGCATGTGAAGACAACTAATTGCAGGTCTGTTGTTTCATAATCAGCTAAAATGGATGATAGATATTGCTATGAATGCATTGTACTCATTATGCATCCCATTTGGTCTGATTGAATTAAAATTATTTTTCTTTTAATTAAATTCATAAACTTCTAGTATTTGATGCTAGCATTGTTTTGCTGATGAAACACAATAATATAGATCCCAAAAATCTATACATACAAGGTGACTAGTAAATTTACTCCTACTATTCCATATTAAGAAGGCTGCAAGAATATTCAATACTATGTGTTTCTACACTTGCACTATTTTAACATAATCTTGGGTAATACCTTCAAGTTTCAACTTTGTTAAGCACCAATTAGAATCCTCAAATAACTGCTACTTTTATTAATGGCAACCACCACAAGGGGGTGCAATCTCCAAACAAGCCACTTCAAGGGGTGAATCCTCCCGATACAATGGTTAACACATTGAACCTACCTTATTCTAAGTAGTCCCACTTATCATATAAGGGAGGGAGAAGGTATTACATCATAAAGTGATGAAAATGGGATGGATGGAAGAATGAAAGTAAGGAAGAGAAGGGATATATATAGAGTGAAGAATAATATTAGAAAAGCTCATAAAATTATAATAGAAGATTAGGATGTAAGATTCCTAAGACGCTCTATCCACTAGGCCAAATTGTCCTCAAGGCTTGAGATTTGGAAACCACTGTTGAAGCTTGTGGGAAGGTTCCCAAATTGTCTTTCGATTGCAAGGCTCACCACTAGGCCAACATGCTTATGATGGTGTAGTTATGGAGTTGATGTGGACATTAGTGTAGAATAGTCTCAAGTTCGAGGATGATGGATTCTTTGTTATTCAATTTGGAAAGTGTCAATTGAACATGAACATGTTGTCCAAGGACCTTCTTCAAACAAGACACATGGAAAACAAGATGTATCTTAGAAGATAGAGTTAGGTCCAGTTTATAAGCAACTTTGCCTACCCGTTATAGCACTTAGTAAGATTGATAGAATTTTGGTGCTAATTTTTAACTGCATCTAAGTTTCAAGGATGTATGCTTATATAGTTGTAGGCACAAACCTTCAGTGAATGTGTGCTGTGTATGATGCTAATCTGGTTGCTGTTTCATACAGTTCTAGGCCAAGGTCAACTTGTCTTTGAGAGTTAGGAGTAGATTTTTCTAGCATTTGAGAGTCGAATTGTTGACTTGTGTCTTGGAACTTCCTGTAAGGTAGGATGTGAGACATGGTGGTGGTTAGCAATAAACAACTTTATATGGTGTCATCACAGTTGAAGAATGATTAGAGGTGTTGTACTGCCTTCTGACAATAGGTAGCCACTTAACCTAGTGAGTCCATTGCTTTAAATCAAAGCAATGTAAATAGGTCTCCAAGTATTTATTGGCTTTTTTTTGTTTGATCATCAGTTTGCAGCAAATTTACCATGCTCATTTTTAGTTTTGTTTGCTGCAAATTAAACAATTCATACTAAAAGTTACTAGTGAAGGTGGGATCATTGTCATAGGCAACGTAAGTGGGTATACTATGGTACCCATATGAAATTATCATATTGTGTTGGGCTTTAATAATTGAAGTCTATTGTTTTACCACAAGTCATGATTGGGTCTTGTCCCATTTGCTTCCTCGTGTTGGCTTTGTCTCTCTTTTCTTTGTAGGTTTATGGGATGAAGCTCTAGAAGACATTCATCATGGTGTAGAATGAGAGTTTGTTATTTAAGCTAAGTGTCAAAAGATCAACACACACCTAACTAAAGGAAAATCAAAGGTCAAATTTAGTAATCAAAAGTGAGTTTCAAATTAGAGTTCTAAGAAAATTGTCATATTTGTTTCCAACTAGGTGCTAGAATTCTCATTGGTGATCTTGGGTGATTCCGACAAATTGTAACAAATTTGGTTGGAAACTCAATCAAATTCACTGAATGTGGTCATATCTTTGTGTGCACCTTGTGGAATAATTCAAATTTGTGGAAGTTAATTTGGAAGCATCAAAGAGGTACACAAATAGCTTGAAAGGGTTCCAAGAACTCATAGGAAATTGAGTGGGTACTAGACAGCTAATGGAAGGGGCAAATGGGAAAATCTAAAGTTGCAATTTCATGAAACCCATGAGCTTCCTGGGGCATCTTCACAAACATATGAGGCTGTAAATTTATGTGTCACTATCGAGAATACAGGTATGTGAATTCCTTTCAAGAGACAAGAGCATGTATTCATACCCTTTGTGCAAGTTGATAGTTCTACTGGTCGTCAATATGGAGGAACATGCATAGGTTAAAATATCAGCAGATGTTTGGTGGAACTCATGAGTGGGAAAATCGACTTTGCAAGTGAACCACACATTGGAAGCACATTCACATTTACTGCTATCTTTAGGAAAGGCCATGCATGCCTACCAGATATGAAGCAGTGCCAGTTTGAGGCCATAATCAATGCTTTTAAAGGCATGAAAACATTAGTGGTTGATGTCAAAGCTATTTGGGCTGCTGTTATCAAGTATCATTTGCAAAGGCTTGGGGTGTGAGTTGAAATAGCAACTAAACATGAATCAACAATTGTGACAGTGAATGAAGGGTAAAATTAATTGTCATGGTGATGGAGGGTGCTTACAAACACATTTTTTGGACCCCATTTTTTTATGCATTAAACAACATATTGAAATACAATGGAAAAATAGATGGTGTGAAGGAAATGGTGGCATAAGCTAAAGACGATTTGCAACCACCACACTTCATTTGCTCTCTTCAAGAATTTTTTAAGGAAGCACTTCCTCCAACATGTGAAGACTAGATATAACAATTACTTCATCTTGCTAGAGAGGGTGCTTGAGGTGTAGGAGCCTCGATAATTACTCGTGGTTGATACTGAGAGGGGTAGATGGGTAGAGGCCAACCCACTCAATTGAAGGGAAAACTGTTAAGCAAAAGATTCTTGATGATGATTGGTGGTCCACAATGAGGTAAAAAATTAATAATGTTTGTAACTCTTAATTTATTTTCATTTTTTATATTTAAAATTTTGAAAATTTAAGCATTTGCTTGTCATTTGAGTCCTAATCTTTTTTGAAAATTTTGTTTATAGATATATTAAGTTTTTTATCTCACTTGTGTGGGTGCATAGATACGTTGATACAAACTTTCTCAGTCTTGGATAGATTTATGAGACATTTAACAACATGCTTGGCTAGATAAAAGCAAATAATTCATAGCAAGGACCTTGAATTGGGGTTATATGAGGAGCATATCAAGCCCATTGTGACTTGGTGGTGGAACACTATGAACACCTCGCTTCATATGTCAACTTATTGTCTAAATGCCAAATGGTATTATAAAGGGCTAGGAGACTACCTCCCAAAGATGAAGAGATGAAAGAAGGGTTTTTGAAGGCCCTTAGGAAGATGTACAAGATTGAGGAGGCAAGATCTTTTTTGTCAATTTTCAAGTCCAACATTCAACAAACTAGAGGCTAAGATAGATAGGAATACTATAGCTCTAATTGAATATATCAGGTGATGGTCATTTCACGAGAAGGATGGAATAGAGTTGAGGATGATTGCCACTCACTACTTTCCTAGGTTGTCAGTTCCTTAATATAGATAGGAATCTGTCCACATACAAATTCATCCAATATGTCAAAAGGAATAGGCTTCTCTTGATGGGCGAAGAAGTTGGTATTTGTGCATAGTGCACTGTGACTTTAGGATTAAAAAACTCTTTTGAGTATCATTAGATTGCAGCTGCACATTGGGATGTTGATGCTAAAGATGCCGCACATTATTGGTTGGATATTGTTGGCATTTCAATTTGCACCTCTGGTATGTGAATTAGAAACGGACAGCTATGCATAGATTAACTACTCTTTGAATTGGGAGGGGAAGCTCCCTCTTTGCTGATGTTGCTTAAAGAAAGTAAACTAAACTAATCTGCCAATCTTTTTGTTTAGCTAAGAGCACAAGGTTATAAAACTCTAGCGTCGTAGCTGAGATTTTCTCTTTTTGAATTTCAACTACGACTAAGCCTACTCTAATGACGCTTTTAACAACTCGAGTAAATTCAGAGCTTGAGAGTTAAAAGTAAACAAGGAATGATTCTTTGATACAAAATTCACATAAACTCTCTCTCAACATACACCTCAAGACTCATTGTACTTTTAGATGCAAGCTGAAATAAAGATCATATAAGCATAACACATAAAACGAAAACTTGAGACAACGGATCAAAGAAACAAAGCAGGCATAAGATTTCCTTTTCTCAAATTTCAAATAACAAAGATTACACTTCTAGGATATCAGGATTGTAGCAATAATAGGCTTACAGTTTAGCGATCAACCAGAATACATTGACACAAGTAACACATAAATTGAACAATAAATTGCAGCTAATAGGCAAACATGCAAACTTGCTCTTACACAAAGTGAACTGACATTGAACAACAACTTGCAGGCAAAATAGGCCCAGCAATTTGCTATCACAATAACCGTTAAAGAAAAATGGGCAGCCTTTATACACAAGTAGAGGAGTAGGGAAGCCTAAAATCTCCTTGCTTTTACAACCAAGACTTGCCAATATGCAAGCTTTATTTCTAAAACTAAAACAAGATAAACATCTAACAACCTATGAAAGCAAAAAAACAGGGAAAGTGCCAACTATTACAACTTGATTCTTTCTTTCTCACAAAGAATGGATAAGAATGAGACAAGAATAGAAAGAAAGCTCAGAGAAAGCATCAAGTTGGCTGTTGCTTTAAATCTCAACCACATCCGCCAAAAAGTTGGAAACTTCATCTCTATCAGGAGCATCAATACTATCTATAGCAAAGTTCTTTTCAAGGATTTCTTTGCCATCTGCAATTGATCTCAAAAAATCTTTGACCTCATTAGCTGCTTTATCGAATCTTGTTGACATCACGACAATCTAACTCATCTTTCCGATGACAGGATCATTGCTGAAACTGTCACGAACAAGATTCTGGAATTCAATTTGCACTTCATCAAGTTCAATGAATCTGCCATCATCACCACGATACCGACAAGGGATTTGTGAAACAAACACACTTATGAATTTGAGGACATCAACAACCTTCTGTCTATATTCAGCTAGCTCTTTAGATATTCTTTCATAAGTTTTCACCTTGAAGAGATGTCGTTCTCTCCATGCAAGAATCTGTCTTTTATGTTCTTTAGCAACCACTGAATCATGTGCTATCTTCAAATCTGCAATTATAATCTTGTGTATTGGTTTCACCTTTGCTATACATTGTTCAAATCCCTGAATCCCTTGGCACAGATGATGGGCGTTATAACTTAACTGATACATCTCTGAAAGCACAAATCTGCCCTTGATGATGAACTCTTTTGTCCAATCCTACATATGCTTCCCATATATTACCAATTGTCTGAACTGTTGCTGATCAGCCGGTGACTCTAGAACTTGTGGAAGCAGTTGAGTAGCCTGTGAAGTGCTGTGAAAAAGGTTAGAAATATATTGCTGGAGTTGCCGATTTTCAGCCTTGAGGGCTGCCTTATCCTCTCCATCTTTTAGTACTCTTTCCTTTAGATTTCCTACTACAACAACGAAGAAATTCACATTGGTGTGCCGAGTACTCTTGCCGAGATTGGCTTTGACAATCGTGAAATCATGAACCTCCATCTCATCAACATTTTTATCTTTTGGAGGCATAGCAGTCTCAATGATAATTTCACCTTTTGGTTTTCTCTCCATGTGAACTTGTTTCTTTGGTTTCTTCATAGGTGCATCTTGGTAAATGCTGTCAAGCTCTACAAAATTCAGCTGATATGAAGGCCTCTTCCTCTTCCTTCCCAGGACGTTCTCAAGCCAAGATGAGGTGTCTCTACTAACTTCTCTAGGAGGTTCGGCTTTAGCTTCATCAACTTCTTCATCTTCTAAATCAATATGGATTGGAGAAGACCTCGGTGATGGTGGAGCATCTGGAGACGTGGGCACAACCTCTGCTTCTTCTTGTGGCGTAGGCTCTTCAAGTGGAACTTCTGCTACAACTGCTAGCTGCTCCTACTGAACTACATCGGAGAAATCCAGTCTTCTTGTTACACTCTTCTTCATTCTTGGTTGTGATTTGGAAGAAGAAGGTAGGGATGAATGCACTATTGGCGACTCTGCTCGTTCTTCTTTGTTCGAAGTGTTTTCTTTGAGGGACCAATTGACTTGTGTAAGCGGTTACTGCTCAATTTGATTTTTGGCGTACATAGGAAGTACTTCTCCATCAGCATCGGACAATCCTTCTATATCCTCCAACAAGAAATCAACCATTTGCTGGGGTGTGAATCTGCTATTACCGCGCTTCCGTACTTCAAATTCATCCTCATAATTTGCCCAAAAATCTTCAACTGCAGGCACATGTGCTTGATTTTGACCAAGACGAGATGCAAAAAGGCCATGAGGATCATATGATCGCCTCTCGCCGAATGAATTGAGGCCAAATTTAGACAACTCATCACCCATCACCTTGGCATCCGTTGACGATCTACATCTGTAGATACCCATCTCAACTGGAAAACTAAAACAACCTTCTTTCGATTTCGCAAGAACGTATGAACTTCATACACTTGCCTCAGAAACTCCATGAAAACCACCTCATCCGAGGGATATCTCGGCAACATGACCGAAGTACTTGAGAAGCCGTACACTCTGATGTAGGTGAAGGTAGGAAACTGGCTGAACCAATCAGCTCACTCTACCATTGCTGCGTTGGCAACTGATGAAATCTGTACATGCAACTCATTGTAAGTCTCTCACTGTATACTTCAAAAATGCCTCATTCACCCTCTTGTAATGATGTGTTGACTCTGAAAACTCTAGCTATGGGTAATGATGGTAGACATGTTGTACATCCAGAGTCCCATTGACATTCAACCCTTTGCATTTGCCTTGAAAGGCCACTAGGTAGACAAGGTAGGAAATCATGTGAAACTCGTGGATTTTGAAATATTCGGTCATCTGATGGTGGAGACTATCGCTGATAAAAGTTGACCAATCATAGAATTCTGTTTTGTTAACGATGTGAGAGATGACATAGAACATCCAAGGCTAGAATTTAGTGGCTTTTGCTTGACCAATGACTCGGTTGAGCAAAGTGATCATTATTGCAAACTCCTTGAATTCTCCTCGCCCAACGTTCTTCGGCAAAGTATTATGTTTTTCTTTCAACCATCTTTGTGCAACTTTCTTGCGATATTTATCTTTGTGCATGTTCCACACCTTTTTACATTCTTCATTGGAGATGGCTAAGTTTTCTGACCAAGGTGGTATTGAAAAGCACTTTTCAACAATGTCCGACTTGAGGCTGCAAACAACTCTTCCATTTGTTGCTTGAATTTCTCATGTTGTTGGGTTGTAGTGCTTGATACAAGCAATTACAAACTCTAGACTTTGCACTGAGATATGAATTGATGCTGTTGCAAGTAATCCAAAATGACCAAGGTGTCTGATTGCAACATTGCCTGAGGTCTTCCAAAGTACGTAAATTGAACACTGGTTTTATATGATGCAAATCAGTTTCAATAGTTTTGATGAAATCATGATACAACACTGACTTGGTTCTGAATTCGATGGGAGAGTATGATGGGAGAGTATTTCATGCTGAAAAACTTGAAGTTTGACTGTAAACTCGACTATGCTCGGAATTTTTTTGCACAAAAGCTAAAAATAGCTTGCTGATTTTTCTTCTTCAAACGAGCAGATTTTTCAAAAATAATTTGAGATATGGGTTTTGTGTAAAATCTTGTTGCAAAGAGACCTAGATCGTCCATTTTTGAAAATTGTTGATGGCTGGTTGAAAAAGCATAAACCCTAAAATTTTAGGGTTTTCCCGAAAAAAGCTAAGAGCTGGGTTTTGTGCAGAATCATGTTTTGGATGAACCTAGATGATTAGTTTTTGAAAATACTGAAGATTTCTTGGACATGCGAGGAAAAACAGGTTCTTGAAAGTTGAATTTTTTTCCAAAGTTGTAGAGAATCATGAACCAAGCTGACCTAGATTGCTGAAATTGAAAAAGATGACCCCCTTCTTCTAAAAATTGATGCCTTGGAAAAATAAAGCATGAAAAAGCGAGCCTCTGTGTGAGCTGATTTGGAAAATGTGAAGAATTTTGAAAAATCACCAAGTTTTAGCCTTCAAATCTTGATGTGAAGAAATTTTTTATGTTTCTCCTCTCTTGCTCTTGGATGCCACCTGCAAAAATCTATGAATAATGAAAGCCAATAGACATCCTTAATAGGTTTTGAGGGCAAATATAACGCTTTATTCTCTAGCTTTAAATCTATCGAAGCCAATCATGAGCAGGTTCATCAAATGCGGACACTTTTGATTGATGCATGATGAAATTTAGAAAATTTAGTAAGGCATGAGACTTTGGACGCCCTTGGCTAGCAAACTTAGCCATTTTTTTTGAAATTTCCTAAATTTAGCTTGATAAAATGCATCCCTTCAATCTTCAACTTCGGACGCCCAATGAATGTTGTGAACAAGCTGACTGCTCTGTTGCGAAGCTTGATTGAATCTGACAAGATTGTTCTAGAGGCAACTTTGACTAAAAACATGTTTTGGTCCCTCAAAATGTTGGGCACCCCTGGCTAGCTGGGGCACCCAACTCGTCTAGAGTTAGTTTTTTTACTATGTTTTAAAGTTTGCTTTGATTTTTTCAAATTTTCCCATGTTTTCGCCTTTGTTCAATCGGTGATATTTGATGCTTGACAAATCCGATGAGCTCTCTGATGATTCTGTTGGATAGCTTGATCAAAACTGAAGGAAACTTGCTGAGGATGAAAAACCCTTATTTTGACTTTTAGACCTTCAAATCCTTGGGCGCCTGTGGCTAGCTGGGGCGCCGATGATCTCCAAACTTAGATTTTCACGAGAGTTTCATTTTCTCAACTTTGACCCTCCAAGTTCTGTCCTCTGTTTGACCTACAGCTGTTGGTGACTGATGAATCCGACGATCAGGCTGAGATATACACTAGATAGCTGGCAAAATTTTGAAGAATCTAACCATATTTGCAAACCCTTACTGTTGAGTTTGAGCCTCCAAAACCCTAGGCGGCCCTGGCTAGCTGGGGTGCCCAAGAATCCCAGAGAGTTTATTTTTTGATATTTTCGTGATTTGCAGTTTGCTACTTCGCCAAGACTTCTCCGTTCAATCTTGAATTTTGGCTGAATGGTTGATCTAATGACTGTGTTGATGGATTCACTGTGGAGCTTGCTGAATTTTGAGCAACATTGTCTAGGAGCACAATCCATAACTCCATCAACTGGTGCCTTGAAAGACTGGGTGCCCTTGGTTACCAGGGGCACCTTTACTTGGTAGTTTTAGTTTTTGTTTTGCAAATTTCAACTTTTCCCTTCATTCCTCACGTTTGTTGTTGCCTTGACTGCTGGAGATTGAAAAAATTTCTAAAGGCATGAGTATCTAGGCGCCTAGACTGGGCAGGGGCGCTTGGACTCTCCAATGTTAGCCAAATTTTCACATTTTTCAAGATTTTCTAGCCTCCTTCCTTCGTTCTTCGTTCCTCGATCATCTATTGCAGCTTCTTGATTTTGTGTAGTGTTTGAGACTTCGAATCTGACACCTGGCAGTTGAGCAACTTCCATTAATGACCTTGGAGCTCTTGAAAAAGAAGAACTGACCCCCCAAGGCAAAACTGATCTTTTGACGGTTCTGACTGGACTAGCCTGATGAGGAAGTATTTTAAGCCAATCAAAATCAATTTGAGCCTTGGAAGCCAAACTTTCTATTTTTAGAAAATTTTGCCAGTATCCATTTGATAAAAAACCCCAAAAAACCCAGAAAAAAGTCCAATTTTGGAAAGTTTCTAAAAATAGAATTTTTCCTAAAATTTAGGGCCGAAAAATTGAGATTTGGGTTTTGAAGACTAGGTCGCTCCGAGCGGACCCAGATTGTCAGTTTTTGAAAATTTTGAGTTTTTTTGACCCTCATGCAAGACATTCAAATTCCCAATTTTGACATTTTTTGACAATTTTTAACAAGACTTTTGACCATTTCCTCAAAATGTGACCATTTCCTCAAAATGTGATCATTTCTTCAAAATCCCTAAGTGTAGCAAATTTTTTAATTTGGGATACAACAGATATCCATTAGATGAGCTAGTCCCTCATATTGGGAGTGACTTAGATTTAGACTACGATTTTGATGCAGGCAAAACAACAATGGATCTAGTTGCTGTTGTATTTCTAATTTTTTTTCTTTTCATAGTTGTAGCCTTTGAGGTTTTGTTGTATTTGTTATATATGCATGTTGCCAATGAAAACACAAAGCAATTAAATTTTGATCATTTGTATGTTGGCTTTCATGTGAATTCTTAATTCACCTCTAATGTTATGTACTATGGTTATATAGTAAATATGCGAATTCCTTATTAGATGAATATTTGGAATTTCCTAAACTTTTTGAGTGTTAAATTCTCCCAATTTTTGTTAATTGTTGTCCCCTACAGTCCCCACAAAAATGAATTCTGTCCCTTGACATCCCAGAATCACATTCTTGCATTTCTTGCTGTGCATGTCTCAGAAACAGTGTAACATAGATTAATGATGAAACCTATGTTGCTGGGTATGCCCCTTGAGGTCTTGGTCTCATACTGAACTAGTTTGGGCACTGGTCTTGCAACGCAAGCAACCTGGGTTCACCTAGGGAAAAGCATGGGCTGCCCAAAGAAAAAGCAAAATAAAAATCATTTTTTTAAAACATTTTATAAACAAAAAAGTGCCAAATACCTAATTTTACCTTTAAGTGATAAAATTGGTTTCAAAGGCCCCTAAACCCCCATGAAGGGTGCTTCCTCTCAACCCAATTAGGGTCTCCATTCCCAAATCCCCACTAGTTATTGGAATCTCGTCACATAAAAAACTTGATTACAATGAGGGGGTGATGAGGAATTGGAAGCCAACTCTTGAGTGTTTTGACTTAGATGTTATTGTCACAACTTGCCAAAAATATCTTTAGATGAGGCAGCTTCTACATATGACATGGCTAGTGGAAGTGGCATTGTAACTCATTGTGGTTCAAATGAAATTGAACCACATCTTTACTTTGATACTCTCAATGAACTATGGATTTATGAGTCTTTATATTTTTTTGTAAATTATGAGGTATTTAAATATTTTGTTTATCGGCAATTATGAGTATACATATATATGATACAGCCATACCCAAGATTTTTTTGTCCTACCAGAATACCTGAACCCTATACCTGTACCTCCATACCAGAATCAACAACTTAGAGTGAAGCCATTCAAAGTTTGATGTGCATTGAATACCTTAGAATAAAAAACAGAATTTGGTTTATCTCTAAATATTTTGCTTCCATGTAAACATGGAAATTAGTTTGTGTGCGATCTTCTTTAATTGTTTTGTATATTGGGGCTTAAGTAGATTGATGAGCATGATCATTGTTCATTTGTACAGTACAAATATTTATGAAAGCATAAATTCCAACCTTATCTTAGAGTCTTGGACCAAATATCATAAATTCATCAAAGTTGACAGAGAATAAGTTTGGCTTGTTGGTACATGTCATTCTGCCTTCACTTATAACTAGCTTTCACCTGTGATGCATCTTCGGGGGTATTGACACAACCCTGCATTTGAGGACTTGGGGATGGGGATGGGGATGGGGATGGAGATGAAACATCTCCCTCTCCTCCCCAAAATAATATAATTTTGGGAACATACCTGAGACATCCCTTGACTGTGCCAGAGACTTGAGTGTTTCCCTGGTCTGCATATTTTTTTGTTAAGTAAAAGTAAAGACTAAATAGAAAATCTAAGCCTAATGTCTGGAAACCTGCCCCTGAAACTTGAAGAAACATAGAAAGTACTTCAGATTCTGAAAAAACCTACACTCAAAATGTTTATGGAGCTGCTTCCAGAAGCTATGTAATGACAACTGAACAGCAGATAAACAATGTTCTATCAAAATATGTCTTTGGAAGTCATCATGCAAGCCATACAAAATAATGGTTTTGTTCATACCAAAGTGGCATTTAGAATTTTTGTTGTTAATGTTGATTGTTACAGATGAGATGCATGATAATGAATCATCAGTGTACTTTAAGTTTTGTTTTCTCTAGCAAATACTATAGGTAATATCAAAGTATAGGTGTTCTACATAGTAGTATAAATGAGCTTAAAGCAGTTCTGGTGAAATCTGACCGCAGAATCAACAGAAACAACAGCATGTGTTGCAAGTTCTAGGCTTATATAACTACTTTCCTTACAGATTATAGTATTACACCAATGTTTGAATGATTAGAAAAAAGTACTCTCAAGGATGATTAAAATGTATTTAAGATCTTTTACACTTGTGATTGTTTTAGCTTACTTTACAATATTCTTAATTTTAATTTTGTATATAAAAATTTAAATATATACCTTTTATATTATTAGAATAGCTTTACCTCCACTGTCCCCAAAAGGTGGAAAGTTGTTTTCTGTCCCCAAAACCCTGCCGTCTGCATTTTCCTGTCCCCCATCCCCAAAACTTGGAGAAACACTGCTTATAATTGCACCTTTCTTTTAACCTAATAAAGTCCAAGGAGATGTGGATGGCTGACAACGAGAGAACATTGTCCTTGCATAATTATTTTGGGGCTAAATTTTTGCATCAAACCTCCTTATCTGCTTGTCTTTGCATGACTACTAGACTACTTAAACAAACACTGGGAGTTTTTTATGTGTTCTTAAAGTTTCTTTGTGTTCGAATAAATTGAAGACTAATGTTGCTGTAGGAACAGCTTACAAATATATTTTATTGATTACATATCTAGTGTAACCCATCATATTGGAATTGTATTTTAACTTTATGATAGCTCAAAGAATTTAGGATTCATGATACATTGCAAATATTGTTGCATTTTGTGTAATGACCCTTTTTTGGTCCATTCCTACATCCTTGGAATCCCCAACTTTCTTGGAGAGTGCCAATTTTATTGTTAAGGTATTTTGATAGTGTCAGAGAGTTCCTAGAGCCAAGCCAAATACAATGGTACTTTCTGTTTGCAGATCTAACATTTGGAGAGCATTCCACTTGGAGAAGTTTGTTGTCTTGGGAGAGTGCCAACTTTCATATAGACGAATATCTTATGCACTTAAGGTTTAGGTGATATTTTGGACTATTTTAATATTTTTCGTAGCTTTGGTGGTTGTGTGGGAAATAATCAAATAATTAAATATTTAAGTTGTCGTAAAGTGGAAAATTAGAAGACAATTTATATTTAATTATTTAAAAATAGGCTGTTATAAGGAGACATAAAAGTGACTTATTTCTAGGCCCAAAAATAAAGTTGAATTAAAGGTCACTTAAGCGGGAAATTAAAAGGTCATGGAAAATGCTATTTTATTATTTTTGAATAAGGTATATAAAGAGGAGAATTGAGGAGGAAAAGGCATTCTTGACATTTTAATTATATAAACCTCAGTTTGGAGAGATTGAACTTGCTTCATTCTTCAACTGAAGGACGAAAACCCTTTTGGCAATCAGTTTCATGGATGAAAACCCACCTAGCTAATTGAGTGAATTCATACAGGATTCACAGGTGTGCTTAAATTAGTGATTGCAAAGATTTGTTGAAGGGATCTACAGAGAAAATAAATATTCAATATGGAAGTATTATCTAGGTACTATTAATTTATAAATTTCTGTTGTGTATTTCAAAGAATTCCTACAACAGGTTTTTATGAATTAAAATGAGGGTTTATATGTGGAAGATAAATGAGCCCTAAATGGGGTTGTAACACTTGTTATTACAGCCACACCTTTTAATGGGTTGAGACTGCCATCATACTTAAAAGCATAGTTGGAAAACTTGGCATTTGCAAGTACTCGGCAAGCCCGAAAAACTCGGCTCGGCAAAAACTCGGCAAAAAACTCGGGAACTTAAAAAATTGCTTAAACTTCACTAAAAACGCTTTTTTTTTTTTTGCAAAATTCAAAGATAAGATGCATCCAATGAGTCAATAAATGAGTACATATAAGAAACAAGCTGTATTTGCTTGATTTGAAAGAAATTGGATACAAAATGGCATCCTCATGTGGAATGCTCAATGTGCTGATATGATAATAGTTTGAAACAAAATGAAAATAGCAAATTGTTTTTGTAAAACTGAAAGTAAATACTACATATGTCATAAACATTAATATATTTCAGTTTTTACAAATTCACATGAATCACATCTTCCTCTTCCCATGTCTAGATCTCAGTATGGGACCGGAAGAGGGTGTAATCATAGGACTCCGCTCTTGTTGTGCCCGTGGCTCCTCAACCTCCATCCTAGATGTAGATCCTCTTGCAGTTGTTGGTGGTGGCACTGGCAATGACTCCTCCTCAGGATCATCCTCAAGGTCATCCAATGAGAATGTAAATCCACCCTCCTCCATTGCCTGTCGCTCTAAATCATAAATCTTATCCTCGGTAAACAATGGAGGTTGCTCCCCTCGCCCTGTCCAATCACTTTATGGATCTATCTCCTCCAAATCAATTGGATCATCATATGATATCTTCTCTACCTTTTTTATGCGCAATCGAAGATTATATTGCACATAGACAAGGTCATTGAGGCGTTTTTGAGCGAGTTTGTTCCTCTTTTTTGTGTGGATGGCCTCAAACAAACTCCAATTGCGTTCACAATTGGATGAACTACAAGGCTGGCTCAAAACATGGAGGGCAAATTTTTGAAGATGTGGGGTTTTTCCACCCCAATGCGTCCACCAAACATCTACAAAAAAAAGAAGAAAGAGTAGAAAATTGTAACTTGTAACTTGTAACTTGTAATTATCAATTTTTCATTTTTGTAACTTGTAAATTTCAAATTTTATACCTGGTGGCAGCCTAGATACTACTCTCTTTGCCAAGTCTGAAGAGAAGAGTACACCCTTTTTTCCCTGTAACTTTGCAATTCATTAACAATGCAGTCTGCCTCATCATGCGTGGATGCCATCCGCTGAATGCAAGTAGTGAGGCCCTCCATAACCTCTCCAGTAGGATCTGTATAGGTGCCTGAATGGATGAAACGGGGGTTCAAGAAGTACCCTGTTGCATGGATAGGTTGGTGGAGTTGATTGTTCCACCTCCTGTCAATAATCTCCCAAATGGGATCAAACTTGAGGCTGTCCCCCTTATAATAATTTCTAATAGCCTCCTTAGCCCTATCCATGGCCTCATAAAGATAACCCATCGGGGTTTGATCCCCATCCACCAAACAGAGCACTCTAACCAAGGGCTCTGACACCTACAATATAAATTTAAAAATGCAAAAAAATATTAGAGTTACAATTTAGTAATTTACAAATTTACAATGAAAGACATTAACTTTAAGAAAAATGTTCAATTTGAATTTAGATTCAAACTCAAACTTTTGAAGTTACCTTCACAATCTCTGTTGCTCTTTGTGCAAAGAGGGGCTCGAAGACAATGCTTGCAACTCTTTCTCCTTCCGGCGTCTTTGAATAAGGTGAGTCTATCCATGCTTGACTCACAAACATTTGTTTCAAAGCCGTCAATGTGCCAAGAATGCTTTGCAACGTTAACCGTTGCAAACCTTGTCACACCAGGTCTCACCAAGTCTCTCTCGTTGGTGTGCTCCCTCATCAAGCTAAGAACCCAAGGGTGATTGTAGATGTATTTAGTGATCCTTCTTCCATCCTCTACAATCGGTGTGACCCAATCTAATTTTCCTATGTCCTCCAAAAGAAGGTCAAGGACATGGGCAACACATGGTGTCCAAAACATTGTGTGGTGTCTATCTTGGAGGATTCTTCCTGCTGCCACATATGCCGCTGCATTGTCAGTTACAATTTGCACGACATTTTCAAGCCCAACCTCCATGCACACTTGCTTCAACATTCTAGCCAAATTTTCTGCATTTTTTACTATGCTGGAGGCATCTACGGATTTCAAGAACACCACCTCATTTTTGCAAGAAATCAAAAAATTTATGATGGTATGATTTTTTCCATCCCTCCACCCATCAGAAAGAATAGTGCAGCCATATTGTTGCCATTCTTCTTTTTGTTCTTGTATCACTGCCTTTGCCCTTTCAGTAGCATTAGAAAGCAACCTATAAGTACAAAGTGAAATTAAGTACACAATTTTAATTTGTAAACAAAAAAATAACTTAAATTAATCATAAATTAAACTTAAGAAACATAAAATTAAATTAAAGAACATAAACTAATTTCTAACCTTCCACTCAATTCTTTGCGCGAAGACGCCTTGTAGCCTTTCCCTGCAACTGTCAATGCGGTCACCAAATTGTCCCAATAAGGTGAGCTTGCCACATTGAAAGGGATGTTGTTGAAGTACCAAAAATCGGCACAAGCAACATCTGCATGCTCACGCACCTCCTTATTCCACCCAGTTGCCTCTAAAGAAGGTTGTGCACCAAGTGTGTTTCTAGGCACAAAAAAATCACCAATGTGTGAACCTGTGGCTCTAGGTGTCTGTGTTGATCCTGCCCCTGGTACTCTAGTAGAGGAAGATGAAGGCATGGTGGTGGTGGTGGGTTGCCTTCGCACACGTGGACCACGAAGAGAGCCCACTATGTCGGCTACTACATCATCATCATCTGACAGTGAGTCAAGGTTGACTGCGCTTGCAACACCTTGAGAAGAAGCTATGGCAGCTTGCATTGCTGCTTTTGCCTTCACTTTTTGCATCTTTTTTTCTTCTGCAGCGGAAAGTATTGCATTCATTTGTCTTTTGATTTCCTCATTGGTGTTTATGCAAGCCTTACCATCACGTCTAGGGATGCCTGCAAGGTGGTATTTGAGGAGATTGATGCCTCTACGGTAAATTTCTTTACATCTAATGCAATACACTGATCCAGGTTCTGGTCCTTCATATGCATATCTCCAAGCGGGATCTCTAGCTCCTTTTGGACGAGTGCCTACATATCCCCCATTCCCAAGCACGGATGGGGCTAAGGTAGGGGTAGAAGCGGATTCAAAAGCCATGATCAATTAACCTGTTACCTACACAGTACACACACAAAGTGAAATCACAACTTGTTAGTTTTTTGATAGAAATTTTAAAAACAAGCTAAATTAGATTAAATCAAAATTGAAAATTTCAAAATAGATTCTAAGCTAATCTAAGATTCTAAACATTAAACTAATTTAAGATTCTAAAGTCTAAACTCTAAAGATTTTTCAATTTTTCATCAAAAAAAATGGATTAAAAAAAGAAAATAATAAACTAGGGTTACAAAAAAATGTGAAAAAAATGTAAAAATCAGAAAACTACTTTAAATTAGTAACAAATTAAGCTAATATATAAATTTAAACATGTTTTCAACAAACAAGAAGAATCAAAATTACAAAAAATAACTAGGGTTTGAAGAAAATTTGAAAAAAATGAAAAAATCAGCAAAATATGTAAAAAAATCAGAAAAAAGTGTCACAAATTCTTGTTTTGTTGAATCTAAATCTTCTTTTAAACATATAAATGTATTTGAATTTGTTTTATAGTTCATTCATGATGTTTTTTAAACATACAATCAACAAAAAAGAAGAAAAAATGAAAAAAAAAGAAAGAACAAGAAAAATTAGAAAACCTACCTAGAAATCCAATTTGCCTTCGAAATCTGATGAAAATCCCCTTCAAATCTCGTCTCCTTGATGCAAAATCACAGATAAATGGTGCAAAATGCTTTGGACAAGGTTTTTGCTTTGCTAAGAGTGAAAACAAGTGACAAAATGAAATGGAAATGACGTTTTGGCCGGCCGTGGACATAAGACACAGGTTGCACGGGTTTTTTTTTTAAAAACTCGCCGAGTTTTTTGAAAAAGTACAACCTGTACTTTCTGCGAAAAAAACTCGCGGAAAAACTCACGAGTTTTTGGCGAGTGAGCCAACTATGCTTAAAAGAAAAAAGGGTGTGGAGTTTTGTAGGATGCAATTTGTGAAGTTTAAGGGAAAGCAGATGAGACTAAGCTAGCCGCAGCCCCTTTTTGGTGCTCGAGAATGGTAAGAAAGGGTAATCGTGTCATCCTTTGAGGTGGCGATTGGATATTTGGAGGGAATATTAGTTTAAAGCCATTGCAACAAACTAGTTAAAGGTGCTTGAAGATAAATTAAAGACTCCTTGCCTACCACAGCCCCTGAATGATGATAAAAAAAAGAGATAAAATGATGTCGATGGCTTTTGGCAGCATGGAAGTTAACAAGTAAAAATTGAAGGACTCCTAATGCAAGTTGGACACTCCAGCCTTGCTACTCAGCCTTTGTTGGCTTTTTAAACCTTTAAGAAAAGGGAACTGCAGCTTTTGGAAACATTGTATAAAGTCTGAAATTGTCGACTTGGCAGCATGAAGTCAAAAAGGTAATTTCTTGAAGACTCCTAATGTCAATAGGACACTTCAAAGTTCAAACCTAGAATTCAGGTTTAAGTTGGTGCTTTAAGCTTTAAAAAAAGGGTATCGCAGTCTATATTGGATCATTTGGAGCCTATTTAGCAGCTGTACAGCTTGCTGGGTAGATCCTGATGTGTATTCAAGTTTCCAAAGAACAATATTCATTTGTGGGTCCCTCCAGTATGCACTCCATCTCAGCATTAAAAGACATTTTAATATGAGAACAATGGTTTATTAACAGCTTCAACAGTGTTATGATATTTTGAAATAAATTCAATGGTGGTTATCAATGTACGTGTAAACTTATATAAGTATTTTGCTTATATTAGCATTTAGTATGTATATGTCTATCAGCTGTTTGCATTGGTCTGAGTTGCTGAGTTAGATATCATCTATTTAAAGTAAATAAATTATTGCATCAAAGCCGTTGACAATTTGTCAAACATCTGTCAAAATAAAAAAAAGCTCAGTTCATTACATTTTGTGTGGCTTGTTATTTGTTGATGGTAAGCTGTATTTGTCTTTTATGAAAGGTGTTAAATTCTTATTCTTAAATACATAAGTTCACTGTAACGTGTTTGTGTTCCTATTTGGAGGAATGCATTTTGGGTAGATTAAGGCCACAAATAGGTTTACAATTAATAAAAATAATAATGTTACTAATCTGACTTCTTGCCAAGCCATCATAATCATGGGGATTTACATTGTAGGTTTTACATCATTTTCAAAGAAGTGGGCTTCAAATATTAGGACAAATTTGTTTTTTCTTGCGCTGTTCTTAATTTTGCAACTCTGGTCACAAATCATTTTGGGTTCTCAACCTTGTTCTTACCTTTTTAGTTGCTTTGTGCAGAATCTTGTAGCGACCAGCTTGGGAGTTCAGAAGATCTCAGGAATTGTGGTATATGATTCAAGAGAAAAGAAACAATATGATTCCTTGCCACCTATAGAGGTATATCATATATGTATATTTTAACATACTTTTTATCTTTCAGCTCTACTCAAACATAAAATTCTCATCTCAATTGGTCATTTGTGTTATTCACAGAAAAAATAAGATCTCCAAAAAGTAGGAGATTATTAATTTTCAGACCATGGCGAGTAGATTCTGCACTCAGAAATTTTAACCCTAAAACTAGGTAGCTGGAAACTTTAAAACTTCAATCAAAACAATAATCTGCAGACACATACTGCTGAAAATATGAACAACAAATACACAATATTGAACTCACCTGCAACTGTTTTCTCATTAAATATGAAAAGAAATACAATGCACTAGTGCAAAACTGGAATGAATCTCATTCACACCCCTGCCTTTCTTTTACAGATTAAAAGGGTAAATCTAACTAGGAAAATAATCTAATTCTGTGCAGGTAGGTTCACCCTTCCTTATATGAGTCAAACTGCCAAGAAAACTGGAAGTTTCATAACTTATTTACTTAAGCTGAAATAGAACTGTAGCTAAAGATGGTGCCCGGCTAAATCTAAAAAACAAACTTCCAAAATAACTAAAGCAAAGTCTAAACTTACTAATTCGGGAAGAGGATGAGGCTGGTACATGCAAGTGCTGTTCTAAGTAAATCTCGAACAACAGAAAGAGAATGAGGCTGGAGTAAGTCTTAAATGTGGAACAAAAGTTAATTCAATGCTTAAAATATAACCTTCTCATGCAAGTGCTGTTCAAAATATAACAGCATACTAAAAAAATCTGGAGGGGACTAAAGCTGGTGAATGGATGCCTAGGCAAGCATGTGCCCTCTACTTCAGCCTATATACCCAATGTTTCTGTGCCTCTCACACTCCTCCTGCCCACTCAACTGCACCCTCTGCACACTGCTGTGAACATGACAGAGGCTGCTGTGCTGTTTCTCTGGATCTGCTGAAGTGTGCCTCTGCTGAGAAGAACATGGACCGATCAACTAGGTAAAACTCTAACAGAGATACGTCTATTGCTTGAAGATCCAATTCTAAGCTTGAGACAGTAGATGTGGTTGGAATCCTTTTCTCGTTTAATCACATATAATGAAGCTTCCTTTTAATTGCTCAGTTTTCTGTCAGAAAAACAAGAGACAAAACAGGAGGATTTTCACTGACCTCATGAGTGCTTTTTATTTTTACAATGTTAAGCCTGAGCATGCGTGTACACACACACACACACTCACATTTTACAACCTTGGAATAACATCCATATGCCACATAAAACATTCTCCCTGCCATCTATCTTTCTTTACATAACACAGAAATTTATAGCTAGAAGCGATTTCAAACATTTATACCCAAAGTATATAAAACATTCCAACATTATATATTTCTGAATTACTTTGTACTTAAATCCCTATGTACAACCACAACCACAATATGGTTCATTCTAACACACCGTATAAATCAACAAAGATTAACTTTTTTCCCACAGTAGCTACTTGCTGTTATTATTCCATGCACTTGTGTGAAATATATCTCCATCTAAATTCAGAGCTCTTCTTTCTCTCTGATCAATTTTCACACATCTTCCCTTGGTAGGTCTCGTGCTTTAATGCCCCTTGCTCCAATCTAATATGAAATCATCTTCCTTGTGTTGAGAATCATCTGCAAAAAGACAAAGAAATAAATTATATTCATGTTCATAAATGACCAAACCAGGTGAGAAAACCCTAGGTCCTAGGCTATGAAAACCTCCAAAATAAGGAGATTTAAACACGTGAACTAATGATTGTCAGATTGAGAAGGCCACGAAGAGTCAAAGGTAATATTAGGAATGATGCATTAATGAATTCTATATTTTAATAGGGGATCTGATGTTAATATAATGAGTAAGGAAAAATAACTGTAATTGAATAAGTCAAAGTTAAGGCCATCCTGGCTTTTGGTTAGATGCAAATTCCACTTCTGCTTACTTTGGCAGCATAACAAATCAATATGGCTGGTAAACTGTCCATATATTCTTTTTCTGTAATCAGAATGCATAGTACTCTTGGATACCATAATACTTATCAGGAATGCCTTTGTTGAAGGAAACTGTGTTTCATGATTGAGAAGAGGATACCATAGCATTTAGGAGAGAATGTTAAATGTATTTATAATCCATGCCATAATTTGAGAAATATTCCATCAAGCTTCTAGATGGAAACATGAAAGGACCTTACCAACCTATTGCAGAAGGAATGATAACCATTTGGAAGATGAATTATCATTATCTGGAGGATTATTTCCTTGGCAGATAAAAGGATTACAGATTATTCTGTTGCTGTTTCGATGCTGAAATAGAACCCCAAAAAGTTCAAAGAAGTCGAGATTCTTTTAAAATAGAACATGATGACTATTCGCCATATTTCACAAATTCTAAAGGCAAAGATCTAAATGATAAAGGTTGTTATGCCAAGAGGTGTAATTATGGTGGCAGCAAGGGGTGGAGTGTAATGGTGTGAGCATGTTAACAAAACTATTAAAGAGCTGACATATTTTTAAAAGAACAAGAAAAGCTAAAACTGTTAAAGTAAATAAAACAACTCTTAAATAAATAAAAAATAAAATAATTCTTAAATAGTTTTAAAGTAAAATAAAATAACTTTTAAGAAAATAAAAATAATTTTTCAAATAAAAACTAAAGTAAACAATGTAAAATAGTTCTAAAGTAAAATAAAATAACTCTTAAGTAAAGAAGCTTTTTGTAGATAGATGTATTCCAGGTATTATTTACTACATTTTTTATGTTTTTGTATTAATGAACCCAACCCCAAATTTTTTTTTGCTTGAACCTGTGAACCGAACTATCGAACCCGAACCCGAACCCGAACCGGTTGCTTAGCTTTATACATGTTTCTAGCCTTTTTAGTTGAAACTCCTTCGTAAAGCACTAGTTTAATGTGCATCTTGTTTATTGAATGTTATATATTAAAAGTAGTTGTTTTTAGAATACTATAGCATTTCTTATCTTAGTTGTGATGATTGGCATGTTGATGAGTGTTTGAAGTGTAACAAAATGATTTCAATAGAGTTAGCTACTTTCTTGCAGCAACTAATATTCACTACTTGCAGCTGTGGTTGTAGCTTGCTCACAACCAAGGCTATAGTGTGTTTCCAACAAAGTGAGGAACGGATAGTTTTTGGGTAGATGGAAAACGTCGACATTTTTTATGGACAAATGGACCCTACATTTAAAGTTGAAAAAGTCAATGGATTCATCCTTGTTCTTCTCAATGGATTCTACATCACTTCTCTTTATGAGCATGCATAATTATTGTTGTATTGCCCTAGTGGGAAAGTGACTCTTACTTGTCTAAGAACTAGTTTCCTAATTTGCCTATTATTTTCTAAATAAAGTATCCTCCTCCATGTTTGGGAGTAGTAGGATGAGTATAACAGTAGTAGTTTTATATAGCAACAATAATAAAAAACATATAGCATATAGGTGATGAGTTTGCCACTTCGATAGGTGATGAACATGACTTTCGCCCTAGTGAACACTTTCAATAAGGAGTGAATGTTTTTCTATGAAACCAGAAAATGCATTTAGTGTGAACATTACATGGAATTTGGAAGGGTTTGGCTGTTCATTTTTCACTTCCAAATGTTAGGATTCATGCCTCCAACTTTGGGGAATGAATGAGAATTTACTTAAGGAGAGTTTTTAATATGTCATGAGGGTTGGCACTCTTGTTTACCTTCATTGTAAGTGAATTTATGCATTCCAAGCCATTGTTGGAGTGGGGTATGGAGCAAAATGATGTGTAGATGAATGATCTGACTATTGTAACTTGTTGAAGAGTTGTAAAGGTTGTATTTAGGCCTATATTCATCTTTTATGATTGTATTTGATTGTTGATAGTGGAGTTGGAGAGTGATTTGCTCATCCAAATTGGAGTTTTTCCCATTCTAGGGTTTCTTGAGACCAAACTCTTGCATATTAGTCATTGTTGCTTCATTTTCATGTTTCTATTGCTTTGGTATAATTTTGATTGCATGTATATCATTGTCCCATATTTATAAGGATTGTAACATTGGTTTTCATTCAAATGGAGGTTGTGTTGGGTTGTTAGCATAGTGATGTCCATAATTGGTGAGTTGTTTGAGAGTATCGGAATCAATTGATGGATTTAGTGATTGTCAGAGTAGGGCAATGTTTAGATGGATGATTTGACTCTTGTAACTTCTTGAAGAGTTGTAAAGGTCATATTCATGCCCATATTCATCTTTCATGATTGTACATGACTATTAGTAGTGGAGTTGGAGAGTGATTTGCTCATTCAAATTGGAGTTTTTCACCTTCTAGGGTTTCTTTGCACCAAATCCTTGCAGTTTGACCATTGTGTGGTGTATGTTGCTTCATTTTCTAGCTTTCTATTGTTTTGGTATAATGTTTGATTGCATGTATATGGCTATCCCATGCCATAGTGAAATTTGTAATTGGTATGTTGTTTGAGAGTATTTGAGGCAGTTTATGGATTAACAAAATAGGGAGATGAACTTAGTTCTAGATAGAAGGAGAGCAAATAGAGAGCAAGGATAGTCATGCTATTATAATCCTCTCTTTTGTAGTTTTGCAATTACTAGGGTGATCTTGCGACCGCTAGGACAATTTTGATTGTCGAAAGCAGTGGTTTTTCCTTGACATAAACAAACACAACTTTTGATTCTTTGTTTTCTAGTGCACATGAAGACTATGATACACATTGAAAAGGGGAGTTAGAAGTCCATTTGGGGCACTGGGAAGTTTTGGCAAGTATCTATGCATTCGACAAAATATGCAGAAGAACTTAGTTCTAGATTGGCAGAGAGACCAAATAGGGAACAAGGATAATCACAACATTGTAATCCTCTTTTTAAACTGTTCTCCAAATTAATACAATCGGGTTCCTCCATTAATGGAAGTTTTTTAGGTTAAATTGTGTTTTCTAGTATGTTTGTGCATATGAAATTCTTTCTAAGTTGACATTTAATAACCACATAGCTTCTAAAGGATACAAAGTAGTTGTAAAACAAAGCACAAGAAAAAAATGGTGGTTTGTAGTTCACAAAGCATAGTTTTGTAGCATATTACAGATCATTTTGGTATTAAAGAAGGCTAAGTCTGCGGGGATTCAAGTGGAAAGTGCATTTGTATGACAAAAAGAAGGCCTTTAGGTGGACAAGGTATAGTCCCAAGAAATCCAAAGATTGGAACATGCCATTGGAATGAAGATTTTAGACACTTGGATAAAATGAATGGAGGTGAATTTCAATGTCTATAATGTTATTGAAGCTCAAAAGGTTTCTTTTGCTTTCTTGAAAATGAGTTTTCATGCTCTTGTTTGATGGGAATAAACAGAACCTGAGACAAGATATGGAACATCTCCATCTAAAGTTGAAACCAAGGTAGACATCAAAAATTTTGAAGAATGCTGAGATTTTAGACCCTTGGATAAAATGACTGGAGGTGTATTTCAATGTCCACAATGTTGGTGAAGCTCAAAAGGTTTTTTTGCTTGCTTGAAAATGAATTGTCATGCTCTTGTTTGATGTTTTTGAAGACTTGCTAAGGAATAATTTTTATCCAATCAGACATGAATGATGAAACTTATCAAAAGATAAAATAAGCTCTACTATAGGCAAGGAAATGGTCAAAGTGTTCAAGATTATACAACCAAGTTTTATTGGCAAGTGTTGATGAAATGATTAAATTCCTCCTTTTGTGAATGTCGATCCTCATTAGTAAACATCTATTGATTTCCATATTTACAAGAGAGGAAGGAATGAATATATGTATCAATGTGGGAGACGCGTCCCATGAGCGAACGTGTCTCCACTTCAAGGGACGTGTCTCTTTAAATAACTTTCTATCACTTGTTAAACATCGATTAGTCATTTATTTGACCGATGCTATTAATTTTAACACTCCCTCTTAGCTAGGGAAGATAAAACTCCAAACAAGTATAAAGTAATATCACCTAACTCGTGATATCAGAAGATATGGTATGCTTTTGAAAGTGTCAAGTCACATGACATTCTTCATAACACATCTTTATTATTCAATACTCCCTCTTTAGCTAAGGAAAATAACTTCCGCCAAGTAAAAGTGATATCACCTAACTCGTGATATCAGAAGATATGATATGCTTCTGAAAGTGTCAAGTCACATGACATTCTTCATAACATATCTTCATTATGGTATGTGCACTGACATCAAGTCATATGATGTCTACCATAATAATTCATGGCATATCCATGGATATATAATTATCCACCATGATTATCTCTTTTAAGGATCACAGTGATCTTCAAATGACATCAAGTCCCATGATATCCATCAAAGTGTCCAAGAGATACTATCATGACATGTCCACAGATATCAAGTCACATGATATCTATCATGATAGTTCAACTCATCATTGTAGAGTCGTCACTTTACAATGTCACATACATGTGTTCATTATTAGAAAGATCGTCACCTTTCAATAATGTACACAGGGGGAGTAGGCCCATAAGGTCATGGAGTCACATGCATGACAAAAGAGTTTACACATTAAACATCTTTATATATTAGTACAACTTATAAACAATTTTGAATTTCAAACATAATATCAATTTACATACCAAGTTTTCTTCCCGAAGAGTTCAACCTTAACTCTAGAGAGAAGTTGTTGAGTATGTCCACTGTTTAAACATTTGAACTAATATACTCCAACTGGATCACTTTCCTTTCCACCATATCTCTTACATAATGATAGGGGATTTCAATGTGCTTAAATCAAGGAGTCCCACAAGCAATTTACGAAGCCAAACTGCTTCTCTTGCCCCCATAGAGGCTGCATTGTAATCAGCTTGAGCTTTGTGCTACAAAAGACTGTTTTCTGCAGATCCAAGAGACCATAGCCCAATCTGAATCAAAGTATCCAGGTTGATCTAGTTGGTCATTTATGTAAAGAAGATTGTATCCAATAGTGCCTTTGAAGATATCTCAATATATGTTTTACAACCAGAAGGTGAATTTCCTTTGGTTCACACCTGAACTGGTTTAGAGCATTCACTAGGAGCTTCCATTTGCAGCAGGAGTGCTCTATCAACTTAGCTACTGGCCCCTTGTGGCCAGCCCATCGTCAGTCCGGGTGGGGCTTATTTCCAACACCCCCCTTTAAGCCACATTGCGGGTGCTAGGGGCTCTTCTGAAGTTACATCCTGGGACGTGTCGTCATGGAGTCTCTCAACATGACGTCTCATCTCAGTCTTAAAGATGAACAAGGGCTTTCACCTCATATCTCTCTATCTCAGAGAATTTTGCATTACAACAAGTGAAGATGTGACTCCCTCTCAAGCTCTAATTGCATGTATCAGCCTCCTGACCTCCTCGTCCAAAAGCGTCTGTAATACTTGCTTTAGAGAAATGGTTTCCAATGCACACCTCTGTAGAGATTTAGGGCTGTCCTCTTCAACCTCATCCTAGAACACTCTATACGGAACAGGTTTGCGGAGCTACCAATGTTGAATCCAAGTACGCTGACTTGAGCAATTCTTATCTCAACTGCTGAAGAGGATCTTAGCATCAGGCCTTTCATCTTCTTCTCCGTGAGTCACATAACTCCCTCTTGATCCTTGCCTTAGAGTTTGCAAAGAAGACTTTTGGAAGTGAACTCCCTCTAGCCACCAACTTAGTCCCATGGCTGCAAGTTGTGACTTCATGTTTGATCATTTCTTTGGTCGGCATGACTTCCTTACAAGATGCCTCAAGCTTTTCATCACTGAGCAATCTCTTTTCACCTTCTTGTTCCTAGATCTGTCCTGGAAGCATTTTAGAGAGAGATTACTAACAGTTTATAACTATCCAAAGAAATGTCAAGGCTAGAATCATACAAGGTTTACTATCTTAGGTTATAGCATTAATGCATAAGATTTTATGAACAATATTAAAAAATGAATAAATAAATCAATTTATAAGAGAAATATATCAAAAGATCAGAATGAAGGGATAAGGAAGCTTATCTTTAATAAATTCTAATGTAACTCTTTCTTCCATCTTTTACTCCTCTCGAGAGTGCTAAACTTAGCACAACAAAAGACAATCTGAACAATTATAGATTTCTTGAATGCATTATGCAGTTTAGCATAAAAAACTTACCCTCTCCAAGAGTCAAGGCTCTATCACAGTTCATGCATTAGAGAATGATATCGATGTGACCAACTTATCACCATCGAAATTTTAGTTCTCTTTTTATTTCAGTCACACTCAGAAATCTTCACAACTAGCATGAAAAATGACCTGCAAATAATAATTTGAATTTTCAAGGGATCTTATGTCAATGAACACATTTCAAGAGAAAACACGATCTCTCTTTACTAATCACACATTATCCAAATAAATGATATAACAAAAAAAAAAAAAAAATTCAGCCTAGAAAGGCGATTTCAAACAAAACAAAGAATACTTATCCTTTTAAATATTTTGATGGATGCAATTTCTGCACACAGTTTTATACGTTGCTTTTGCGCTCAGATCAGTCCACAATCTTCACGGCTTGAACACAGGCCCCAGACAAGGTTAAATTTGAACATGGTCTTTCAAATTTACAATGCACTCCTATTTTCAGCTGCAATCCACCAGATTATGAAACAGATGCAGCACGCTTACTAGCAATACCCAGAGAGTTAGAGATGGATAAGATCATCACTCATAAAATTTATCAGATTTGTACAACTCAACAAACTGAGTTTCACATAGAAATATAAACAACAAAAACAAATACTTATCTTGATGAAGTCAGACTCTCCTTTTTAGGTCTGCACTTTTCCTGATATAGGACTTCTCAATTTGCTCTGCCCTTAGCAGTGGCGTTGCCTCTGATTAATTCCAAGCAAGATCGTAGTTATTGCTAGCTGATCGACATCACATGTTCGATGCCCCTGACCTTAGTCCAAGTAGATGCATTCAACCATAGTTCGAGGACTCTTCAGGACTCGCCGCAGACTCGGCGGACTTGGGAGTCCGTGGCTGAGCTGAGTCGACTCGCCACGGACTCGGGAGTCGAGTCCAGAAGAGTCCTGGGTCGGGACTCCCGAGTTCGACCTCTGGACTCGGCCTGGTCGGACTCGGGAGTCCTGACCCAGGACTCT
This sequence comes from Sequoiadendron giganteum, assembly GCA_007115665.2. Taxonomy (NCBI): domain Eukaryota; kingdom Viridiplantae; phylum Streptophyta; class Pinopsida; order Cupressales; family Cupressaceae; genus Sequoiadendron; species Sequoiadendron giganteum. The sequence goes on from CM021108.1 coordinate 295,457,979, forward strand.
CGTCCGCGACTGGGGCGTCAAACTGGGTTAAAACCCATACTTTTTTTTTATTTTTTGTTCATTCTAACTTGAGCATTGGTGTTTTTTAGGTCTGCAAATTGGTTTTAGCTTGAAAGAAGGCAGGAGGAGGAGCTAAAAAGATCAAAATAGAGCCAGGTAAGTGATCTAACCGAGTCCAGAGGTTGGACTCGGGAGTCCCAACCCAGGACTCTCGTTCGCGGCTGGGGCATCAAACTGGGTTAAAACCCATACTTTTTTTTAATTTTTTGTTCATTCTAACTTGAGCATTGGTGTTTTTTAGGTCTGCAAATTGGTTTTAGCTTGAAAGAAGGCAAGAGGAGGAGCTAAAAAGATCAAAATAGAGCCAAGTAAGTGATCTAACATTTCTTTTTTTTTTGTTTTCTTGCTTTCAAAATTTAAAAAAATCAAGAAAAATAAGGGGATATGCTGCCAATTTTTTTTTCTATTTTCTTTAATAGCCTAATTCCTACTATTTCTAGCTTGGTTTTGCATTCTTTTTTTTTTGCAAATAAATGAAACTTTGAATCACATTTTTTTGTTGATTTTTTTGCAAACCCTTGCTGATTTTTTTTTTCCATGTTGAACTTGAAACGGCAATGTCGTCTTCAAATCCAAAGGGAATGAGAAAAGACCCTGCATGGAAGTATGGAATACCAGGAACCAAAAAAGGTGAAGTGACATGTACTGGATGTCAGAAATGGATGACAGGAGGAATAAACAGGTTAAAATACCACCTTGCAAGGATACCTGGGCAAAATGTGGAGGGATGCCCTAAAACTACTCTTGAGATTATTAGAGAGATAAAGGCCCTTCTTGCTGACTATGAGCTAAAAAAAGATGAAAGACAAAAAACAAAGAATGCCCTAGCATCAGTGATGAGTGGATCCCCTTCTACACCAACTATGCCTCATGGTGCTACTGCTGCAAGTCCAAGCGTTCGTGCTCCACATTCATCTTTTGGTGAGAGTCCCGAGGGTTCCTATTCTACTGCTAGTGCTGGCCACGGTCCTTCATTAGGACCAAATTATTTTATTCCACGTAATGTTCCAGGAGCACAACCTTCACTTGAAGGTACCGCTTGGAATAAGGAAAAGCATCATGAAGCTAGAATGGCTGCTGCAAACTTTTGGTACTACAATAATCTACATTTCAATGTTGCAAGCAACCCATATTGGGAAGGTTTAGTGAATGCCCTTACAGTTGCAGGAAAGGGGTTTAAGACCCCATCAGCTAAAGATTTGAGTGGGCCATTGCTAGAGGAATCCATAAAGAATACACAGCTTGTAGTTGATGAGCAAAAAAAATTTTGGCGAAGAAAAGGTTGCAGCATTTTATCTGATGGGTGGACAGATGGACGGAACAGAACTCTCCTGAACTTTTTAGTGGCCTCAAATGGTGGATTGGTGTTCCTAAAATCAATAGATGCCTCCCATGAAGTTAAAAATGCTGAGACTTTATGCAGTCTATTGGATGGGGAGGTCCAGGAGGTTGGAGTTGATAATGTTGTCCAAATTATCATGAACAACGCAGTTGCATATGTAGCTGCAGGTAGGCTACTTATGGAGAGGTATCCCACAATTGCATGGTCTCCATGTGCTGCACATTGCTTGGACCTATTGTTAGAGGATATTGGGAAGATTTCATGGGTCAAAAGAGTGGTTGAAGATGCAAAAAGTGTTACAAAATTTATCTACAACCATACTTGGGTGCTTTCTTTGATGAGGAAATTCACAAATGGCAAGGACCTTGTGCGACCTGGAGTGACACGATTTGCTAGCCACTTCCTCACATTGCAAAGCATTCTTGGTGCCATTGGTCATCTCAAGCAAATGTTTGTGTCCGATGCTTGGAAGGAGTCCTCATTTTCTAGTAGAGCTGAAGGGGAGAGGATTGTTAGCATAGTTTTTGATGAGACATTCATCAAAAATGGAGAGGAGCTGATGGGGGTAAGTAGCAATCACACAAAAAAAATTATACATGATAATCTATTTGCTGTTTTTTATTTTTTGAGGGGTTAATTTTGTTATAATTTAACATTTGATTTCATTTTTTTTAGGTGACAGAGCCTTTGGTGAGGGTTCTTCGTATGGTGGATGGAGATGGCATGCCAATGGGTTTCATCTATGAGGCCATGGATAGGGCCAAAGAGGCCATATCACGTTACTATGGCAGCAACAAAAAGAAATATGAAATCATATGGCGCATCATTGATCGGAGATGGACAAACCAACTCCACCAGCTGATTCATGCCTTTGCCTACTTCTTGAATCCAAAGTTCTACTTCTCAGACTCATTTAAAGCGGATGAGGAGGTCATGGACAGTGTTGTCACTTGCATTGATAGGATGGTGCCTGATAGTGAGCTGAGAGATAAGGTGCTTGATGAGTTGGAGGTGAGATTTGTTACATCTTATTTATGAATTTGCAATGTTGAGCCTTGACTATCTATGAATTTTCTATATTTGATTTACTTTTTCTTTTATCTATTCAAGGTCTACAAGGGTGCAGAGGGGAGACTCTTTTCCTCCCAACAAGCAATTGAAAGGAGAGGAAAACAACAACCAGGTAAAAATTGAAATTAGAAACTTGATTCTTACATATAGATTTTTACTTTATTCTTATTTCTTAATACTTATATTTTTTAAACATGTTTTTGTAGATCTATGGTGGGAGAACTATGGTGCTAGCACACCAAATCTTCAAAAGCTAGCCATACGTGTCTTGTTGCAGCCATGCAGTGCTTCTGGGTGTGAACGCAATTGGAGTTTATTTGAAAACATTCACACAAAGAAAAGAAATAGGTTGACTCAGCAGCGCCTAAATGATTTAGTTTTTGTTCAGTACAACCTTCGCCTTCAAACTAGGAAGGTGGAGGGTGTTTCACACGAGTCCGTCAACTTGGATGACATTGATCCATATGGTGAATGGACTATTAATGAACAAAATGATGAGGCTGATGTCTTACTTACTGATGAGGATATTGCTGAATTAGAGAGAGCAGCAACAGAAGAAGAAGAAGTAGCAAGATTGGATGCCATGGAGGACAACGAAGACACATTTGAATATCATTTTTCCCCTGCTCGATCTCCTAGTCCTCGTTTGGATACTACAACACGGGCACCTTCTAGTTCTAGGCCTCCAAAATTGAGTACCATTGGGAGGGGAAAGAGGAAGATGTAGATTATATGTGGTTGTTAATGTTTTCCTCTTTTTGACATGATTATATGTAAACATTTATAAACTTATGATGTTGTTATACATTGAAAGTGAAACTATGAGTATTTGATGACAATGAATGATTAAATTTCAATTATTGAGTGTTTGATGATCATATGACATGTGTAATCTTTGAATTATGAATGTTTGATAATCAAATTAAGCTCTTATATTCTCTAAATGCATTAATTTGTTCTTGTTTTTTTTGTAAAACTACGGTTTTTTTTTTTGCCGAGTCTTTGCCAAGTCTTTTCTCGAGTCCGTCCCGAGTCCCGAGTCCGAGTCATATTTTTGGGTTGCCAAGTCCGCGGCGAGTCCGAGTTTTCCAACTATGCATTCAACCATGATCCTAATTACTCCTTACTGACGCACAAAAGACAAGCTACAGATCATTCATGACCGTAGTCTTCAATAAGGCCAAAGTCGGAGGCTTGGCCAAGGCTTTACACGAAGATCTCTGCCCAGATGGTAGAAAGCTAGTAATGTTGCAAGAACTTATCAAACGCCTTCAAGTCAATGATTGACAACAGTGCATTATGATAAACCTGGCATAAGTTGCAATTTTTAGAAGTGTTCACACCTCCTTCAGACTTCAACGACACTCCAATAATGCGGTAGACCCAAGTCCCTAACTCCCTGGTGGCAACTTCTCCACGGTAGCACTAACTATTTTCCCGATGGCATACATTAAAGGGTGGAATCATTATAATTGTTTGTCTTATTCCAAATGAGTATGTGCACTCAGCAATTACAACAGCCCAACGCCTTTGTTAATCCCATTCTTCCGTGAATATGATGTATGTTTAATTCAGCATATTGCAATGTATGTGCTCGACTGTGTGACCGCGGGTAAGGAGAGTGCGTGGACTGGGTGTTCTTCGTTTGGGGGTGTTTGCGGGTTAATATGCGCCTGGAACGGTAATGACGACAATGGCGCCCTTGCCAGTGGCGTCATTCCAAGACTTCCTGATCGCTTAAATCGTTGTTACCCGTGTGTACCTACTCCCAACGAAGCCTTGAAGTGGATCACTTGTGATGCTATGGAGTAACGGGTTGCAGTTGCAGAAGATTCAAAGATGCCAGGTAATGACGCGGATTGCTTAATTGGTAATGACGCCGGCCAGAGCCAACGGCTCTGCCTGGACGGCGTATAACTTAGCTACGCATCCCTTTAGGATGGTGCCGACCTGAGACTACTAATTGATGACAATCGTGGCATATAGTCTTGATTCCACTTCAAGTCCCGATACCTTCAGTCGAGCGCCCTTGAGATGTCTCAGATTAATAGCAAATTGGTGATCGATCCTGGGACCTGTGTTTGCTATGAATTTAATCGGATCTTCCTGACGTGGCTCTGATACCATGTTGATGAAATGATTAAATTCCTCCTTTTGTGAATGTCAATCCTCGTTAGTAAACATCTATTGATTTCCGTGTTTACAAGAGAGGAAGGAGTGAATATATGTATCAATGTGGGAGACGCGTCCCATGAGCGGATTTGTCTCCACAAAGTGGAGACATGTCGGCTCAAGGGACGTGTCTCTTTAAATAACTTTCTATCACTTGTTAAACATCGATTAGTCATTTATCTGACCGATGCTATTAATTTTAACAGCAAGCCATGTTACTTTGCATGGACTTGGAGGAGGTAGATACCCTTACCAAATGCCTTGGTGAGTTGCATTCAAATCTTATGAGAAGAGTCATTACTGCTAAGCCAGCTGATTTAGATGACACTTGTGTATTGGCATACTACATAGAGGACAAAAGGAAGTAGGGTGAGGGAGAAACTTCTAAATAGGGACAACAACAAACAAGGACCAGCCAAAATAAAAGAAAGGCAAACCCGTCAAGAGATGGAAAGATTAAAAAATAACTCTGCTGTTTACCAATGCAAGGACCCCAAAATGTATTGTTCTCATTGCAATATTGATGGTAACACCAAAACAAGTCTTGGAGGTTGCACCCAAAAAATAAATCTGAGGATTCCAAAAACTCCATGACTACCATAGAAAGAGGTAGAAATATAGGACAGCTCAGACATTGATGAGAAACTAGGATGTATAGCTGCAAGGATCACTATGAGTGAACAGGAAGGTGCAAATTTCAGTTTGCTATTAATGGGATTGGGGTTTCATTTATTTCTCATACTAGCAAGAAGACCGAGTGGTTAGATGAGTTGATGGCATCATTTTGGAAGGTTTTTCATGAGCTTCCTAAAAGAGAGGTAGAGCAATGAGATATGCCCAATGAGGTTTATCATGAGATTCACTTGCTTCCTGTTTCTTCTCTATCCAACATAGAATTGTATGGACAATCACCAATGGAAAGCGATGAGATTAAAAACAGCTTCAAGAGTTAAGCTCAGACATTGATGAGAAACTAGGATGTATAGCTGCAAGGATCACTATGAGTGAACAAGAAGGTGCAAATTTCAGTTTGCTATTAATGGGATTGGGTTTTCATTTATTTCCCATACTAGCAAGAAGACTGAGGGGTTAGATGAGTTGATGGCATCATTTTGCAAGTTTTTTCATGAGCTTCCTAAAAGAGAGGTAGAGCAATGAGATACGCCCAATGAGGTTTATTATGAGATTCACTTGCTTCCTGTATCTTCTCTATCCAACATAGAATTGTATGGATAATCACCAATGGAAAGTAATGAGGTTAAAAACAGCTCCAAGAGTTATTGGAACGTGTGATATGCCAAGCACTTTGCCATGTGATCTGTCCATTGTGATGGTAAGAAAGAAGGATGGCTTTTGGAGGATGTGTATTGATTACTAGGTTCTCAATAAGATCACCATAAGGAACCGTATCCTCTCCCAAGCATAGATGACTTGCTGGACCAACTTCAACATGCAAATTCTTTCACCAAATTGGGTTTTAAAATTTAAGTTACCAACAAGTTTGGATGAAAGAGGAGGATATGTGGAAAACCACCTTAAAAACCAAGCAAGTGCTCTATGAATGGTTAGTTCTTCCTTTTGGTTTGTGTAATGGCACTTGCTAGATTTATGCATTTGATGAATGGTGTTTTGAGAGAGTTCATAGATACATGTGTCATAGCTTAATATAAATGACATTCTTGTTTTTAGTGCAACATGGGAAGAACATTTTAGTTTAGTTACAAGTTTTGGAAGTTTTGAACGAAAAATAACTCTTGTGCAATTTGAAGAAGTGTGAGTTTGCAAAATAATCTTTAACATATTTGGTACATATAGCTGGAGGAGGTGAGTTGAGAGTGGATCCTACAAAATTAAGAGGCAATCAAGAATTGGCCCATGCCCAAGAGTGCCATAAAGCCAAGGAGCTTTGTAGGAGCCACTCAATATATGCATGAGTTCATTTTGACTTTCTCTTCTATAGCTGCTCTTCTACACTTAGTTGTAGCATTGGGTAAGAACTTTTATTAGGGTAAGCTACATGACGATGCTTTTGATACTTTGAAGAACAAGATTTCCAATGCTCCAGTGTTGTCCTCACCTAATTTGCAGCTGCCGTTTTCGGTTGAGATGGATGCTAGTGAGTATGCTTTGGGTGCCATTTTGTTGCTAGTTGGCAAACCTGTTTGCTATCATTTAGAGGTCTTCACTTCAATGGTATAGGGGTATCTGGTGTAGAATAAGGAGCTCAATGCAGTAGTCCATGTTGTTAAGAAATGGGGATACTACCTACTTGGGAAAGAAACTATAGTTCATGTGGACCATAGACCTTTGCAATATTTGTAGGCTCAAAACAAGTTGCATCAAGCAAGATAGTACAAGTGGACGATTTTTCTACAAGAAGTCCATTTTGTGTCCAAGTATAAAAAGAGAAGTACAAAAATAGTGGTGGATATGTTATCTAGGTTACCAATTTCAAATTATTTTTCAGCTTTTACTATTATTTCACAGTTAGAGCCTTTCACAAAAGAAGCCTATGGAGAGGAATATGAACAAGACTCAGATTTTGGGAAGAAGTTTAAACAACTCCAAGTAGAAGAAGTTGCAAATAATGATGAAGACTTCTACCTCAAGCAAGGGCTATTCTATAAACAGGGCAAAGTGTGCACGCTGAAGGCACATTGACTTCTACTCATGAGGGAGATGCATACCTCTGAAGTGGTGGGTCATTTCAGTGTTGTAAAAATGGCAGCCATTGGCAAATCTGTGTATTGCCATACAACTTAAGTAGAACTAGTAAAGTTAATTAGAGGATGCAAGTTGTGTTGAACTTGCAAATCCAAGATATTAAAGGAAAGATTTGTGGGTAAGTAAGCATGGTAAATGTTGTATGTTAAACAAGATGTTTAGCAAGATGTGTATTCTAACCTTGTGTAAGAAAAAAATTACTAGAAAAGATTGCGAATGTGTGGGTGCATGTGGGTTGCCAAAATCAGTTGTTTTAGATAGAGATACTCAGTTTGTTGGTAGGCTTTGGTTCACTTTGTGGGAGAAAAATGAAACCAAGCTCCAAAAGGTATGCCTTCCATCCCCTAATGGATGGGCAAACAAAGATGGTAAATAGGACCCTAGTGCATGTCATAAGAGGCTACAACGATAGGTTCAAAGGCTTGGGACAAGTCCTTGCCTTGCCCGCAACACTCATACAGCAAAGCAGCCAATTCCTAAGTGGGCCAGTCTACCTTTTGAAGTATGTTTGGGTTATGTGCTTATTGGTCCATTTGATGTTGCACTTGAACAATAGGATGTACAAGTGAAATTGGATTTAGAGGTGGCAAAAGCAGCAAGATTCATTGAGAGGGTTTGCCAAATCCAACTCAAGGTGAGAGCACAACTAGAGAGCACGTAGTTGAAATGCAAGTAGAGACATGATCAACATCATTTGGGAGTCTCAAGGTGGGAGATGAAGTATGGCTGTCCATAGGAAAAGAGCGGATACAAGGACATGCTAAAAGACTTAACCTCTAAGGTATAGCCCTTTCAACATCTTAGAGGCAGTTGGGGAGAATGCATTTAGGTTTGACTTCCATCTTTTCATAAAACTCCTTTCAGTGGTCAATTGTAAATACCTTTAGCTGTATGAACCATCCATGTTGGATGATGAAGAGGATCTGGGGCTACCTTTGTTGGAAGACTTGGTCTATGACAAGTAAGCAATACTTTCCAAGGATGTGGTGCTACACCAAAAACAAAGGGAGATGACGAGTTTTGGCAAGTGGAACTCAAAAGGACAAATAATCAGTCAAGCCTGATGGTACTCCAAGGAGAAGGCGAGAATAATGTTTCCTCACTTAGTGTCTGACTGAGCTTTTGTGGGACCAAAAGCCTTTCTATGAAGGGAGGTATGATCCATAAAGGACACAGAAGTCATGAACATGAATCAGGACTTTTGTTGTTTGATGACAGTTGAAACTGCCTGTTGTCAGCAAGAGGCAGTTTTGAAGTTACCTGGGTGGTTCTGCAAGTTTCACTATGACACAAACAGACAGTAGGGGAAATGAATAGACATGGCTTTTGATGCTTCATTTTTGATGTAGGAGGATTATAGTGCATGAGAGAACCATACCATGGATTGAAAAGGGGAGTTAGAAGTCCATTTGGGACTCTTGGAAGTGTTTATGCATTCAGCAAAATAGGGAGAAGAACTCAGTTATAGATTGAAGGAGACCAAATAGAGAGCAAGAAAAGTCATAGCATTGTAATTCTCTCATTGTAATTGTTTTCCAGATTAATACAACTGGAATGTGCTATTGCACCTACCGAGTTGTTTTTTCCTCCATTAATGGAGGTTTTCCAGGTTAAATTTTGGTTTGCAGTGTGTTTGTGTGTACATGAAAAGCTTTGCTTTCTAAGTTGAAATTCAATAATCACAAGTAAGCAATACTTTCCAAGGATGTGGTGCTACACCAAAAACAAAGGGAGATGACGAGTTTTGGCAAGTGGAACTCAAAAGGACAAACAATCAGTCAAGCCTGATGGTACTCCAAGGAGAAGGCGAGAATAATGTTTCCTCACTTAGTGTCTGACTGAGCTTTGTGGGACCAAAAGCCTTTCTATGAAGGGAGGTATGATCCATAAAGGACACAGAAGTCGTGAACATGAATCAGGACTTTTGTTGTTTGATGACAGTTGAAACTGCCTGTTGTCAGCAAGAGGCAGTTTTGAAGTTACCTGGGTGGTTCTGCAAGTTTCACTATGACACAAACAGACAGTAGGGGAAATGAATAGACATGGCTTTTGATGCTTCATTTTTGATGTAGGAGGATTATAGTGCATGAGAGAACCATACCATGGATTGAAAAGGGGAGTTAGAAGTCCATTTGGGACTCTTGGAAGTGTTTATGCATTCAGCAAAATAGGGAGAAGAACTCAGTTATAGATTGAAGGAGACCAAATAGAGAGCAAGAACAGTCATAGCATTGTAATTCTCTCATTGTAATTGTTTTCCAGATTAATACAACTGGAATGTGCTATTGCACCTATCGAGTTGTTTTTTCCTCCATTAATGGAGGTTTTCCAGGTTAAACTTTGGTTTGCAGTGTGTTTGTGTGTACATGAAATGCTTTCTAAGTTGAAATTCAATATTCACATAGCTTCTAAAGGGCAAAAAGTAGTTCTAAAACAGATCATAAGCAAAGATTTAACAATCAGGTACAAAAGTTTAACAATATATAAAGTAAATGGAATGATATCCCCTTGTGGGGTTACATAAAACAATTCTCATATGCCAAAGTGGCATATAGCTTAGTCATGATCTTATAAACAATATTTACCTTGTTTATTACAGTGGCAACAGGAAACTATATGTTTTCAGATGCTGGTTAGGGACTTAAGAGATAATCAACGTTTAATCTTTATCAAATTCAGATCTAACCATCATATGTTTGATAGAGAAAAGGTTTTCAACAGGAATTTATTAGTTAAAATATTTTCTTTTTTGAGTAGATCTTTACTTATGATAATCTGGACTGAAATGTAAGAGTGGCATGTTCTTTTGTTTGCAGGTGTTTGTAAATCCAGAATGATTTAGGTGGGATGTTGTGCCATTGGAAACAGGAAAAATGAAAAATGATAGTTTGCACACTCACATAAGTGTCCTCTAAATGATATCAACTTCAAATAGATTTTTGACCTATAATAGTCACACTGAATGGCATACACGTTGATTTATATTTCAGTTTTTACATTTCAATATCTATTTATTGGCTATCAATTCTTTTGTTGACAGTAAAGAATATCATTCTTTGAAGTTGTGGGTTAAGACAATAATGTTGTCTGTTGAACAGTTTGTCCAAATTCATTTTGAATGTAAATCTCTTTCAATCAACCCTTTTAGTGAAGGTTTGAAAAATACAGAGTGTAGATAACAATCACATTTCAAAATATCTGATAAAACGAACATAAAAGAACAGTGAAGTCAACTATGTGTAGAGTACATTTGGTTTTCGTTTCTTAAGAAAAACTCTCTTTTTACAAGTTTCAGTTCAAAAGAATACAACTTGGGCCTACGGGAAGCACACATCACCACTGACTTTTACATAATTAAAAGAAAAAAGGAATGCGCCTAAACATATTGGACTAATATAACCAACTAGAATGGCTTAACATTGAACTTGTACTCACATAATTTCTGAAAGGGAACTTTACATCAAACTCTATAGTTGTAATGCTTTGGGCACTTAAAAGCTCTTGGCTTATACCATTGAAAGGAAAGTGTAAGGTTAAATTTTAGAGAAACATTACGGTTATACCCCAAGTAAAATTAGTTCTGGATGTACAGTTAGGAGGAGCCATTGAAGTGAGTCCCATTGATTTTCGACAGATTTGGAGATGTCCTTCCTTCACTCTAGGATCAGAACAGAGAGTGGAGGGAAAGATTGTAGTCTGAAGGATATGTAACTATGGGTTGGGCTGTAGATGTATTCTAATCTTCTTGTTATAACTCTGAACTGATGGTGCATGCCCTTAGAAACTGAAATTTGGATATATAACGGTGATAACTTCCATTATTAAATCATATATTCGGTTTATGATTAATATCTTTGGCAGATTTTCCAAAGTTCAACCAAAGTTTGATCTTGGCCTTTTTAAACACAAAATTCTGTACATAAAGCATAAAGATGTATCTTCATGTGTATCGGAATATAAAGATACATTGAGATTTAATGGTGTAGACACTCATTTGACAATTTGAACGTCGTGATCGTTTGATCTACTGCCTCCCAAGTTTCACTTCAAAGCGCCATGCAGATTTATAATTTAGATGAACGTGGACTGTGAAATGTATAATGTAGTTTGTATTAATAGTATAAAAAAGTACCGTATGTAATAAAATAGTTATGGTATGGCAAGTTACACTCATTTTTTTATATGGGCAATATGGCATACTTTTTGTCTTGAGGGGATTTTTAAAAGGTTTATTTGGGCCTATGTTCTATTTTTGTGGTTAATGGTCAAATGAAACGGTCACTCAGCTCTTTATAATGTATAACAAAATTTGAAGTGTAATATATTGAATCATTTTTTTCAATATATTTTTTCATGCTAAATTAATTTTAGATTCATATATTTATTTTATATTCATTAGTTTATAATGTTAGATGTGTTGATTATTTGTATTGGAAGACTGCTACTTTGCAGTGGTTTGGAAGGATTACAACATGATTATTTCTTATCTATATATAATCATTTTATATTATATTTATATTGGATTTTTTTTGAATTATATTCATAATTTCAAAAACTATATCATATATTTTAAAAAATCTTATTGTAGTTGACACTAATACCTAGTAGTTGAGTGAGGACCAACACTAAAGTGACTTAGATCTGATGTGAATTTAATCCAAAATTGATGCATCAATGTGAAATAGACACAATTATAGATAGTTTTGAATCTCAGTGTTCTATAATGATAACAACACACACCTGATCATGTACATTAAAACTAAAACATAGTCAATTTATATTGATGAGGGGCTACTCCACCCAACACCCACACATAACACAACAATAGATATCAATACAAAAAATGCATGAAGGAAAACAACCCACTTTCAATTTCTTCCAAAAAATAAAATTACAAATTCATAAATTACAATGCTACAATCACATGGGTTTGTTTCAATACAAAGAAAATCAACTCACTAATAAAACTCTATAATTCGAAGTCACAATCTGCATTAATGGAACCACCTCCTATAACCTCTATTCAACCCTTTATTTGACATCAATAATTGCCTTAGAATGTTCAGGAAAGTGTAACTCGCCTTTTTCTTTTGGTGCTAAAAGTCTAGCTGTTCAATTTCCCGCTTAGAAGATATTTTCTTGAAATTCATTTTTCGGTGGAACAATTTTTTAGAGCCATAACTTGACTTGGGTGTTCGATTTGCTATTATAATATGTTACTTCATCCATTTTTCGAGCCTTCTGAGGCTTCTAAGGTTTCAAATTTGAACTCGAAGTATAGGAGATTTTTGTTGAAAGAAATTATAATATCTTCCAAATTGTATAGGATATTGAGATGATTCTTTTACCATCAAATGCATTTTTCAATTTCGCTGCTTGGGGTAAATTTATAGGTCCATATGTGCTTGTTTAGGTTGACTTACTAAAAATAGTGACTTTTTTTACTTTTTCGGATTTCTAATTGTTTTTTGAGTGATGCAAGATTGCCCTTACACCATTGGATGCTCTTGCATCATATATTAAAAAATAAAATTATAAAATAAGTAAATAAAAATAACTCTTCAAATAAAATTAAGGTAAACAATGTTAATAAAATGAAACAATTATTCAGTAATTTTAAAGTAAAATAAAATAACTAATAAAATCATTTAAGAGTGATATCTCTCTAATTATTTTAGATAGATGTATTTAAATTACTTATATTATAATTATAATTTTTTAAATAATTCTTACTATAATTAATCCTAATATAACTTAATAATTGGTGTGAAAAATAACACTAAATTGATCTAGATTTGATACGAATTCGACCCAAAATTAATGTGTATATAAAATAGAAATTGATTTTAAATCAAAGTATTGTCGAGTCTTCTAATCCATATGATTTCCTCCAATTAAAAAAAATCAAAATATATAAAAAACAATCAATTTCCAATACACATCCAACACTAATTAATATGATAATATAAACAATAAACAAAAATAACAGAAAAAATAACTTTTTTTCGTATTTTTTGAATGGCCATAAAACTACATTGCAAATATTATGTTTAAAAGCCAACTCTACTTTTGAATTTGGATTACAAAGCACTTAGTGCACAAATGGATGACTTTTTGTCAATCTCTCTCACAAATTATGCGACTTCTCTCCTATTTCTGATTAAGCAATAAGTTTAAGCCCCCTTTAATAGTTAAAATTTTATTTCCTAGATTCTAATTACCCTATTATTTTAAAAAAATATTTCATATTATACATTATAATTAATAATTTTTCATAAAAACATCTATTTTTAAAATGAGAAGAAGCAAATAAGAAGCATGAGGTAATTAATTTATTTCTTTTATACTATTAGACTAAAGTATAGTTGGGGTGGACAAAATATTTCACCTTAGATGTTATATATTTCAAGATTAAGTTGAAATTGAGTTATATAGCTACATGCCAATCAACGTAGCTATATGTTGAGCTTGACATATAAAAGTATCAATATCTAATCCATGGTATGCTCTTGTAATTCAACATTAACTCGCTAAAGTGTAAAATAGACAACTCTTGAAAAACGTAAGTTGTTTGCGAATGATGTGTTTATGACCATGACACTGCTTCAATTACAATAACTTGCTAAAATGTACGTTAGACAACTCTTGAAAAATGTGGATTGTTTGTGAATGGTGTGTTTATGACCATGCCACATCTTCACTTCTCTTTTAACTCATTACATGTAACATATTAGTGCTTCAACCTACACACTTCTTTGCTCTTCATCAACCATGAGTGTGTCGACACTTAGAAAAAATCTTTCGGGACACGAGCTAAAGTGCAGCCAAAAGATGATAAAATACCAAAATTTTCAAGTGAATATCATACATAATCTTTTCTCTCAAATATTAGATCAACATGTTCAAATTACAATGATTGGTATGAGTTCTAATCATTAGAACTACTTAAGCTTTTGTAGCATTCTTGTTTGACATATTCCACACAGAACTAATGCTTTGCTTAGATAGAATTGAAAATGGATGATTCCTATTTGAAGGCAAGTAATGGGTGTCAAGTAAACAACATTCCTATCTAGGTAAAATCTAAAGACTCGTTTTGATAAGAGATAATTTGATGAGGTAGAAGCATAGAGATTTATAATAAAAGCATAATTATTTACTCGACAATAATTTGTGTGGCCTAATCTATGTTGTTGTTTCATGATGTTATTTGTGTTTCTTTCTTAGACATTGTTTTAATCTTTAGAAAAGTGGGGTTTTTTGAAAATTCTTTTGTTTGGTTTATAGTTTTTATCAAAAAAATATTTAATTTTAATAAAAAAAATAATGATTTTGTTTAAGAATTTTTGTTTCGCCTCTCCAACATCAAAGGAGGCATAATGAATATTTATTAAGAGACCATTCTCTTCTTGTATACATATTTGAAAACACATCTAAATATCATATAATACTATCAATATTATAAAAAGTGCACAGGTTGGGTCTATATTTGTTAATTGACTATTATTATAGGGATAAAAACATTTTGTATAGATAATCATTAATAATATAAAATAAATACAATAAATTTTTAGATAATTTGTTAAGTTGGATATGATAAATCAAATAAGATAAATACATATTGAAATGAAATTGACATGTATTGAAATTAAATTGAAAGGGATTATGGCTTACTTGATTTTGTTGGTCGATAGAGAATTGCTCATTAATTTTGACCATAAGCTATTAATCCCAACTCAAAATTGCTTAAAATTGGACATATAAGAAGAATAACCATTGAATTTGAATTAGGTCAACCTTATATTTTATGGAGGACACAATCACTTGTGATATAGTCTAGATGATATGATTTTGTCTTGGGTGATGCAATTCTTTCATCTATGGAATTTTATCAAAACCCATTTCCTTGATGTATATTTGAAGTAAGGATAATTTGGTGTCAATAAGCACCTTTGGGACTTGCGACACAAGGACTGAAGTTCAAGATTTCCTTATGCCTAGGTTAGTCAACAATGATAAAATAATATAGTTGTGGTGTTGGATGCTAGTGTAGACAGAGTAGTTGATATGTTGAACCTACAAGTATTAGTGATAGATAAACAAGAGTGTTGTCTTAAATGCTGAAAAATGTTTTTCGATGATATTTGATTTTTATTGGATTATTTGATTAAAATGAACTAGGTTGATGCCTTTTAATACACATCATTAATCACATAACTCAAGGTCTTTAATACTTGGGGCTACCTAAGAACATTAAATTTCATGCAAATTAATTAATTCCAGAAGGCTCCCCCTTAAGAACATAAGCATTTGTATGAAGTAGTGTAAAAAGAAAGGGAAAAAGTGCTACATTTTTTTCAACATTTTGTCCCTACTTTGGTGTGTGCAAAAGGAGGTGCGTATACATGCCAAAATAGAAAGAATTGAAAAATAAGTAAGGATACTAAGTTTTTAGAATTTGATATGTTGGAATAATTATTGACTTCCAACTTATGAAAAGTGTGCATGGAATGAAATGTAATCACTAATAATATGAACCCTCAAATTTATGGAGTACAAATCAAGGTTAGAAAAATGAAAATAAATTTGACTGAAAATTGATTGTGAAATAAAGTATGATATATAAACATAAAACTTAGTAAAGAATTTGTAGATATTGTATACTTACCTATGTGTGTCATCAACGTGAATGAAAGGTGTGAATGAGAAGATGCACTTATGCTTTTGTCCCATTGAAATTGTAATGTCCCCTTCTCACACTTGAGTAGTGAGGTTGTCCATTAGCCTATTCCAGAGTTCTCGTAGGCTAGTTGGAGTTGATTAGGGTACTCAGTAGCCAACATTGGGCTCAGTGTTGGTTTTTGGTAGGACTTTCTATTTATAATAGTGTCTAGGTTGCAATGCTTACTATTTATAGTAAGCCACATGTCATCTTAGTGAACTTTAGTTTTGTCCCAGTTTGTGTTTTGGTGACTACTTACTATTTTTAGTAGTTGCTATTTATAGTAAGTCTATTTTGGGCAACTAGTTCGAGGCCCATATTGCTTCAACAATGCTATTCAAAAGGTGGCATTGGAGAGTCTAAGGTTGGATTATTTAATATTTTCCTTTTATCAGTCACTTAAGTTATTTTTATAAAATAACTTTATAACTTAAGTGAAGGTGTTGTTGGTCATCGTAAAAAGCACCTTGGAGCCTATTGTTATAACTTAATGTCGTTTTAGAAGGCTACAAAAGCGAAATAGTTTCCTTATGAGCATTTGGACACCCAAGGGAGGTATAAGATGTTTTTAATTATAAAATTTTTTAAAGGTTCATGAGGAGGGTGTTGGAATTGGAGGGAAAAGTGTTTTAAACCTAAAGGCTGCCCTAATTTTCCCTCTTACTCTCTATAAAGTTTAATTTTGACTCTCATTTTCTCATCTTTGAATTGGCAACTTAACAAGATGCTATTGGGATGTCTCCAAAGTACTTTGGCTGCATGTTGAGGACAAAAACCCTTGTCATATTGAGTTGGTTTTGGTGGTGAAAGACCCACCCTAGCCAGATTTGAGTGGTTCCATCCAGGGATCACATTTGGCTTCCAAAGTTTTGATTTTTCAGAGTTTAGGGTGGTTAAAGATGAAGATTTTTGTAGTCTTTTGATGTGGGTTTGTTGGTAGGCATTTGGTTTGGTGTGTGGATCATTTTGGTGGTGATTTGTAAGCATTTTTGAGTGATTTTTGAAGTCTAATTTGCATTATCAAAAGTTTTGGAAACTTAGTTTTATTAGTGGCTGAAAGAGAAGATTGCTCATTGCTCCATGCACACTCGAGATATCATTCTGGGTATTCACTAAATGGATTCTTCAATTTTGAGTGCCCTGTTTCAAGCATACACATGATTTATTTGGTGAAGAACTGACTTTTCTAGGTTGGTCGCCCTTGCTAGGGGGTTGTACCTTTCCGGGTATTTGTTGTTTGGTAATCTAATGTACACTTTTCAATGTTCGTGGTGCTTGTTCTTCGACGTTGGAGACTTTTACGTAGCTAGGATTTCGTATACATGATTTTTTATGCCATTCTATTGAAGTTGCTGTTGTTAGATGCTCATTTCGAGGTTTGAATATTGTTTTATCATGTCTGATATAGCACTATATTTATCTTATCACAATTTGAAGACAATTGCTCTTACTATAAGTTGTTATCTATAATGAAAACATTGTTTCCTATTAGTTTCCCTTTCTATTTGCCATATTCTCTATGCTGTTATACATCTTGAAAATGCATTGGAAAACATATATAAAGACATCAACAATAAACAATTAGCAAACAGTGAGTTCAAAAAATATTAGGGGTGTATGTTACAAAAATATGTTCAAGAAAAGTAAATGATAAATATAGAAAATGAATAAAATAATAAATCCAACAAAATTAGGTGGATGTAGGTCTATCTCAATACAACCACAAGATGCATCGCATAAATCAATTTTCAATAAGGATGTATTCTTTGAAATGACCAACTTAGATGTTGTGACTTGCCTTTCATTTTCCCGTTCTTGATATTCTTTAGTGGGTATTTGCTTGTGCATATTTACTTCATTTGCATTGATGTAAGATGTGCTAGGTGTATCATTATAATTTTCAAGAAAACTAATATACTTGTTATAAATATAATTGGAAGAATCCTAATAATATGTTTTCATTTGAGTAAACTCATTATGTTGAGATTCTAAAGATGTATTTTCATGATCATAAATATCCTCTACTTTATACACATTTTTTGTCAATAAGATTTTGAAATTTATGCTCTAGTGTGATGCACCTATCCTTTGTATATCCACATGTACAATGGTAACCACAAAATATATTTCCTTGAAATATTGTGGGATACCTTTATATGCATCAATTGGTTTGAGGGAAGGTATTATGATGATTTGATTTTGTAAAATTTTCTTTAACACCATTGTTGGAAGCTTGTGTTGTCATTGACATCAATAGATCTTTGTTGTTGCATTGATGCCAACCTATGGAGATGCTTTGATTGGTTGCATTATGTTGTCATTAGTAATATCATTGATCTCAAACTCTAGTGTCGCCTTAATGAACATATGTTTGTGGATGCTCAACCTCTTGTGTGGTTGAGATGTTGAGAAGGTGTTGTAGATGTTGAAATGATGTTTATGGTGCTTGGTTTCCAAGTGCTTTTGAGAAAATTTGAATAAAAGAGGAAACAACATGATAAAGAGTATGTATCTTGCGGGGTCAAGCATCAAAAATGGAATATCCTCACAAATTTTATATTCAAGAGTGTTATATCCATGTATCTCACGAGGTCAAGTTTAACATTCAAGGAAGATAAAAGGAAAGAATCAAGAAGAATGAGAAGTGAGATGTAAATCTAAATCCAAGTCCATGGGGATATCTAAATCTCCTAATAATTCCAAAGTCAATTGTTGGAATTGTGATAAGATTGGTCACTTTTGTAAGGAGTGCAAAGAGGACACAAGATTCTAATTTCAAAATTGAGAAGAAAAATGGTGACATATTCATTGCAACATTAGCAACCCATGTAGGTAATGATACATGGTATATTGATTTCGGTCTATCTTTCATATGGTATCTAATAGAAATTAGTTTTTTGACTATGGTGTTTTTGATGGAGGTAAGGTGTAATTGGGTGATGTTCTTATCTAATAATTATTAGCTATGGCAGAGTAAAATTGAGATTTCTAAATGCAAGGATTAAATGGTTTAATGGTGTGTTGCATATCCTTGGGCTAGCTTATAATCTATTATCTATAAGAAAAATAATAGATATGAGTGTGCAAGTTATATTTTTTGAAGTAGCTTGTATGATGGTCAGAGGTATAATGGTGATTACTAATGGTGTTAGGATTGGGACTTTGTATAAAATTGATGCATTCACAGTTGAGTGTAATTATAATTCTATAAAGTCTAAATATGTGTGGATTTGTTGGACAAAAGTGCAGTTTCTTCTTCCCTAGATGGTCATGGCTTTTGGGTATTTAAGGGTGCTCATTTTGTATAGTTAAAACTAGCTACAAAGAAGACTATGTTATGACACCAGAGACTTGACCACATTGGAAAGAAAGGTCTTAGAACCTTGAAAAATAAAAAACTTTGTTGAGGGTTTGAATGATTGCAATATTTAATTTGATTTCTATAAGCATTGCACTTATGGAAAAAAAATCACATACAAATTTACTCAAGTTCTCATTAAATCTAGTTGTGTTTTGGATCTATTCATCCTAATGTGTTTGCCATTGAACAAAGGAATCTAGCATGAGAGGTATAAAATATATGCTCACAAGATATATCATTATGTATTTTAGAGAGTAATTCATATAAGGAATTATATTTAGACTCCTCATAAGATGGATTAGTAAAACAATATAGAAAGAACGATACAACAAAATATAGGATGATTGATCAAAGAAAAAATATCATGGAAGGAGGAAGGAGCATAAAGAGAAATAACATCATACAAAGATATGGGTGACTCACTAAGACACTCAAAGGTATGGACACTAAAATAATAAACATGTAATAATATAATAGCATGCAAAGGCATAGAATCACACATAGATAGTTAGTAATCTAACAATAGATACTTGTGAATGAAACATATCCATGAAAGCACATACAAGTGTAAACATTATAATACAATCTTCCATGTATCTCGCGGGGTCAAGTTTAACATTCAAGCAGTATACAAATTTCCTTGTAACATCATAGTGAAGTCCCGATATTATAAGTCAATGCATATATTAAATAAATTAGGTGAACTAAAAATTTGCATATGAAAGGTGAAGCTCACATGAAAATGCCTGCTAAGTGGAAGATGATGTCATTTGTCTCATTAAATCCTTACTCAATTTTGGGATGGGCTAGTGGGGAAATGGCGAGTAAGTGGAAATTATCAAGGAAACGATTGGGATGTGGAAATGATCAGGTTCACTTCGAAATGTTTGCTAAGTTTTGGTTGGAACTATTTCCTTGCAAAATGGAAAAATCCAAGTGAACCAAAAATTTAGTGAGAAGTCAAAGTTAACCTAGAAATTCCCACTAAGAAGAAGATGGCCATGATGCTAATAATTTAACATCATAATCATTAGAATAATTTTATTCATTATATAATGGTGACATAAAGATGCACATAAACTTTTCAATAATGTGGTGTATAAATTTAACTAAATAGAAGCATTAAATTAATCAAATAAACATTAATTAATTTATATAGATAAGAGAGTCATACAAATGTGGTGTATTAATTTGACACAATGCAATAAACTGAAAATGAAATATTTGAATGTAATTTTGAATTTTAACAATGCATTGAAATGAAGCAATTTAAGCTAGGTGTAATGAATTTGATGAAACAATAAATCAAACAATCCACCACATAAACTAAAAACTGAGATTTTAATGTCTTGAAAATACAAATCTATAGCTATCAGGGACTCATTCGCTAGTATGGGCGAATGGGTCCTGGTTAGGTTTTTCTGGGATTTTTCTGTGGAACTAAAAGTTAATTTTAATGCCTTTTTAGATGCCAGAAGGTACAAATCAAACCTAATCAGGGACTTATTCGCCACTAAAGGTGAATGGTGGAAATTGAAAATGAAAATGTGAACAACATTGAAAATGAAAATGTTGTTGAAAATGAAAATGTCATTGAAAATGAAATCGTTATTGAAAATGAAAATGTTGTTGAAAATGAAATTGTTATTGAAAATGAAAATGTCGTTGAAAATGAAATTGTTATTGAAAATGTTCAAAATATTGAAAATAGTGAGAATGAAAATGTTGATAACATTGAAAATATTGAAAATGAACCTTATGTAACACCTAATTACACGAGAACCCCTAAATGGTTGCTTGAAATAGATGAAAACATAACAGATAATCTTCAAGGAAAAAGGTCACAACAAACAATTCATTTGTGGGCTACCAATATGTTCAATGAATACTTTTCTGATAAGACATTAATTGAACAATGTCAAATTTTTGTGTACTTACTTAATTTTTACAAAATGAGACCATTATTAAGAAAATTGAAGATTTGTGTCACCAAAAAAAATTAAAAAAATAGTATTATTGTAAAAAAATATTTTTAATGCTCTAACCTCTATTGGAAAGACTAGTAAGGAAAAAGATAAAAGGGCTACTCGTAGAGTGATCACAACCTCACTAGTAAGCCATCATTTGAGAAAGGCTCGTTTAATGAGACAAACTTGTATTGATTTAAATCCAAATCGTAAAACATTGAATATAGCACTCTCAAGAAGAGGAATACTCGATAGTCCTCTTCAAAATGATACGTGGGCTTTTAGTGGGAGGCTTCCACGTGTTGCTAAGAAGCTAACTAATAATGTAAAGATACAAATTGAACAATTTTGGAACTCTCACTCTAGAGTATCACCAAATTTAAAACTTTATCAATTTTTAAAGAGTATATATATTTTATTGATTTTTTCCAACAACCAAGGTTCAAACCTCACGAGGTCACTCTCTATCGTGTCAACAATGGAGTTTTCTTACCCTGGTGTTAAGGGGAGGCTCATTAGTGAACTGGTGGGGCTTCTTGCCTGTAGTGCCAACAAACAAGGCCCAAACCTTAATATCTTTTATATAATGGAATGGTTTTCAACTGAGGAGATGGTGAGCTAGAAAGGGAGCGGGTTGAGTTTTTTGAATTCCTGTGAGGAGAATGGTGATGGCGATGAAGATTCTGATGAGGATGACGATTCTCTTTGGTTTTTTTGAGGATTTTAGTTGAGTCTCTTTAGGCTGAGTGTTTGAGGGAGGCTCTCTTGTCCTATCCTTGGTTTTTATAGTGTTGTTTATGTTGATGCTCTGCCATTTGTGTTAGAGCTAGTCCTTCATGTCCTTGTTGGGGTTTGTTGCTTGTCCCTCGTTGGGGAGTTTCTTCTTCTGCAGGATGGAGTGTCTATGTTGCTACATACCTCTTTTTTTTCCTGGTTTGTCATTTGGGGTGCTCTTATTGTTAGTTCTCGGTGTGGCCTTGATCCTCAGACTCTGGTGGGTGTTGGGGGAGTTATTATGGTTTTGACGCTAGCCTTCTCCCTGTCTTTTGTTGGTTCGTCTGCTGGTTTGTGGAGGTTGTGGGACCTATGCTATTGCACTGTTGGAGAGGTTGTGTGATTGGGGTACTCCTTGGCCCTTCGTCTATTTGGAATTTTCATAAGCTTTTGTTGTCGCCTAGTCACTCTCATGCCCGTCGTTTGGTGGGTGTGCACTACTAGTTGTTCTTGATGTTGGCTGAAGGTTTGGGACTATTTCTTGTCTCTTTTTGTGCGAAGTTAGAGGGTCCTCTTTGCATGTTCTTCTGGGGGTGGTGGGGTTTTGTCCTATTTCTAAAATTTGTACTTCTTTCTTTGAGGCCATAAAGCATGGTGGGCTTGATAGTTATTTCATTTTGTTGGGGTCTTGTTGGTTTTTTGCTCCTCTGACCCTAGAGGGTTGGAGCTTCATGTTTTCTTAGACTATGTTGCCTGATAAAATGGTTGGTTTGGCCCTCAATGAAGCTTTTCTTCATATTATTTTGGGAAAGCTAAATATTCTCTATAAGGAAGGCTTCGCTGTTCTTATTCTGGGGGTTGCTCATTCTAGGGAAGTAACATTATTGGCTCATGCTGAGGCTGTGTTTGTTGCTCTTGTGGATAAGCTGATTTTGTTGCTTGTTCTCTTAGTTTGGCTTGCTAATTTTACTCTTTCCGTTGGAGTATCTGCTTCCTTCCCGTCTCTGCAGTTCGGGCTTTCTATTGAGGTAGAGGCCACTCCTTTAGAGGTGGAGACCTCTTCTATAGAGGTGGAGAGGGGCTTTGTAAGTGCAAGTGGTGGCTCATACTTTCTTAGCATGTTTTCTCCATTGCAACTCCTATCGAGGTGGAGGTCACTCCTTTTGAGGTGGATTTTGGGTTTGATGGTGATTCCTTGCTGTTGTGGTCAGGGTTTTCTTGGCAACTTCTCTTATAAAGGTGGAGGGGTTAGAGGTTTGAATGGTTTTCTTTGCCCCATTAGTATTTCTTGTGTTAATGGTTGTGTTTTTGGCTCTGTTAACGTTTGGAGTTGGAAGAGGGGGGCTCTTTGTACCTCTAGTACTACCATTGATTTTGACTCTCAGAGTGATAGGTTTGCCACAATGTTCAGATTTAAATTTGGTTATCTAAGTGTTAAGATTGATGTGAGATGGTTGTCTCACGATTTGTTGATTTCAAAATGTTTTGAAATCTACATAATTGGTTGGAAATTTGGGATGTTTTGTCCACCCTTGGGGAGTTTATGGTGATTGGGTGTTGTTTTTCTGCGTTGTGGATGTCTTTTTGGCTTGTTCGGTTGGCTATGAGGTAGAATCATGTGGTGAAAGAATATGAAGGAAACCAATGGACTCATGCATTGTGCCATGCTGTGTGCGGCCTCAAGACTTATCTTTTTGCTCAAGTTATATGACTATTGTGAATCTGTTGAAGCTTAGTTTTATCATCCCGAATTGCTATTTAATGATAGCTATGTTATGGTTTCATACCTGCTGAAATTTGGTTAATCTCATAAATGGTCTGTGCACTATTTTGGGGATTTTGTTTTTGATTATGCTGATGATGGTTTTGTGATTGCATTTTTGGTTACTTGGCCTGAGTGCCATTTTGATGGTATTTTTTGGTAGGGGTTGGTTTTGTTCTGGCTTTGTAACCATAGGATCAAATCCCTTTCCTTGCTTAACTAATCAAAAACATTGTAAAGAGTGTTCAATGTGGTAGAGTGGCGTTCAGTGTTTTGCTCTGCATTTCTTCATGGTTGAAGATTTTCTTGTGTGGTTTGGATATGTTAATAAAAGGTGTTATATCTAGAGTTGTAGGTTCTAGGTCATTTGACAAAAGAAGTTGTGTTCAATAGTGTGTAAATGGTGATGTAGTGTTATTTGGGAGAAATGGGTTTGCTTCACATTTCTCCACGTTGTGGTTTCTAGTTTTACAGATCTAGAAGTGTGCTTATATTTCTCACATCTATCTTCAGTCTAAGTTGTTTGAGTTTTGGTGCTCCGCAAGGTTGGATTCATAAGTTATAGTGTGTGGAAGGTTAACTGGGTATACAAAATGAGTATGTTCTTCAGGTGTATGATTTTGTCAAGGATTTGTTGGATTTTAGGGTGTTGATGGAATATTCCAGATTGTGTTCAAGTGTTGTGTGTGTTCCGTGAGTCATCTTTGGATTTTAGGAAGCATGTACTTAAATGTTTAATGGGGTTAACATGAGTTCGACCAACCTTGGGTGTTTACACTAATTGCGGATATGCTTCGGTGTTTGTGGAAGTATGGCGAGGCGTGTATATGTGGATTTAGGTTCTGAGTTAAGGTGTGATGTGGCCTGCCTTCATTCCTCTCCATCGTGGGAATGTTTGGGTGTTGACCTAATTTTAATTTGCACGTTTGAGGTGCATAGCTGACCTTGTAAATTATTTTCAAGGTTGAGGATGATATATATATGTATAGGAGTGAATTTGCACCCCTTACGAAAATTCCATTTTCACACATCCTCACCTTAGAAAATCAAATACGAAGGTGAAATTCCACCTCACCCAACCGCCTTCCTTCCATTTGGCATCTTTTTTTTGTGTCAGTGGGAGAATATTTGTTGGTAATGTGCGCACGACGCGCTACCGTCCCTGACGAATTCTTGCGTCTGAAGTTGGCAGAAGTGTTACACTCCTGATTGGGGATGAATTGTAATGTCCCTCTTTGAAAAAATGACCTGAAAATTCCTTTTTCTTGTTCATTCTTCCTTCAAATTCATCTATTCATTCATTTGATCTTCTTTTTCACTTTCTAGCAATTCAATCCATCTCTCTTCACATGCTCTTGCAATTCTCAAGCATTTCCAACACTTCGACACTCCATTATAGCAACAACACTCCATCAACTCCACAAAGCAAGTGTGAAGCAAGCCATAGCAACGTGGGCTTGGAGTCTTCTGAGACCTCCCTTCATCACAGTCGAGGTTGTGGTGATCTTGCCAAGTCTACTTTCTCCTCCATTGGCTAGTGAGCTTTTGGGTAGAGGTGGTAATTTTTTGCTCCTCTCCTTTGTGATTTGGTTGAGTAGCGCTTGACTGTTTTGTAGTGTGTATTGCAACTTATACTTTCTTTACTTCTTTATCATATATTTCTACTTCGTTGGTATTTGGCTGTCCATGGAGGTGGAAACACCAAAACAAGGGTTTGATTGAGGAAAACCCCTATATAGCCCCATTAAAATTTCCCCCTCTTTCTTGTGTTTAGGTGAACGTGCACTTGGAGCTAGTTGTCGAACTAGGGCCTCGGTGAGATCATCTTCGTCACCCTTTCTTTTATCTATCTACTTTATCATCTTCATTTGTACTTTTCATACTTCATCATTCTGTTTTGTTCATTTATGAATAACTATCTAGGCCGAAGTTTTTTTTTCTGGTAGTTCATATTATCCTTCCTCTCTTTTGGCCATACAGATGCCAACATGCCACAGAGACACCAACATGCCGCGTTGTCATCCTAGAACTGCGATGTCATACTCAAATAGAGAGCTGTTTGAGGTGTAGTATTGACTTTGAAAACCAGCTCACCTAGCTTAAACTTGGATTTCGGGTTTGAAGATTGATAGAAGTACTTTATAGTCCTCATCATTCTTGACCTCTATCTGAAACACCCCTTTAGAGTGAGGTAAGTTAGGGTAGCCCTCCGCTCTCGGCTCTCCATGACCTAGAGCCTTGACATGGTTAGTCTCCCTCTGTTACATTTTTGGTGAACCCAACGTGAACCATTTTGGTTCTATTTAGCAGTATTGAAAGCTCCTTTCCTCATGTTCTAGGAGCCTTGTAGGTGTGAGAATTGCGAGGCTTTTTGCCTTGCAACCCAACCTGTGACCCCTAGTAGTCATAGTTGGAAGCTTCCATAAGTGTTGCGCAACGAAGCCTTAAGTGGGTCATTGTTCTATTTTGTAACCTTTGGGGGGGGGGGGAGGGTTTGTGAGAATATTGTTTAGTGTGCGTGATGGCCTCTTTTTTGCATCAACCTATCCCATTTGAGCAGCTTGCGAGTGGTGGCCCGAGTATGACCTTCACCTCGCAGGACTTGCCAATGGGCCTTAATAGAGAACCATCTCCCCTTTATATCCCTGCGCGGATCAATGGAGCATTGTAGCAAGTGTTCTTATTGACCCATCATCTCAAGTGAATATCATAATTGAGGAGATTATGTTAATTAACTTCCTACAAAAAGATGGGTTCGATGCACTTGTGAGCACCATCCATACGCATAATGGACTTTCTATACCTCCCATAGGTAGTATCATTTTGCTAGTCCTTGTCAGACCTAAGTCCATAAACCTACTGTTTGACATAATTCTAGGGTTTGAACTCTTCAAAGTGAAGTTGGGTATCCCTTAGCTAGTAGCTATGAATGTAGTTCCCTCGGTTGTGGAAAAATATCTAAAGTTCATTCACGAGAGTTCAGTGCATGTGATTCATGACATTGGTTATAAACCACTAGTCACACGTGATAGCTACTCAGATCACTTTTGGCTTGCACCCATTGGTCCTCTTCTGCCTAGGAAGGACCTCTTGTACCATACATATCAAAAGTACAAGAAAGGGTGCTTAGTGCCTAATGTGAAGTACCCTCCATCACCTTATGCTATTTATCATAGGGCATGCCTAAAAGCTGACAATGACACCGCCAAGGCCTATAAGAGAGAAGAAAATCCTTCTCAAAGTCCATCTTCTTGCTCTTCCGCTATTCAGCCCGACACTTCCTCTCGCCCTACTGTGATGCCATGAGATTCTATTTCGTGCTTGTGAGAGAATCCTATGGTTCTCGCTTGACAAAAGCCTAAGCGTCCCACATTTGAGCTCCTGTTTTACCCATGAAGCCTAGGCCCTTTCGATATGGCAAAAGAAAAGGTCCCTCTGGGGAATTATCTGTCTCGACCTTCACATCCTCCTACTGCTTTTTCTCTCAAAGCAGTAAACAGGAAGAGGCCCATTGTCGAAGTACTAGAGCTGACGGCCCTCGTTGTTTCTCAACCCACTTCTACTTCTCCCATTCGAGAACCTATTCCTCCACCAGAAACGACTATAGTGGACATCCTTATGGCTGAGTAGGAGTCTTCCGTCCCTTCGCTTCTTCTGGCCTCTATCTCAAAAATTCATAGAAACCACCTTGTGTGTGAGTGCAAGAACTGGTGAAAGGCTTTGGTAGTTGAGTAGTTCACCTTGGAAAGAAAGGATGAGGAGTCGATCACCCCTGTATCAGGGCCTCTTGATGTGTCCTCCTCTCTCCTCCACTTTTCTCCCGTTCAACCTAACTCAGTCTCGTTTTCGGCTCCCGCTGTGAGTACAGATTCACTTGACCCCAAGAAGGTGCAGGTGTTCATCGCTCCTTTGGTTGAGCTTCCCTTGTTGATGTCTCTTTCAGATATCCCACCTTTCCCAAAACCCGTAGACATTTCAAATACCTCAGTGGTGTCTGCTACGGTTTTCTCCTCCTCTTCCTCTGCACCTCTCACCTCTTATGTGGGGAGTTCTCATCCCTTGACGAAGCTGAAAGTAGAGGTTGGTCCTTCCAGCAATGGAGGGTGTAGGAGGATCCCACCTTCTCCGAAGGGTGGTCTTGTGCTAGCTTGTTTCATCCTAGTGATGGAGCCAACTCTGGCTTCTCCTGAGCTTGTCATCGCTCTTGAATCAATTGGTGAGCCAAGCGGTGAATGTCAGGTGCAATCCTCTCCATTTGTTGAGTTATGACATGGCACTCCTATGATGTGCATGTTTAATTCTCTGGATGAAGTTTTGAACTTGTCAGAAATCTTCGCAAAGTTGCCGACCATAGCTCCACAAGAGCCCAATGGAGAAGACCTCATGGGGCCTTCTTCCTTAGCCCCTATTGCGGGAGGGTTGAAAGCATCTCCCCTTAATATTCCACCACTGCAGGCTTGTCCTCCTTCCCCTTATGATGATCTATAGTGGGAAGCGGACGACCTCTTGATCGATGAGTATTAGGGGGAGGCCTCTTCTTTATATTTTGATTAGATGTGTGTGTGTTGTAATGTGTTCCACCATACTCATGCTACGTGTTCCTGGATGACCCTTGTCACCCTTGTTGGTGCTTGGATACATTAGTGATTTTTGTGTCGTAAACCTTCTTCTATTTGTGTCATCATTCTTCCATGTTTGTGTTTGATTTTTGACAAATTGGGGACGATGCAAAGTGTTGGGGGAATTTAGGCTTCCCTTCCATGTTGACCCAATTTTTATTTTTACTTTGTTTTCTGTGCATTCTTCCTGATCTAGTTGGGGATTGATGATATTTTACCTTGCACTGCAATTACCGATTATTTATATAAGCATGAGAAGATCTGAGCACGCAAAACCGTATCCCCCTTGTGCCCTCTATTTTTGCTCTATTTTTCTCTTCTTTGCTTGAGTTGTCCCTCTCATGTGTGACAATGTCATTTCTATGATACTCCAATGTTCA
The DNA here is from genome assembly GCA_007115665.2 of Sequoiadendron giganteum. Taxonomy (NCBI): domain Eukaryota; kingdom Viridiplantae; phylum Streptophyta; class Pinopsida; order Cupressales; family Cupressaceae; genus Sequoiadendron; species Sequoiadendron giganteum. Next base: position 295,486,873 of record CM021108.1, read on the forward strand.
GAAAACACATTCATTACCAACGAATCTTTTCTTGAGAATCTTTGCAAAAATTTTCAAGAATCACATTCTCGACTTGGACCCCTAACAGAATGTGTTTCTTTCATCATGAGTTCACAAAGAAAGAACTTGAGAAATTTCCTTTGAGGTGGGAGTAGCTTTGGCCTTCCCCTCGCAAGGGGGATTTTTCTTCCTTTCGAATTCCTCGATGAAGTGAACATCTTTCAAAAGGATTCCTTCATGATGAGTCGACTTGAGAAAAAATGCCTCTTTTACACTTCTAAACAGCGCATCCCTTGAGTGGATCCCTCCTCACGTTGGGTTCCTGAGGGATCCCTTTGAAAAACTTTCCAATTTGTCGATGGTCTGCATAACTATCATGTAAATTTGCTTTCCAATTTGAATCTTTGGAGTGCCTTCCTTTGGGTTTCCTCCTTGAAAGAGGTCTCAGGGGATGTCTCCTTGCAGGTTTGCAGGCTTGTAAGGGATTTTCATCTAGGTTTCCTTCATGTGAGAGATATTAGGGGACCTTCTTGCAGGTCTACGAGCCTATAAGGTGAATACTTCACGAGGCTTCCTTCATGTGAGAGATCTTGGGGGATACCTCCTTGTAGGTCTGCGAGCTTGTGAGATGATTTCATCCTGTGAGATTTTCCCATCGTTGGTCAAGGGGCCTTCGATGCACTTCATGCAACTTCATAGTTCTACGAGGCTATGGAGTCTTTTGTTCTGTCCTGCACTTTTGAGCTCACTAGATCATTGTCTTCTTCCTTGATGGTTCATGTATAAATTTCTAACCCTACTAACTCTCTTATCTACTTTACCAAAGCACTCATTAGTACTCATGCTCGCTAAAGTGGGGGCAAAATGTATAGGAGTGAATTTGCACCCCTTATGCAAATTCCCCTTTTGCACATCCTCACCTTAGAAAATCAAATCCAAAGGAGAAATTCCACATCACCCAACTACCTTCCTTCCACTTGGCATCTATTTGTTGTGTTGGTGGGAGAATATTTTTCAAGGACCTGCACATGAAGCATAGGCATCCACACAACGTGCTTCCATCCTTGACGTATTCCCATGTTTGAAGTCGGAAAAAGCATTAAACTCCCGATTGGGGATGAATTGTAACGTCCCTCTTCGACCAACTGACCCGAAAATGCCTTATTCTTGATCATTCTTCCTTCAATTCATCCATTCTTCATGTCAATGTAGGTCCCTCTTCGATCAACTTAGTGAAAATGCCTTATTAGAGTGAGGTAAGTTAGGGTATCCCTTCGCTTTCGACTCTCCATGACCTGAGGACTTGGCATGATTGGTCCCCCTCTCTTACAATATATGTGTTGAGTTAAGGATTGGGGTGTGAAGTGTGTGTGATGCAAATTATGATGTGAAATGCAAAAGTGCGATGTGCAGTATGAGCTTTAATGACTAAGATTACTGGAAGTAGTGAGTAAAAAATTCTACATTCTTTAGAGAAAGTGTGAATGCAGTGGTAGTGCAATGGTGGATCTTTTCTCTTGATTTGAGATGGATTTATCATTGTTACAATCTTCTATCTTCTTCTTTTTAATCTGGCAGTGAGCCATTGGTAGTTAAACCTTATTTCTTATGGGTAATGAGCCCTCCGACAATGAGCCATTGACAGTGAGCCCTCTAGTAGTGAACCTATTGTATTTGGTGTTGCAATTAATTTATATTGTGAGGCAATCCTCACCGTGGTTTTTCCCTTCTTGGGTTTTCCACATAAATTTGTTCTTATGTGTTTGGATGTGTTTGCATTACTGTTTTTCATGTTTATATTCTACTAATGCTTGATAAGGGTTTAAAGGTTGTTAAGAGTTTAAGGATTAATGCAGATCCGAATGTTAACGATGGTTTTAATATTTTAATGTACAACTGATTCACCCCCTCTCAATTGTCTTGTGCATTCAACAACCATGTGGAGGATCCTCCAATCTAGTGAATATTTGAATCCTATTAGTTTTCATTGAATGCTGATCTTAATTATTATTGAAATTTTTATTTCACATTCATTACTCCTATTTTTAAAGTTTAACTCTACTTGTAAGAAATAATAAAGAGGGAAAGTTCTAAAGATGTCATGTAAAATATCATTTTCTAACAAGGTAAACTCACATTGGTGTATACTAGCACATAACTAAGAAAAATGAATGATTAGTGATTTTTTTTTCTTTGAGCATTGGAAATAGAGTTTCGATAAACAAATATTGAAGCTCATTGCTCGATAATTGGAAATCCATTTTAGCTACTGTAGTTAGAAATTGGAGCACATGCACATTAATTGTCTTATTTTCTCCTTCTTTACATTGTCTACCTTGGTAACAATTACTTTAGAAATAATGTTATGTTGAAAATGATCAATGAAGGCACTACATAAGTCTCAAAAAGAAGAAATGGAAGCATGAGGTAAAATAAAATTGTGTGCATAATCATTCAAGCTTTATATAAATAACCTAAAAAGTAATGTGTCCTCATGAAAGTAGTCCAAGCATGTATTTTTGAAGAATAGGTCAATATGAAATATTCCAATGGATTATGTAGTATCACACTTGTGTAATCCTTCTTGGTGCAAGAGCACCTTAAGGTCTTTTGGAGAGATCTTGCAAATTTTGGCTTGTAGGTGGTTCTAGCCAACCACCAAGGGAATAAGGAATATGATGTAAAGTCCCAAGAGTTTTTTTGATGAGTGAATTGGAAATATGTTTTGTTAGGGGCTTGAGGTTTGGGCAAGTCTTAGACACTGTGAGCATTTTGAGCAATGTTGCCTTGGCTATTTGTCCTAAAAGTTGGAAAATGGCATTAATGATGCTCTAAGCCCAATCCAAGGGTCATAGCATGTGGGAGAAAGGTATATAAGGTCAGAAAAACCATAATACCTAGGGTTGGAGGATTGTTTTCATGAATTGAGACTTGGAGAGTACATTTTTGTGATTGGAAGAGAGCAGGTTTTCATTGAATTTCTATGTTTGAGCCTTCACCCAGTCAAGAATGGATTGAAAGGACTTATATCATGCTTTGAGTCTTTCATTTGTGTCACTTACTTACCTTATGTAGCATTAGATTAGTCATCTAGACCGTCTGGTTATCTTTTTGCAAGTTTTTGGTGTTCTTGGTCTCATTGCTGGTTCAGGCCAGTTTTGTGAATAATGAGTCCCACTTGACTTCCCATGGATTTCCTCTCATGGCCACTTGAAATCAAGTTGGGGACTATGTAAACAGTGTACATATAGGTTTTGGGGTCTTGTTTTGTAGGGAAGGTGATGAAATCATCAAGCACTAGGCGAGTGCAAGTGCATTCTGGCTAGTAGCTTGGAGAGGATAGCAACAAGGAGAGTTGCTAAATGGATTGGTTTGTACCAATAAATATTATGGGAGTGTAGTAACATGTATCTCAGACATGTGTGTTCCCAGAGGAGAGTTGAGGAGGTCGTTGAAGCCCTCAAAAAAAAGGAAAAAGAGACAAAAACCTTAGAAACCCTTGAAAATAGGGGGGTTTGAGGATAGTCATATGTACGGACACTTGTAGGACCTAAGGCCTAGTAAATCTTGGAGCCTTTATAGTCAATAGAAATAATCTACAAAAAAATTTGGGGGTTGTTAAGACTGTTTGTGAGAGAATTCAAGAAAACGGGTTCTAGGAGGTCTAATTGGGGTAGAAGGCTACAAGGCCTAAAATTGAGTTTTTCAAGGAAGCGATGGGTAAAAGGTGAAAGAATCCAATAAGATGGATTAGTGAGGAGAAAAATAAAAAAAGGGACAAATATAATACCCTTCCCTAGCCCTGGAGTGGTTAGGACGCTTTGGGTCAGTGTGGAGCCCAAGGAAGCTTAGTGGTGGATTGGAAGTGATGGTGAAGAATTTGAAATTGGTGGAGAGTCTTATGTGGTGAGAGGGGTTTAGGAGTGATCCCTAAGTAGGGTAGAGATGAATACCCTAGGAAGACTAGAGAATAGGTCTTGGGAAGAGCAAGAGTGCTCTTGTGGGATAGGACTCCCCATGAATTTGGTATCAGAGCCATTAAAAGGCTTGGGAATTGAGAAGTGAATGTCAGAGAGTAGTGAATCCATAGGAGAAAGCACTATGGTGACCAATGCAGAATTGGCAATGGATTTGATAGAGCAACAAGAAAAGAATAGATGACTTGAAGAAGTTGTGGAGGAGATGAAGCAAAAACTAGAAGTTGTTGTAGAGACTGCAAGCAAGATGAAAGTGCAGTTAGAAGGGGACAAAGACAAGGGTAAGGACCATGTTGAGGAAGAAATAGAGCCAGAACCTGACCCTCCATTAGCAAAGGAACCCTTCCTCAAAGCATTGAAGGAATTAAGTGGCAAGGCACTAGAAGGCATTCCTATTTTCAAAGGAAGAATGGATGCAGAGTTAGTTATGGAATGGATTGAGGGAATGGAGAATCACTTTGAATGTGATGGGATTACAGAGGCACAAAAGGTGAAGATAGCCAAATCAAGGTTAAAAGGACAATCATTAACTTGGTGGAAGTTCTTGCAAGAAGAAAGAGATAAGGAAGGCAAGAAGCCAATAGGAAATTGGAAAAAAATGGTGGCTAAAGTGAAGGAAAATTATCTACTTGAGGACTATGACATCCAATTGGACAAGAAGAGGAAAAATCTCAGACAAAGAGACCTAGATGTAGCCGCCTATACATAGGAGTTCCAAAAACTAAGCCTTAGGTCTAGAGTGCAAGAAACTGAAAGCATTAAGGTTGCTAGGTATTTGAACGGCCTTAGATGGAACATACAAGAGGAGTTGAGTCTCTTCACACTTACTACCCTCCATAGTTTCTATTAGATGGCTATTAAAGTGGAAGAGAAACTGAAAAAGAAACAAGATTCTAATACCAGGGGTAAAGGAAGATGCATAGACCCTAGAGGTGGACATAGAGGAAGTTTTGGTGGAAGGAGCAATGAGAATAGAGGCCAAGGAGATGCTAAGGTTGGTGAACAATCCCATGAGTCAAATAGTAGAGGGGGATACAGAGGTAGAAGCTCTAATAATGGTGGAAGAGGCAGATCAAGAGGATTTGGGAGAAGTTCTCATTTTGCTTCCATGAAGTGTTACAATTGTGGAAAGTTGGGTCATCCGGCTTATAGGTGTCCTAACAAGCTAGCATCTTCACAAGGTGAGAGGAAGATTACCTATGTTCAAGAAGAGGACTATTCAAAACATTCAGAGGTGAGTCTAGATTCAAAGAAAGGAGAGAATCTCATGTTGAGAAGGATCTTGATCAAATCACCTACCGAGGATGAACACAAATAGAGGAGAGCTCTTTTTAGAGTCAAGTGCAAGATACTAGGTAAGGTCTGGAAGGTCATCATTGACTCAGGATCTATTGATAATGTCATATCAGAGGAGGTAGTACAAAAGTTGAACCGCATCAAGATACCCCATGTGTGTCCTTACAAGGTTACTTGGTTGAGTAAGGGGCAAAATATATTGGTCAATGAACAAGTATGGGTTGAGTTTGCTATAGGGAAGTATCAAGATAGGATACTATGTGATGTGTTACCAATGGATGCATGCCATCTGTTGCTTGGCAGGCCATGGTAATATGATAGGGAGGTAGTAAACCATGGCAAGGAGAACAAGTACTCATTCAAGAAGGATGGAGTGACTTACAAAATCTAGTCTTTGTTGGAAGAAGGCACAGTGGAGAAGGCATAATCCAGTGTACTTTTGAGGAGTGGAAAGGAATTCCTAAAAGACATAAAGGAGGAAGGAGTTTCCTATGAAATTATGTTGAAGCCAAAGGAGGAGGAGTCACCTAGTTGGCTACCTATGACAGCAGAAGTGAAACAACTGTTGGATCAGTTCAGGGATATTATTTGTGAAGGCACACCAGCTACACTACCACCTAAGAGGGCAATCAATCATCAAATAGACTTTGTACCAGGATCAACATTGCCTAACAAGGCTGCATACAAGATGACACTGGAGAAGAACAAAGAGATAGCAAGGCAAGTTCAAGAACTTTTGGACCAAGGGCTGATCAGAAAAAGCATAAGTCCATGTGCTGTTCCAGTGGTGTTGGCACCTAAAAAGGGAGATAAGTAGAGAATGTGTACTGATTCTAGGGCAATAAATAGGATAACCATTAGGAATAGGTTTCCTATTCCTAGGATAGAAGACTTAATGGACTGTTTAGGGGGTGCTAAGTACTACTCTAAGATTGATTTGAAAAGTGGCTACTATTAGATTAGGATGAAAGAGGGAGATGAATGGAAGTCAACTTTTAAAACTACAAAGGGGTTATATGAGTGGTTAGTAATGCCATTTGGGCTTACAAATGCACCTAGCACTTTTATGAGGGTGATGAATGAGGTCTTGAAGGACCATATAGGAGTCTTTGTGGTAGTCTACTTAGATGATATCCTCATCTTTAGCAAAACAAAAGAAGAACGTATGAAGCACCTAGAACTTGTGTTGAAGAAACTTCAAGAGGAGACTCTCACCATAAATCTTGAGAAAAGTGAGTTCATGAAGCAAAAGTTAGTCTACCTAGGATTTGTAGTATCTCAAGGGAACTTGAAGATGAAAAAGAGCAAGGTTGAAGCCATTCTCAGTTGGCCTACTCCCAAGGAAGGGATTGAAGTTAGGAGTTTCCATGGATTAGCATAATTCTATAGGAACTTTGTTAGAAGGTTTAATGAAATCTGTGCACCGGTCCTTGACACCATCAAAGGAGGACTGAAAACAAAGTTTGTGTGGACCAAAGAATCCAATGAAGGATTTGAAAGATTGAAGATGGAGATAGCTACCCAACCAATCCTAGTTTTACCAAGTTTTGAAAAACCATTCATAGTGGAATGTGATGCAAGCAACATAGCAGTGGGTGTAGTCCTAAGCCAAGAAGGCAGGCCAGTGGCATTCTTTAGTGAAAGGTTGAATGAAGCAAAGTCTAGGTACTCATCCTATGAATTAGAGCTATATGCTTTGGTACAGGCTCTCAAGAAGTGGAGGCACTACCTATTTCCCAAGGAATTTGTGGTATACATCGACAATCAGGCCTTAAGCTACATCAATACTCAAGAGAAGCTCAGTTTGAGGCACATCAAATGGATGGAGTTTTTCCAGTCATACACCTTTACTATCAAGCACAAGAAAGGGGTTAACAACAAGGTTGCATATTCCCTTGGAAATTGCTTACCATTCAAGAGATACAACTACAGAGCATAGGGGTTGAAGGATTCAAAGACCTATATGAAGGAGATTCTGATTTCTCAGAGATCTACAAGGTATGTACTGATTTTGAAAACCATTTTCACAGTGAATATGTAGATTATACTTTGCAGAATGGTCTATTGTTTAGAGGGAAACAATTATGTGTTCCAAAAGGTTCCATGAGGGAGAATCTTATCCAAGAAAAGCACAATGGAAGTTTGAGTGGACACTTTGGATTGAACAAGACCCTAGACTTAGTGGATAGGTTCTATTGGTGGCCTAAGATGCAAAGAGATGTAAGAAGGTATGTGGAGCAATGTGGAGTGTGTCAAAAGGAAAAGGGAACATCAACATATGCAGGGCTTTATCAGCCACTACTCATCCCAAGTAGACCATGGGAGTGCATAAGCATGGACTTCATAGTAGGGCTACCTAGGACACCGACTGGTTTTGACAGTGTGTTTGTGGTAAATGACAGATTCAGCAAGATGAGCCATTTCATCCCATGCAAAACAGCACATGATGCAAATCAGATTACACACCTATTCTTCAAGGAGGTAGTAAGGATACATGGGTTGCCAAAGAGCATAGTTGCAGACATAGATGTGAAGTTTATGGGATATTTTTGGAAAACTCTTTGGAGGAGGTTAGGAACCAACCTGTCTCATAGTTCAGCATATCATCCTCAAATGGATGGACAAACATAGGTGATAAATAGGGTACTTGGTAACTTTTTGAGATGCTTAACTAAGGAGTATGGACAAGGATGGGAACAAGTGATTCCACAAGCAGAATTTGCTTACAATGATAGCACAAATAGGACTACGGGTAAGAGTCCATTTGAGATAGTATATGGCTTACATCCAAGGGGTACACTTGAGCTTAGAGATCTAAAAGGTTATGAAGGAATTAGTGGTCATGCTGATGATTTTGCTCAGTCAATGAGAGAGGTTCATGAGCAGGTAAAGAAGACATTGATAGAGGCTAAACAAAAGTTGAAGGCTAAAAGGGATGAAGGGAAGAGAGATCTACAATTTGAAATAGGTGATTTGGTGATGGTATCCTTGAACAAGGAAAGACTATAGAAAGGCATACCAATTAAGCTGCAAATGAAAAGGATAGGGCCATGTAAAGTGTTGGCTAAGTATGGATCAAATGCATACAAGGTGGAGTTACCCAAGGAGATGTCTATTTCGCCTATCTTCAATGTGAAGGACTTGGTGAAGTATAAAGGACCAGAAATGGATGAGGAACATTATAGTGCTGAGGTGAGTAAGGATGTGGAAGGACTCAAGGTACCTGATCAGATCAGACCACAAGTGGACAAGATTCTAGACTTAAGGGTGAAGAAGAAGACTAGGCACAAGACATACATGGAGCACCTACTGAAGTGGAGACATCAACCAGAGTCAGAGGCTACTTGGATAGAATAAAGTGACTTTAAGAAGCATGGAATTAGTGAGGAGCTCTTGACACCATAGGTTCCTTAACTTCTTTTTTGCAAGGGGAGAATGGTGCAGGAGCACCTTAAGGTCTTTTGGAGAGATCTTGCAAATTTTGGCTTGTAGGTGGTTCTAGCCAATCACCAAGGGAATAAGGACTATGATGTAAATTCCCAAGAGTTTTTTTGATGAGCGAATTTGAAATAGGTTTTGTTAGGGGCTTGAGTTTTGGGTAAGTCTTAGACACCGTGAGCATTTTGAGCAATGTTGCCTTGGCTATTTGTCCTAAAAGTTGGAAAATGGCATTAATGATGCTCTAAGCCCAACCCAAGGGTACTAGCAAGTGGGAGAAAGGTATATAAGGTCAGAAAAACCATAATACTTAGGGTTGGAGGATTTTTTTCATGAATTGAGACTTGGAGAGTACATTTTTGTGATTGGAAGAGAGTAGGTTTTCATTGAATTGCTATGTTTGAGCCTTCATCCAGTCAAGAATGGATTGAAAGGACTTATCTGTTGCTTTGATTCTTTCATTTGTGTCACTTGCTTACCTTGTGTAGCATTAGATTAGTCATCTAGACCGATTGGTTATCTTTTTGCAAGTTTTTGGTGTTCTTGGTCTAATTGCCGATTCATGCCAATTTTGTGAATAATGAGTCCCACTTGACTTCCCATGGATTTCCTCTCATGGCCACTTGGAATCAAGTTGGGAACTGTGTAAATAGCTTACATATAGGTTTTGGGGTCTTGTTTTGCAGGGAAGGTGATGAAATCATCAAGCACTAGGCGAGTGCAAGTGCATTCTGGCTAGTAGCTTGGAGAGGACAGCAACAAGGAGAGTTGATAAATGGATTGGTTTGTGCCAATAAAGATTATGGGAGTGTAGGAACATGTATATAAGACATTTTTGTGCCAGGAGAATAGTTGAGAAGGTCGTTGAAGCCCTCAAAAAAAAGGAAAAAGAGCCAAAACCCCTAGAAACCCTTGAAAATAGGGGGTTTGAGGACAGTCATATTTACAAAAACTTGTAGGACCTAAGTCCTAGTAAATATTGGAGCCTTGATGGTCAATAGAAAGAATCTACAAAAACATTTGGGGGTTGTTAAGATTGTTTGTGAGAAAAGTCAAGAAAACGGGCTCTAGGAGGTCTAATTGGGGTAGAAGGCTACAAGGCCTAAAATTGAGTTTTTCAAGGAAGCGATGGGTAAAAGGTGAAAGAATCCAATAAGATGGATCAGTGAGGAGAAAAATCAACAAAGGGACAACTATAATACCATTCCCTAGCCCTGGATTGGTTAGGACACTTTGGGTCAGTGTGGAGCCCAAGGAAGCTTAGTGGTGGATTGGGAGTGATGGTGAAGAATTTGAAATTGGTGGAGAGTCTTATGTGGTGAGAGGGGTTTAGGAGTGATCCCTAAGTAGGGTAGAGATGAATACCCTAGGAAGACCATAGAATAGGTCTTGGGAAGAGCAAGAGTGCTCTTGTGGGATAGGACTGCCCATCACTTCTTTAGATATTTTTGTAAAACCTTGAATATAAGTCTTTACATTTTTTTATTTGTTCGTGATGGTGGCTAGTTGGTGGGAACGGTTGTGTGGTGTACAAGAAATACTGGGGATATGAATGATACCATCAATAATTTTCATAAAGTCTAATGCATATCTATGTCTCGCATAAGGGTTGAGGAAGATGCAATGAATTGATCTATAATTGCTTGAACATTATCCTCATATACACTTAGTGAAAATTGCTAGAGTATCACCATGAGGTTCTTCTTCATGTAAGTTTAAATCACGTGTTTGTTCATATTGGACACCAAGATATGTAAGTAAGCTTGTTGGTTTGAATAAGGCATTTTACTTAACTAGTTCACCTAGTAGGTCCTATTCACATGTTAAGTTTACTTAGTGAGTTAGGATTATTTCTAAAAATCTTAGTTGTCATATGATCTTATCTTATCCTATTCTCTAGTTGTCACATGGCATAGGATTAAGAAACTTGTCATCATTTGAGTCTTTCCTACCTCTCAACCTTGCCTATATAAGCAAGGTCTCATATGTATATCATATTGCATTGAATTGCAAGTATTGCATATTGCGCATCATTGATCATATTTGATCTAATATTTTTTGTATCTATTATTGTAATTTTATGCTCTTGCTTTTATCTCTTGTAGAAGGTTATTTTGGTTTTGTAGGTGATCTTGGGATCTTGAGGCTTTGAGTGACTTTGACATGGTATCAAAGCGTTAGATCTACAAATCCCTTTTCATATTTGAGAGTGATTTGTGCTTGAGCTATTGTAAGGTTGTGAATTTTGGTGGATCTTTAAAAGTTGAGTATGATCTTCTCTTGCATAGAATGATAATCTATAGAATCATAAAAACTTGATAGAAATACTATATTTGGGGTTTTATCTTTGTGTATTTATAATGAAGGTTCATTTGGGAGAATTTTGGACCAAAATAAACCCTGCCATTGAGCTCAAAAGGTCCAAAAGCCCATATTTTCATATATAATAGTTCATATTTTGGTGAAAAAAATTTCAACACTTTTCGTGCATTTTTCTTAAATTTAACAGTCAAACGATTGTCAACAAATTCCTCTCCATTTTTCCCCCTCTCTACCAACAGTTTCAATTTGGTAGTCCAACTTCAGAAGGGCATATCTCAGTTATCCAGGTTCCTTTTTACAAGATTTTTTAATTTGGGGTAGAATTTTTCGCTCTTCGCAATGGTGTAATTGGTATTTGACTTTGGTGTCCTACTTTTCAAAAAAATGTAGATTCTGATAAGTGTTGCTAAATTGCTCTCATTTTTGGAACTTCTGGTACTTTATTCTTGCTCCTACGATAACATTTTTTAGTGTATTTTTTTTTTTATTCATAAGGATATAGTATTTGTATTAATTTAAAAAATCTGATAACAAACAATTGTAGCACATAGAAAGAGTTTGTAAAACAACTCAAAACTGGCCCTCCATCCAAAAGAGCTGAACCAAGAGTCTTAACCATCACAAAAACCAGAGCCCAACTATCAAAACACTGCTAAAATTCTAACCTAGCCACTATAATGACAAAAATTCCTACTACAATCTCTTCTACCCATCAAAAACTGCTCTATTCTGGAAAAGGGGACCCCATCTTAGATAAATTTGTTTAGAACTGCAAAATTCTCAAAATCTTCCTTCCAGTCCTCATCCTCCACCTGCAGCAACCCAAAATACTTCTTTAGGAAAATGATGGCCATTGTCGCTATGACTTTGTGCCACATCAGACCCGGTCCCTGCAAGTCTAGAAGAAAGGGATAGATTCTGATAGTGTCCTCCTCCCGAACGTGTTCCACATCACACGGCCTAGGGCACCCTCTACCAATTATCGCCACACGTAGAACCTCATCTATGCCTTTTGTCAACTCCTTCTTGAAAAGCTTCAAAACCAGCTGCTTGGCCTCGTCCTTCGGCTCCAAATTGTTGAGCAAGGAGGCTAGGAACCGAGACAAGATGTGGAGGTTATCTCTCCCATACTCCTTGGCCTTCACGTGACCCATCCCTAACACCATCTTAACCGCCACTATCATGAGTGTTATACTTTTGAAGAATCCTGTTCAGACATTGGTTTGTTATTTTCCTGAATGAATTCTTCCCATCTAAAGAGCCTAAGGAAATTGGCGTATCCGCTCCAAAAGGGCTAGAACCGCAACATAGACCTCCACAATGAACTTAGAACTTTTCACCATCCCTCTCCTCCAATCTGCTACATTTGAAAGAAGGGATGGCCAAAGCTTTGCTCTCTCACATTCTCTTCCAAGAATGATAGACAATTAACTTCCGTTATCAATACCAATATTACTACTTAACCCACCGATGATTAATGCTCCAAATCCAAACACACTGCCACCCTTCACACAATACCTCTGCTTGAGGCGAGATGTCAATTTGGAGTAGAGAGCACGGACTTCACTCAAAGGAACATCATGAGTGAGAGTTGCCACCAGCTTGAGGGATGTTAGACCCGTACCCTTACTTAAATGCTTTCCCGTGCTTGCCACCCGACTGGCCAAACAATCCTCCACCTCCACACTAACGCTTTACCGCTTCCAATGTGACATAAATGCCACCTCCCTCTGCCATTTTGGTGCAATTATTTTTAAAGTGCATAGTTTTCTTGTAATTTATAGTGGCATGATCAGATTGATCTCATTTTATATAAAATGGTACTTTGATTTTGTGGCCAAATTTGGCATATGTAAGCACTAAGATCAAAATCACTTTGATGTTAACAAATGGCACCAATAATCACACTACATATAAAGTGCCAAAACATATTCTTGATGTGATTCTTGATTGAGTGGTTTGGGGGTCTCTTGGTGTATTCTTTTAATCTGTTTGCTAGTGCTCTTCTTTTCCATGGATCATTCTAAGTTTCTTTGCTAACACCATATAACAATTCAATTTGGAATCAACATGCATGGAGTGACTTAATTAATCTAGGCCACTCTCTATTTGTTGAGAAAAAGGTAACTAAACTTATAAATGATGATACAAAGATAAAATGGATTATTAAACATACAAAAGCTCTTGGATGTCTTTATATATTTGTTTCACTAGATATATTATTTCAAATTGAATCATGTACATATTCTCATGAAATTTGGAACAAATTGGAAACAATATATGGCACTACAAATGAAGTAAAAGACTATCAAATTGATAATGAATTGACGAGACTTGATCCAAAGAACTTTGAAAATATCCAAGATTACATCACTAAGGTTAATGATCTAAGAGAAACATGTAAAACATGTGGAATTGAAAAAAAGAAGACATTTAGTTGGTCTATAATGCATTGAGCAAACTTGATCTTGATTATGAATATTTTATTTCTAGCTTTTATAATTATAGATTAATTGTAGACACACAAAATTTTACCTAATGTTTCCTCATAAAATTTCCCTAATATCACATTCACAATCATTCATCACTCTATTATTTCCATTTGTTATTCTTTCATTATTTCATATTTTATGGTATTCATCACTTTTCATTATTTCATTTATCATAATATTTGATTATTCATTACATTCCATTTTTATCATATTCTCATCTTATTCGATATTTAATATCTCATCATATTATATTATAATTTTCATGCATCATTTCATCTTATTTCAGAACCATGCTATATCATATTTATCCTCTCATCTCACATCCATTTCATCCACTCAACCAATGTGGGATAAACCTATTTCTAACTACCTTCAACTAATCCCAGATTCATTTCACAATGGGAAATCACTCATGGAAACACTTATAAATCTCCTGTCTCTCAACACATTTGGATATCTCACACTCATTCAATCTTGTTCTTGCAATTTCGTAAATGTCATTATTTCATAAATAATTTCTTCTCCATTTCACATAGCTTTTTGTGCAAAGTGCTAAAAATATGAGAGCATGATTTTGAATTCATAAAATCTTGTGAATAGGAGAGCAATGGATCAAAATAGGCTTGTTAATGCTTTTGTGTAATTTTGTTTGTTGTTTCATTTTAGCATTCACAGGTTAATGATCCATTGTGTGGTGTTGGGACAAAATAAAGCTAATGGTGGGTCATATCACCACTTCTCCTACTCTCACTTTTATAGAACATGAGGATTTATCCATGCAACAACCTCATAATGCAGAATTACACATATAAGTCTTTGTCCATAATGTTAAGATCGGGCGAGTTTTGATAGATGGAGGAGCAGGTCTTAATATTTGTACTCAAAAGCTGATCACAAAATTAGGATTCTTTGAACATGTAGTTGATCCAAGAAAAAGGATTACTATTAAAGCATATGACGAAGAGGAATGTTTGTCTAAAGGATCAGTCACATTACCAATCAAAGTTGGTCCTATAGTGAAGGATGTGGTTTTTCAAGTCCTTGATCTCCCCTTAATGTATAATATCCTCCCTGGAAGACCATGGATCCATGATATGCAAGCTATACCTTCCACATATCATCAGTGTATCAAATTCCCACACAATGGTGTTGAGATTACTATACTAGGAGATCAAAACCCTTTCATGTACTGTATTGAATTAAAACACAAAGTAGAATCAACAATACCAAGTAATCGAGAAGCACCCTCCTCTCAAGCATATATTGATCTAGATTCTTTAAACGCATCCACTTCCAAATCGGTTGAGACTGAAGTCAAAATAAAAGTGAAACAAGGGGTAGGAGAATACTCTATGAGTCGTGCACTGTGAATTGGAAAGTTACCTTTATCTCCTCAAGCATATGACAAACCACAAATGATTGAAACTACAACCAATGAAACTACTAATATGATTTGTAAACCTAATGTTTTCAAAAAATGGGCTGCTTTATATGATGAAATAGAAGAAGTAGATCTCTTAGGCTGGTTGTATAAAGATGATGACAAAGAAAAATAACAAATTGACAAATCTGAAGTGAATATACCAGTTGAACAATATGGGAAAGGAATGAAGATAATGAAACAATATGGATATGATGGTCATAGTCTGCTGGGTTTGTGGAAGCAAGACATTCTTGAACCAATACAACCTGTTGGCCAACATAAAGTTTCTGGCTTAGGGTATGATGCACAAAATGATAAGACCTCAAGTACTAAGGGAAATTCAAGTAAGTTAGGATAGTCGTCTAATGCAACACAAATTGATGAGGAAGGTACCATTGATGACCTTGACGATTTCATTGATATCCATGAATGTGAAGAAGTATTTACCCTTGAACTTAGTCATGCCATTTATACCCTTGAATCCATTCAAATTCTTGATCCAAATGACCATTTACCCTTGGTTCATCCCCAACTCATTGATTGGGATTAGAAAGGACCTTCACAGCTAGATGAATTTCAAAATGATGAGGCAATCATAAATTTTCTAGGAGCACAAGAAATTATATCTCTTGGAAATCATAAAGCAGGTTTTATGATAGAACTTAACAAGGCAACTTACTTTTTAGAAGGTGCCAAGGCTTTCAGTCACAAAATTATTGAAAATATAAATAGGTCAAGTGCAAACCACTTTGCGGTGCTATTAGACTCAGAAAAAAGTAAAAATAAAGGATGCATCCAAAGGTGAAAACCTCTTTGAGGCGCTTGAGGATGGAAGGCTTGACACACTTCCCTGACCCTCTTCTCATGAAAAATAATCCATGTTGATTGAAAGCACAGTTACAACAAATCTTGGCACAAAAGCAAATCTAAAGCTTATATGTCTAGAAGAGTCATTATCATCTGAAGCGAACAAGGCATTCATACAATTTTTTAAAGAAAAATAGGTTAATTTTGCTTGGTCTTATGTAGATATGTTGGGGCCTGATCCTAATCTTGTTATGCATCACTTGTCTTTGCCACCCGAAACAAAACCTGTTAAACAAAAATTGAGAAAGATGCATCCGCAAATTGCCTTGTTAGTCAAAGAAAAATTGCAAAAGTTGTTAGATGTAGGATTCATAAGGCCTGTGGATTATGCATATTGGATACCAAATTTAGTTTCGGTTTCAAAACCTTATGGAAGTGTCCATGTTTGTACTGATTTTCAAGATTTGAATAAGGCTTTCCCTAAAGACGATTTTCCACTTCCCAACATTGATATAATAGTGGATCTAATGACTGGACATGAGATGTTATCCCTCATGGATGGTTTTTCAGGTTATAATAAGATAAAAATAGTTCCTGAGGATCAAATTAAGAATGCATTCACTTTCCCTTAGGGAATGTTTTGTTGGAATGTTATGCCTTTTGGATTAAAAAATGCTGGAGCTACTTATAAGCGCACCATGACCACAATATTTCATGACATGATGCATACATATTGGAAGATTATGTAGATGATTTTCTGGGAAAATCTTATACTAGAGAAGGACACTTGGAAATATTGGACAAAATTTTCACACAGCTAGAGAAATATCAAGTAAGATTGAATCCAAAGAAATTTGTCTTTGGGGTAGCCTCTAGGAAGCTCCTTGGATACATCATTTCTACCAAAGGAATTGAAGCTGATCTTGCTAAAGTCAAAGTGATATTAGAAATGCCACCACCAAAGAATATCTGTCAACTGCGATCCTTGCAAGGAAAGCTGCAGTCTATTCGTCATTTAATAGCACAACTTGTAGATGAGTGTCAACC
Source organism: Sequoiadendron giganteum (assembly GCA_007115665.2). Taxonomy (NCBI): domain Eukaryota; kingdom Viridiplantae; phylum Streptophyta; class Pinopsida; order Cupressales; family Cupressaceae; genus Sequoiadendron; species Sequoiadendron giganteum. The sequence continues at coordinate 295,503,675 of CM021108.1, forward strand.
ATTTCAACATTTTCTACATAAAATTTTTCCATTTAGGTGGGATGACAAATGTGAACAATCTTTTCAACAAATCAAAGATTATTTAATGTCACCTCCAGTTTTAGTAGCTCCTGCAGATGATAAGCCTTTACTACTTTATATATCCACAACTTCCACCGCACTGGGGGCACTTTTGGCACAACATGATTTAGAAGGAAAAGAATGAGCTATCTATTATATCAGCCGCACTCTTGTAGGCTATAAATTGAATTGCACTCCTATTGAAAAAGAATGTCTTGATGTAGTTTTTTCTTCGCAAAAGTTGCACCATTACATGTTTACACATAAGACCATGCTAATTGCTAATATCAATCCTCTCAAGTATATTTTACAAAAAACAACTCTTACTGAACGATTGGCTAAATGGGTTATGATATTAAGTGAATTTGATATTGAATATCTTGAAAGAAAAGTAATCAAAGGGTAGGCTAAAGAAGATCAACTTGAAAATGCACCTATAAGAGATGATCATCTGACACTTATCACATAATTACTTGATGAATCAATATTCAATGTAGAATCTTCACGTGTTTGGACTTTATATTTTGATGGTTCTTTCACACAAGGTGGTTCTGGTGCTGGTATCCTTTTTGTCACACTGCAAGGTGATTGTATTCCAAAATCTTACAAGATACAGTTTCCATGTACCAACATTATTGCAGAATATGAAGTTTTGATTTCTGGGCTTCGCATGGCTATACAGTGGAAAATATTTGAACTACGTGTTCTTGGTGATTCTCAACTTGTGATCAAACAAGTCAATGATGATTATAAAAAACAAGATGAAAACCTAATTCCATATAAGTGAATGGTAGATGATTTCAAAAGTTATTTTACCACAATCACATTTGAAAATATTCCTAGGGATAACAATAAAGCTGCTGATGCAATGGCTACCATAGCTTCACTTGTCATAATGCCTAGGAATGCTGAATATTATGAGTTTTTGGTTGAGCCTCTTTTGGAACCTGCGTATAATTTGCCACAATCTAAAATGATATGCCTTATCGTTGGTCCTAATTCTAAGTGGTATGGAGATATCTATGCATACTTACATGACAATATATTACCATCTGATCTTTCTAATAATTTTCACAAAACCTTTATTCGTCGAGCCTCTCGTTATGTTATTTTAGCTAATAGCCTATATCGTCAAGGTCTTGATGGTACTTTACTTAGATGTCTTGAGCATGATGAGGCCAACACTGCCTTACAATAAATGCACGAAGGTATATGTGGGGCACATTATAGTGGTCCTACACTAGCTAAGAAACTTTTGTAGACTAGTTATTTTTGGCCTACAATGGAAAAAAATTCTTATCATTTTGTTAAAAAATGTAAACAATGTCAAAAACATGTAGACTTGATACATGCTCTTGCACAGGAATTGCAATCGTTTGCTACAGTGGCCCTTTCATCAATGGGGACTTGATCTCATGGGAAAGATCCATCCACCCTCATCCAATGGTCATAAGTTCATCCTAGTTGCCACATATTATTTCATGAAATGAATTGAAGCTGTTCCTCTCATCAACATCACTAGAAAACAAATTGCCACTTTCATACTGAATTATATCATTTGTTGTTATGGTGTTCCCTTATCCATTGTCATAGATAATGGTCATTCATTCAGAAATCAAGATGTCCATGACGTCTATGAGATATTCCATATACAACATTATTTTTATACACCATACTACCCTTAAGGTAATGGTCAAGTTGAGGCCTCTAACAAAACTATTCTCAAAATTCTTAAAAATATGGTCAATGAAGCTGGGCGTGATTGGCATGTTCAACTGAATCCTATTTTGTGGGCTTACCGCACAAGTGTCCACACCCACAAAGGTGCTACCCCATATGCTCTTATTTATGGATCTGAGGCTATTTTACCCATTGAGGTTTAGTTACCCTCTTTGTGAGTTTCCTTGCGCAATTTGATCAATGATGAAGACTACAGAGTTTCTCGTTTGCACGAGTTGGAACTACTGGATGAATGAAGAAAAAATGTTTTTAATGATCTTAGAGAATATCAACAACAAATGAGCCGAAGTTATAATCAGAAAGTGAAACCACACACATTTGAGACTGGTGATGTTTTCCTTAAGGAGAATCCAAAAAATCAACAAGATAAAGAGAAGAAAGGTAAATTTAAAACTAATTGGTTAGGTCCATATGTTATCACTATTGTGTATGGATTAGAGGCATATCGGTTATCTACTCCCGGAGGTGAATTGCTCAGTGATCCTATAAATAGTATGAACCTTCAAAGGTTTTATACTTGAGTACTTCACATAGTATATTCTTTTATGATCCTGAAAAAATACAAAAAAATAAAAATAAAAAAATTTGAAAAAAATAGAGAAAATAAAATAAAATAAAATAAAGAGAAATAAATTTGTCCATTGGTGAAAACCTAACAAACAGACGCCTTGGGCAGGTACCATGGTGAAAACTGGGCAACTAGCGCCATGTGTAGGGACTTCGCTCCTCTCTCCTTCAGCGCTTTGCCTGATCTTTCCCTACCATCTCCATTCACTCTCCACTTCATAATAGCCTATCCATCCCCACCATGGATTTTGAATTGCTCGACATTCCTTCGCTGGCACACAATATTTCTCTTGCATACTAGGTTGATCTTATTCCTCATTGGGTCATCTCTTGGTCAGAAGAACTATTCTCCATGTCCGCCAACTTGCTTGAAATTCGTTTTGCTCTGTCAAGCTCTCCAAAAAGTCCTAAAAAGCATAAAAAGGTCTCAAAAAAATCCTAAAAAATCATAAAAAATTCTTGAAAAAATCCTAAAAAGCATAAAAATTTCTAAGAAACTCCTAAAAAGCATAAAAATTCCTGAAAAATCCAAAAAAATAAAATCAAATAAACTTCAAAAGAAAATTGACACTTTCAGATTGCTACTATGTAGCTTTGAACTTCACACAAAATCAACACTAGCACCAAGATTGGCAATCACGTTTACAATCCATCGTGCGAACACACAAGTTATGACAAAAACTCAAAGTTTTACAGCACATCATGATATCTATTTGATTGTTAATCTTTGGTTACTTTATGATTTTATCTTTGGTGACATGTCTTTTAGCTTCTTGAGGATGTTTTGAACTAGAGAGGCAAGGATGGGGCATGTTCACTTGTTTGTTTCTTGTGGATTGTTTCTTACTCACATGATGATTTTTCTTAAGGCATGGTTGTTTAAAATCATTGAGGACCTAAGAGTCTAGTGTGGGTAAGAACATTCCTTGTTTGGTAAGTGTCTTCTATGCAATAAGTATTCAGGTCATCTAAGGTCCTTATACTTAGATGCTTATACTTTACTGTTAAATAAAACTGCAAACAATATTCAGGTCGTCTAGAAGCTCATGTTATCTAGATGCTTATACTAATTTGCAATATAATAAGCTCAATGATGATATAAACAATTAAAAAAGAACAAGAGTTTTCATTACTTTCATCCATTTCATTTCCTTCATTCTTTTCATCTATTTCATCATCCATCTTTTTCATCATTTCATTTCTTTATTTTCGCTTTCTTAGAGATCAATCAATCCCTTCGTATAACAGATTCATGTCTTTGTTTAGACTAACACCCATTAACCAGTTTATCTTGTGCTAGCATCAATCTCAATCAGCTTCATCAGTTCATCAACCTAGCTATACTGATCATTTCCATCAATTGTTCAGTTACACCCATCAACTGCGCATTTTCATCAAATGTACATCTGCCTTTAATCACTTGCACAATATAAATAATTCTCAAATCCTTTTCTTGTCATCTATCGAGAGTTTAATCTTCTTACAATCCATTCGATCAATATCTTGAGGTGGCACATCATTCTTATCATAATCCTTATCAGGATATCTCTGGGGCATGTATCGGTTAATCAATATTCTTTGAAACAACGTGATGAGCTGCATTGTTTGAAAGAAGGGCAAAATGTAGACAATTTTTTTTACCTAATGTTTCCTCATAAAATTTCCCTAATATCATATTCACAATCATTCATCACTCTATTATTTCCATTTGTTATTCTTTCATTATTTCATATTTTATGGTATTCATCACTTCTTATTATTTCATTTATCATATTATTTGATTATTCATTACATTCCATTTTTATCATATTCTCATCTTATTTAGTATTTAATATCTCATCATATTATATTATCATTTTCATGCATCATTTCATCTTATTTCATAACCATGCTATATCATATTTATCCTCTCATCTCACATCCATTTCATCCACTCAACGAATGTGGGATAAATATATTTCTAACTACCTTCAACTAATCCCACATTCATTTCACAATGGGAAATCACTCATGGAAACACTTATAAATCTCTTGTCTCTCAACACATTTGGATCTCTCACACTCATTCAATCTTGTTCTTACAATTTCATAAATTTCATTATTTCAGAAATAATTTCTTCTCCATTTCACATAGCCTTTTGTGCAAAGTGCTAAAAATCTGAGAGCATGATTTTGAATTCACAAACTCTTGTGAATAGGAGAGCAAATGTATTAAAATAGGCTTGTTAATTATTTTGTGTAATTTTGTTTGTTGTTTCATTTTAGCATTCACAGGTTAATGATCCATTGTGTGGTGTTGGGACAAAATAAAGCTTATATTTAGCTTTCCATTTCCTCCATCATCATTAACTATGGGGTTTGCATATACTACACCTTTATTTACAATTTAAACTAAGATGCTAATATTTGAACAATAATTTTTTTTTATGGGTCACAAAAGTCATCTCAATATTAGGAATTACTGGTTAGTCAGGTGAAAGAGTCATAACAATTTGTTGAGAAATCAAAGACATAAAAGAATAATCCACATTCAAATCAAGAACATAGTATATCCTCTTCCAAAGATAAATCATATAGGAATGCGAATCCTACTTGTGCATATTGCAAGAAGATTGGACATGAAGAACATTTTTGTTATAAGGACATTGATGAATTGAAACATCTTTGTAAGAATAATCACATTGATCTACCTTCTATAATGTTTGAGTCAACTTCTTCTTCAAATAGTCAAATAGAAAATGGATAGAGAAACAATATGTTATTATATTAAAGTGATTGAATGTGTTAAATATAAAATGGAATGAGATGTAAGATTTGGTTAAAAAATGGAAAGAGTTTATTTGCATGGATTTGTGTCGATTTAAAAGTAAATTAAGAAGTTGTTTTATTGATGAGGCAATCAATTATGTTATTTATTAATTTCTATTTAGATTAATTGAATCATTGTGATTGGATTATGAAAGAGATATGGATTTAGTATATCCAAAAGTAGTATCTTCCTCATGCTTATCTTAAAGGATTTAATTCTTTGTATTCAGTAAAGGGAAGTAAGTTTAATTGTTTTAGATTTCCAATAATGAAAAGGGAAATAGGGGTTATGATTATTTTAGATGATCTAGTTATCATGTCTTTGACTTTGTCAACACTACCTATTGAATGAGTATGGATTTAGGAAATCCAAATATTAGATTTGATTGATGACTTGAATGCTTTTGTTGCTATGTCGTCAAGTTGCATTGTTGGTTTTGGGTTTTAGTGTTAGTCCTAAATTATAAGTCTTCTAGAAGAACTTAGAGGATAAGGGTTGTTGAATCTTTATGCCATCCAGTTGTTTTCCCTTGGGTAGTGCATGTTCAGTTTTACCCGATTTTCATGAACGGGGATGTTTGCACCTCCTTGGTTTAGGAGCGGATTATGGGATCCGTGTCTCCTTGTATGGAGTGACCTTGTTATGTGGTTTCATCTTGTTGCCTCCTGTGAAAGGAGTGGACTATGTATTATTGCCTCCAAGATGTTTGGAGTGAGATCTTTTGTACCTCCTGTGAAAGGAGTGGACTATGTGTTTGTTGCCTCCAAGATGTATGGAGTGAGTTCTATTATTTGTATCCTCCTTGTGTTGGAGTGGATTATGATGCCTAGTTGGTATGCACTTGTGTTTCCCTTGGTGGATTGTTTGGGTGTGTGTTGTCCATTAGAAGAGTGGCTTTTGTTAGGGGCCGGAGCCCAAAGTGGTAAACCGGGTAACCTTCAAAAGTGAGTTAATCAAGTGATAATTAAATTAATGTACTTAGATGATTAGGATGTAGTTCACACTAATCAAGATAATTTAATCCTCACTCATAGACACAAGGGCTTGTTTAGACTTGGGATGAGTGAGAAGGCCTGGAATGGCAAGATCAACTATCTAGTTCTTGTGAGAGGTAGTTGATTCCGCATGAGTGAGTATGAGTGCCGGGATTCGGTTGAGGCCACCAGGATTACTTGTGCCGGAGCCTATGAAGAATGCCCAGAGGAGATCTCATGACAAACCTTGCGATGACACTCTATCTATGACAACTGTTGTTAATTATTTTATGTGTATGGTTATTTGAACATACTTGATCTACTTTATGTTTGGAAGCAATGTGACCTATGTCAGTGATGTTGGAGTTGTACTTGTATTGTATTTGATTTGTACTTGATTTGTACTTGTATTTTATTTGATTTGTACTTGAGTTGTACTTGATTCGTACTTGTATGGTGAATGAGTTGTACTTGTTAATTCATTTGGTTGGTTATAACAGTATGAGTCAGTATGAGTCTGCCTTTAGTTAGTGGTTGTAGATCTTAGTCCATGTTACTTTGTTACTATCTCCTAGCATGGGGGGTGGGCCTTCGGGTACCACATTGGTTGGGTGGAACATGCACCAAAACCGTTGGGTCCCCATCTATCTTCAGTACTTGGTGGCGAGACATCCAGATGGACAGCTCGTGGTTCTCATTGTTTTATCTTGCATTGTAATATTTTAATTTGTATAAGTTATTTTATCCCTCTTATGTTTATGAGGTGGAATTTTGTAATAGTAATCTTTTGTACTATTGCCTCATTCTGGGAATGAGTGATGTATCTATTGGATCAAGATAATGTTTATGAGATTGTATCTTGGTTGATTATCTTATTATGTTATGTGGTATTCTTATGATGTATGTTGGTTACTTCATAAAGTTCATAAGGCTATGGTTATATGTAATATGTATGTGTGGGTTTAAGTAATCCTAACCTTGTAGCCTTAGAGGTTGTTGTTAATTAGTAAGTGAATGTGTATGTTAAATGCACTTTATAAAAAAAAAAATTGGTTCGCTTATGATGTTAATTGCAACTTCCTTTAAGGTTACTTGGCGGGGCATTACATCTACCTTCTATAATGTTTGAGTCAACTTCTTCTTCAAATAGTCAAATAAGGAAAAAATCCATGCTAGTTTTGCTACTACACTAGGTAAAAATAAAGGACTAACGCTTTGCGCTTCTACTAGTCTTGGATTAGGGAGATGGATTCTAGATTCACGAGAATCTCACCATATGACATCTTCATAGTCTATATTCTCTTCTTTTGAGCCTTATACTATGCCACCTATTTTGATGGGAAACAATACATACATGCATGCAATTGGGAAGGGATCTATTGATATTAAGGGGGGGCACTTTTAGTGATGTTTTGTTTGCACCTCATTTATCAAACAATCTTCTTTCCATCTATTAGATTACCCATGGTGGAGTAGAGGAGACTGCGGAATTCAATTATGATTTTGTTATCATTAGACTTGGAGAGTAGAGAGATTATTGCTACAAGGATTGTTGATCATGCATCTTGGTTATACAACTTTTCATATTTTTATTCTTATGATGGATTTGATCCTTCGATTGTCAATCACAATTCTAGCATGGACCATGATTTCAAGGAGACATATGGCTACTTGAATTTGAGTGTTCTCACATGTTATTCAACTCTTGAGCATTGCATTCCATCTCCTCCATCTAATGTTGTATTTGATGATTATTGTATTACTATAGTCATCGCTACTTGTGATTTAGTGCAACTAGATATACATTGTCTTCCAGACATGGCTACTTGGGATGAGTACTTGGAAGACATTGAAAGAATATTTGTAGAGCCACATTTCAGATTTGGGAGACACCATTGTTTGCGTTCATCTTCTCTTCTCTTTGATGATTATTATTCAATTATTGTGAGGAAACACTCAGACCCTCTTATTCATTCTCCACACACTAGTAGGATTTGGCAAATAAATGACTAGGTGACTAAAAATTTTAGTCACAACAACTAAAAATGACTAAATTCTACTAATTTTTTGCAACTCAGCTATAAATGAGTAAATAAATGACTAATTTGATCATTGACTAAAAAATATTTAGTCACACAAATAAAAATGACTAAATAGTTAGTCATTTATTTAGCAAATCATTTAATGAATAAAAAATCAATAGCCCGCTAAAATGCTCTAATAAACATACTCTAGAGCTTTCGTCGAAATCTTATTTTTAGGCGTAGCCCACCAAAATGGAGTTTTCATTTAAATAAACATACTCTAAAACCTTCATCGAAACCTTATTTTTAGGCGTAGCCCACCAAAATGGAGAAGTGTCTCGGTAAAGAATGGCAACTAATGGTAAGGAGATGTGCGTGATAGGAGGCATAGGATTCGTTGTTGCTTATCTCATTCCTGCTCTACTCAATAAGGGTTACATTGTTCACGCTACTGTTTGTAATCCAATTATTTAATTGACATATATTTTCATAATCTCAAATTCTTTTGAAGTATCAATGTATCCTATATAGGGTTTAGAATTATTTATTTTAGTTTAAAAAATAAATAAATGATGTATTTGTGTGTGATTAGATAATGTGGAGATCTCCTAAATCTGCCCTAGCTCACTATCCTCTTTGGCACTATATTCATTACTCCAACTGCCAGGGTTTTGCATGTGACATTTAATATCTTTATGACAATGGCTTTTAAATAGATCTGAGTCTTTGCTTTAATCTTTATCATGATAACTCTTGAGTTCCATAATCCACCTTCAATCTCTTCTAAGAATGTTGTCTTAAGATAGACTGCATAATATGCATATAAAGCAATTCCTTCATACCTACCATTTTTCCAAACCACCACTCACTACCTTGCTTAAAATGCTGCCTCCATAAGCACAATAGCTTGCTTTAAAATCATGCTTGCTAGTGATTGACCATTAAGGTCACTACTTTCATCAAGATACAATGAGATTTTTGTCTTCAAACTCAAGGCATTATGCAAGATAACATTGTGAATTGTTTGCTATGTAGGGTTTGATTTTCTTGCACATTTATTGATTTGCTAACTACCTTTAAGACTGGATATTGCACCCTCAGTTGAAATCTTTGAAACAACTCACTCACTGTCACTTGAAGATTACTTTCATGAGCATCCTTTTATAAAATAAAACTATGCCCTATAGACTACCTACTTACTTACTGCAGGGGACTCATTGTTTCAAGGTATTGTGGGTCTTAAGATCCTTCAACCTTATTGTCACTACTTCACAGTCCACAAGGTATTATTCACTAGTCTCCCATCTTTGATTAGTCTCAAAACACTGCTTAAACATACAATCCATTACCTCCATTATACAATGGCTAAGAAGAAACATTGAACTTGTGATTACCACTGTTACTTCATTAATTTGGACAGTCATTCCCTGATTGCATTTTCCTTGTTTAACACTGTCAATAGCATTTGAAAAACCCTTAAGGTCAGCAAGGGGGTAAGAAAACTCACTGTTAATATCTCCACTTTACTATGCAAGGTTTGAGATTTATTATCTTGTCACTGCTCAACCTATTTTTGACTATCACACCTCAAGTGATTGTCATTCTTCTTACCATAGATTGCATTTAAAAATATCACTGAGCTCCATAGTGTGCTTGTTATTGGTTATAATGTCTCTATCTTTCTGGTATGGCAACCTCACTAATCTGCTAGATTTATGGTTTATGTTTCTATGGAGGCCTAGGGTTTGTACCCTATTCATGCTCTTACCAATGCTTTTGTTGGTATTAAAATATAAACTTAAATCTTGGGTTAGAAAATTAGCTATCTTGACAGGGTGTGGTATGATCTTGGATTGTATCCTAGAGTGTGTGGGAATCTTGTGTTTGATCATTAAGGTATATAAACCCAATTAGGTAAATGTATCCTATATAGCCTGGGTCTTGCTTTAATACTTCCCATAATGGTTATTAGTAGATCACATTATTATAGTTTGTGGTAACCCAATATTACTTCAAGTATGTAACAAAATTGGTTTGTAGTTTGAGCTATACACTTTTAAGTAGCATTCATAAGGTTTAGAAAATCTTGATCACTCTCTAGAATAGCCCATTAAACATGGGTTGTGCTTGAATGCACTACATAATTGATATAACACAACCACTCTGCATATCAACCATAGTTATAGGCTCTTTATTGCAACAAGAGGTAATTGCTCTTGGATAATTCTATCATTAAATTATAACCTATTAAACTTGAGTCAACCTGAATGCACCCAATGATGATTGACAATTAATTGTGATGACAGTGATTAATTTGTACATGAATTGTGCTCATATGAGTGCCTCCATTTCTATCAAAACATAGCCGCATTAAACTTGGGTCACACATGAATGCATATTGTATTTGTTATAGCACAACTGTGCCACATGACCAATAGAGTTATGGATCACATAATTACAGTCACAAGAATTTGTTCCTCAGTTGTGCTCTTATGGTGATTTCATTACCGTTACAACATAACCCTTTGGACTTATATTGCTCAAATCCTTACATAGCTTATTTTCTCTTTGGATGGATGGAAATTCGATGGCATGGATTTGTATGCAGGTCATGCTCATATAAGTGCCTTTGTCACCATTACACAATAGTACATTGGAATTTCCTTTCTTGAAACTTTACTTCATTTTTTATTGTTAGGGTTTCTTAGTGATTATTCCATTTCCACATTGCATATTGATAAAAGAAACCAAGAAAAAAATCATTATATTTTTAGTTAACTCCTGCTAACATAATTTTGGAATAAATGTTTGATTGTATTACTTTGAGTGTGAAGAATTTTGTTTTCTGCTTATAATACATTCATTGAGAGTTGTAGTAGAAAGCTTCTTATGTTGAAACTCATCCTGTAAACTTTCTTTAACCTACATTTAGGAGGCTTCGTGAATTTTTTCTGATTTATACAACTTTTTTTTTGATAGTAAATGACATCAGATTCTTTTTGAAACTGAAATGATTTATTAATTATGGTTTTATGATGATTAAATGTTTTATTTAGGAGGGGTTAATATGTGGCATTCTTTTGTGCAGGAAGTATAAACTCTGATGCAACATTCATGTATGGATGGTTTAGGAAAACTTAAATTGCTATTAGTGACATAACCAGGTTGGAGAGTACTTTCTGCTGGCTTGAAACACTTCCAGGTGTTTTCTCTTGGAAGCAGAACTTGAGTATAGGAATACAAACGTTGGTGGAAAGAGAAAATTATAAATCTACTTGTCTAGTTTATGATCTAATTTGAGGTCGTGAATATTGAACAAAGAAAGTTACTACATTCTAAAGATAAAATCATAAATCTGATGGTCCAATTAGAGATCCAACTTGAGGTCGTGAAGCTCCGAAAGAGAAAGTTCCTACATTCTAAAGATACAATCATAAATCTACTTGGTCCAATTGTAAGGATTTGTCTTTTTAATTATACTTTTTGATATTTGGCTTGATACAAATTGTCTATTCTTCCACATTTTCATGTATGTCTAGCACGACACTTGTAACTACAATATATGGCAAAAATCTCTACTACTATGCTTTGATGGATGTCCCATGATCAAGATTGATATAAAAAGTTTTCTTTGTATACTGGGTGGTTAGTTGTTCTATACTGTTATACAAGTTTAAGATTTTCCTTTTGTTGATTTTTAAATAATAGTCTTATATTTTGGCCAAGATTTCTGTTGTAATCTCTCTTTTTTTTGTCTTTTCAGAAGTGCTTGATTTATATATTGTAATTGTTGGTAGATATGCCACATATTGCTTATGTATTTATGATTTACACCTTAATTGAAGTGCTAAAAGAGCCATATATTTACACCTTATTAATTTTGAATAGGTTTAGTGGGAAGTCTCACATGCCCTATTTTCCTAAGTGACTTGAGTATGATACATGTGTATTTGTTTTGGACAATTTATGGAGTTTACTTGTTGGAATTATCTGCCTCAAATTCACTAGTGGACCCCCATCTTGGTCCTCATCAAGTTAGATTACACCAAGTGAGTGTTCAGGTGTTTATCACCATCCCATGGCATCTCATGGAGTGACTGGCAGTTGAGCGATACTTATCGCTACCCCATAGAGGTGTTAGTTTGAGCTTGTGGTACTGTGATGTTACTGCCACCTCGTGGTGCTTCATGTTGACTGGTGTGGTATAGCGGTGGTTACCACTACCTCGCAACGATGGTCAAAGGTATCCTATGGTGGTGTGGTATAGTCACTGCCACACCACTATGGTGTATGAGGCTTGGCACGGTAGAGTGGAAAATACCGCCATACCACGACGAGATAGTTTGTGTATATTAGTGTAGTGATGGACGGTGGATGACTGGATGTCTTTGATGGGACATCGAGTTATTGACAGTTAAATAGCTAATGATGCAATGAAATCCACATAGATAGCTATTATGTAGTTATATTTTACTTATTTCTTTTAGTATTTTGATTATATTGTTTTTAATCATTTATATATTGGTTTCCTTTTTGTTGGCTTTGATGACTTGTAATGATTATTCAGTTGGCTTTGAAAGAACTTCCTCATCCAAAGCTCCAATTCGCACATAGGCAAGAAGGACACTTTCAAAGGTTGAGAAGTTGGGATTTACACCCATTGGTTGAATTTTCTTATATATTTGATTTCTTGTTTCATGTTCCTCCAAATAGGTGCACCAAATCCTTGAATGGGATTAACTAGATTTATTTAGCAGGCAAAAGAGACTAATTCTATATGATTTTGCTTTATAATTCATCCTAATGTTGATAACGATCAATCTCAGCATTGGGATGAATTTTAAAGAAAAATAATATAGAATTAGTCTCTTTTTCCTATTGAATAAATCTATGTTAATCCCATTCAAGGATCTAGTGCATCTATTTGGAGGCACATGAAACAAGAAATCAAATATCTAAGTATATTTCAGAAATCAAATATTAGCATATGGATTTCTTTGGACAGATTAGTGGCAACAATATCCATGTATCCTCGTTGATACAAGATCTTCAGTCATAAGGCATCAAAAAATCCAGTCCACGATTCAATATCAATAACATACTAATAACATCCAAAGCATTATAGCTGGTTACAACTCTTGGACCTTTTGTCTTGCAGACATAAATGGACAAGGAGATATGAAGCCCATTTGTGGGATAACAACGTCACTAGAGGAGGTCACAAATGAAAGGGAGGACAAGGTATGCTAAAATGATTTAGATTACCATAAGAAAGATTGTCCATGTATTCACTATTCTAAGTTAAACTTGAAGCGTTGATCATAAAAAATATTATGTAGTTTTATCAAAAAATTATAACTATAATTATAATACATTGTAGAAACCTAATTATAATAAACTGAAACTTGAACCCTAATTACATTTATAATAGACTGTGGAACCCTAATGTTTGTATTTAGAGTATTTTTTAGCATTTTTTATCAGTCTTGTTTTTGGAGTAGTTCAATTTCTATAAATCTAAGATGTCTTTATCCAGATACTAATGCTAAAAAATTTGTGCATGTGACCTTCTCATCCTTCAAATCTGGACATCCATTGAAATCCTCAACAATATATTTGGGTGAGCATTATCATTTTGTAGATATATTCAAGTTGTTAAGAATTGCATTTAAATACTGATTTGATACTCTAGTCTTTGGGATTTTACATTTAGCTGTTAGCTAAACTAGATTGGATTGAAGTTTTGACTTAGGGTTTATGTACTTGTAGGTGGCTATGACATTGAATTGAAAGCACCAAGAGCTTATGATAAGGCTTCTCTCAAGTATTGGGGTGACAAAAGCACAAAAAAATTTCTTGTAAGAATTTTACATTGGGTATTGTATATAACACTATTTATTATTCTAGATTATGCACACATCTACCTTTGCATAATTTTGTTAAAATAAAAAGTTTTATGTAGATAATTGAATACAAAGAAGAGCTTGAAGTCATAAAATAGATGACCACTGTAGACTATATTAATTATCTCAAAAGGTATCATAATTCTTTCCATTGAAGTCTTTTAGATTAAAATTATGGCAGTGGAGCTTTTGTTTCTTGAATTGACAGTACATATATGCATTTCTATTAGAATAAGAAAGGGTACATTGGTATAGAAAGTTTAAAATTTCAAATACATGAAGATTTTCCCTAGCTTTAATTTATTCATATTCAAATGACCCGTCAAAAAATTCATACACAACAAGGTCAACATAAGGTCTATGACAACGTTTTAGATTTAGTTTGAGCAAGATATTTTATGGGATTAATTTCATGTATGGTGCTAACGTATAGTCTTCTATTGATATAGGAGTAGTGGCTTTACTAGAGGCACATCAATGTACCATGGAGTAACAAGGTCTATATTTAAATTGATAGCTTTATTTAGAATTTTGAGATCTTGATCTGACTACAGAAACGGCTATTGAATAAACATTTGTAGGAAAATTTGTACTCTAATGGTAAAATATATAACATATCGCATACACCATCAAAAAGGAAAGTGGCAAGCTAGAATTGGAAGAATTAATGGAAACAAAGATGTATATCTGGAACATACAGTGAGTAGACCAAACATGAACAAATCTACTATACATTTTTCTTATAAAAGAGATTTATCCATTAAGTAAACCACCTAATAGTTGTGGTGAACTCGTTGGCTCTTTCAATTTGGAAGCAATAGAGGAAGAAGCGGCTTTGACACATGACATTGCTACAATCAAATTTAGAGGCATTGATTTAGTTATAAATTTTGACAAGAGATTATATAACATTGCAAGGATAAGAAACAACTCACTACCTATTGGAGAACTTATATATTACATCAAGGAGACAATATTAAGTCATGTTGATGGCAATGTGAATGCACCAAAAATTGAGGAGGAAAAAATAATGGATTCACTATGGTGGTAGATAAATGATTTTTTTTTCTTCTATTCCACAACATTAAAGGGCTCCAAGCATGTGTTTCCATCATAGCAAAAGTTTTTTGGAGAAGTTTCTTTTTTGCAGTCATTTCTATCCAATATTGTAACTCAGATTTTCAGTCTTGTGACTGAAAATAAAAATTGTAACTCTATTTCTAAGCTGTAACTAGAACACCTTTATTTTATTAATAAAGTTCACCAATTTTGGCTCTCAATGACTGTCTTATTGTGTGCAATCAATGATTCATGATGTGTATTTTTGTGTTTAATGTTTAAATCCTTAAATATGATTGAAAATATATGACTAAATATACTACCAGTTGACAAAAAATAGTGAATAAATATGACTAAATATACTACCAGTTGATAGAACTCAGTGAGTACAAAAATCAATGAATAAATATGACTAAATATATGACCAAATTGATCAAATGACTAAATGTACTACTAGTTGACAAAAATCACTGAATACATAAATTAGTGAATAAATATGACTAAATATATGATCAAATGACTATATAAATGATTGGCAATAAACTACTAATGGTAACGTGACCAAGCTTAGTGAATAATATGACTAAATCAATGACTAAATATACTACCAAATCGATCAATCAAAACAACCAATAAATGACTTAAATTGGTTTAGTCATAAATTTTGTTGCGTTATAAATGATTGGCAATAAACTACTAATGGTCACGTGACCATGTTTAGTCATTTATAAGTAGTTTCTAGTAGTTTTTTCAGTCATATATTGTTGTTTCTGTAGTAGTGACATGATCATTCATCATAGTTTGACATAAGCATGGATAAGCATGGAAATTTTTGAGTAGCATTTGGAGGAGGCTTCAGAGGAGGTACTTGAGTATTTGCATCTTGTTCTCCATTCTTTTCTACTAGATTTTAGATTTTCATCTTCATCAGTGTTGCTTGAAACACTTGAATTGGTAGCGGCAACTTTCGACATCAGCATAAAGACACATGAGTAGTTCTTAGAGACTTCATGCCTCTTATATTTTCTTCTTTCATATTCCTTTAAGGAATGGGAAGACACACCTTTGATTTTGTTTCTTCTTAAGGGGAGGGATGTTCAATTATTTTGAACTATCCTCTACATCTATTTTCAAGCATCTACCATTGGTATAGATTATACATTGAGGGGCGGGGAAGGGCTCCATGGTCTCCCTTCTTCTCTCTTATTGTGGGGAATTTTTCCTCACATGGGGTTTTTTCCATCTCATCTTCATAGAAATAATTTTCTTGTCTTTTCTCTCTTTTGGGGAGGAGTTTTGTCCCACTAGGTTTTCTTCTTTTTTCCATTTGTGAGAGATTGCATTTGTACATGGGTACCTAACATGGCCTAGCAACTAGGACCCATTTTCATCATTTGCATTTGTCTACTTCTCCCTAAGTTGCACTTAAGGGGGGTTGTTGGTGTGAATAAGGCATTTTACTTAACTAGTTCAACTAGTAGGTCATATTCACATGTTAAGTTTACTAATGAGTTTGGAATCTTTTTAGAAGTCGTAGTTGTCATGTGATCTTATCTTATTGTATCTTCTAGCTGTCACATGACATAGGATTAATACATTTTTCATCATCCTAGTTTGTCCTAACTCTCAATCTTTCCTATATAAGAAAGGTCTCAAATGCACATTGTATTACATTGAAATGCAGGTATTACATATTGCACATTATTGATCATATTTGATCTAATATGTTTTGCATATATTATTGCAAATTTATGCTCTTTCTTTTCTCTCTTGTAGAAGGTTATTTCAAATGGTTTTGTAGGTGATCCTAGGAGCATAAGTCCTTGAGTGATTCTAATAGAGCTATCATGATACTTGTGAAATTCGTAGTTTTTAAAAGTGCATCATAATAATTCATAAACTAGTCCATAGGAGAGTCATCATACACATCTAAAAATAGTGTATCAACATAACACACAGATAGGTCCATAATATTAAAAAAATGACCACAAGATGTTGAGGTTGATCACATATTTAGTTTTTTTTAATGATTTAAGATTAGAATGGTTTTGTCTAAGGGGATTTAATTGAAGGGAGCTGGATCAAAACCCTTTAGGATTAAATCAAACCCCCAATGCAGTCTCCTTTGGACTTATCAAAATGTCAATAATTTTTTTGCTTCATCTTTTAGGGGATCAAATGAAGTCATTTGGAAATACCATTTTGTATGTATGTAGCCCTTAGTATTAACTTTCCTAAAACTATAATATGTATTATTTTTCTTTTATATTATATGTAATATGTTTTTTATAATCAATTTAGGCCCAATACAAAAAATAATGACCTCTATTCTAGATTGTTAGTGTAAAAGATTCCTTTTTTACACTCACTTAAGCTTACTTAGTATGTTTTTATCTACTTGCATTTTTTAATTTAAGTAATTAGTTTATAATCTATTTACTTTATTTTCCCTAGATTTGGACAAGCTTTCTTAAATAATCTTTCATTCTTAGATAATATTTCCTACTTTATTGGTTAAGCTTTCCTTCATAGATAAGCTTTCTTATTTTATTGCATAGGCTAACTCCAATTGAACTCCATGCTTTATGTGAGATCTTGGGTTACCTCATGCATTGCCTTGCTCTATATAAAGCAAAAAATATTTTTATATTTGTCACATACTCTCATTTGCTATATAGAATAAAATTTATTCTAGCATATTGTTTTTATTTCATGCTTTCCTAATCTTTCATTGTATCTCGGGTTTATTTAATAGTAAATCTCACAAGGACACTAGGAAAAATAATAAATATTATTAATTTTTTTTATAAAATGTATTGCACTCCACATGGATGTCTTTGTTTAAATTATTATTATTATTTTTTGATATAATGCGAGGAGAAATATATTATGGAATAATATAGGTTTTACATTTTGGTTAGTAACAATTCATAACTCATAAGTTAATAGTAAACTACCACAAAATTTATGCACTAGACATTAGAGGTAGTGATCTAGCTCTAAGAAATCATAGAAAGTTTTTTATTTGAACAATAAAAAATACAAAAAATGATACAATAAAAACAAAAATGATAGAAATAATTATTTATTTAAAAAAAAAATTATAACTTGATTTTTCATAGAAAGTGTGACAACTCATTAGTCTTGATTAGATTAAACACAAGAAATGCGACAACTCATTACTAAAAACAAAAAATCATAGAAATCATAGAAAGTTTTTTGATCTAGCTCTAAGAAATCATAGAAAGTTTTTTATTTGAACAATAAAAAATACAAAAAATGATAAAATAAAAACAAAAATGATAGAAATAATTATTTATTTTAAAAAAAAATTATAACTTGAATTTTCATAGAAAGTGTGACAACTCATTAGTCTTGATTAGATTAAACACAATAAAATGCGACAACTCATTTACTAAAAACAAAAAATCATAGAAATCATAGAAATCTTAGTGATCTAGCTCTAAGAAATCATAGAAAGTTTTTTATTAGAACAATAAAAAATACAAAAAATGATAAAATAAAAACAAAAATGATAGAAATAATTATTTATTTTAAAAAAAAATTATAACTTGAATTTTCATAGAAAGTGTGACAACTCATTAGTCTTGATTAGATTAAACACAAGAAAATGCGACAACTCATTACTTTACGTCATCCATAAATTATTGATTGTTTTTTCTCTATAATTAACACAATTTTTTTAAGCAAAAGGTGAAGAACACCTATAATTAAATATAATAAGCTTACAAAAGATAAAAGCCTATAATGTTTCAATAGTATCATAGAAGGTTGTTCAGGCCAATGAAAAGGTCATAAATAGCTAGTTATATGTGCACCATGAAAAATAAAACCATATAAAAAACCAATGATAAAAGTGGGTGGGGAGGGAAATCTAATTACACCACATTAGGGGTGGCATCAAATTACACTATCCATGCAAAGTCATCCATAGGCTCCAGATTGTTCACTTTTTTCAAGAATTGGTAGCCCATACACATCAAAGATCTTTGTTGCATGAGTGTCACTATGGGGAAATTTTTGAGGAATGGGAGCCATTCCACCTAAATACCATCCTCACACACTCTCTGGACATCACTCGGCCTTGAGACTCTAACCCCATACCTTGCCACATCCAGTGATGCCTCCAACCCTCCAAGGTTGTGTTTCTTAAATAGTTACAGAGCTGGCTCCCACACCAACACCTTTTTCTCACTTAAATCTAGAAGGGAGTCCATGAAATGTGAGGTGATGTTAGTGATAAATCTGTACCTCCCATCATCCAACAAGAAATTATCACCTAGGATCATCTTTACTGCTTTAAAATCCCTGCCACTAGGGTGCTTCATTATCACCTTCAACCTCTTGTCAGTTATAGCACCTATAAAAGCCATCTAATGTCATGAGATTGTGAGGTGGATAGGAGTATCGATTCTCAACAGGCCCTCAAGGTGACTATGAGAAGTATGGAAGGGTTATCACACCACCCATTTAAACTAGCAAGCTGCCTCTTCCTCCCACGCTTCACATAGGATGAAATCATCTTTAGAGTCACACCCTGACAAGAGTAGTACTACATGTTGGAAGAATGAAGAAGATCACATCTCTTAATACAGATTTTTTTTTCATTGATGTCACCATGATAGATGAGTTGTAACTACAAGATTCAAAGTCATGTTGATCTGGTATTTGATCCAGTAATGCACATTAATCCTCTAGTATTTTTCTCTGGATTTCCTCTTCGATGATACTTGCTACTTCAATTTTTGAGAAATGTTTTTTTTGGTTGATAGAAGCATACATGGACAGGATCTCATGTGTTTAGATGAACATGGTTATCAAGAAACATCCATTTTTTTGTTTACCTTTTGTTAGGTCTATTGTTGGCCGACCTAATAAGTGTTGAAGATGAAATGGATTAAATTTTGTTTGTGTAATCCATGCTAACATATTATTGCATGCTACACGTTTGAATTATTGTGAAGCCGACCTGATTGTTATCTATGAGAAAATCATATATATATATACAAGATGCCTTTGGAGATAAAGATAGTGGATGTGTGTTGAGGTATGCAAATGTTAGTAGATTGTATGTGGAAGTGAAAAGAGCGAAGAGTGATCTGTTGACATGTGGATTTCTTGAGCTTCAAAGGAACTGAATTTGCACTCTGAGGTGTACTTTCATTAGTTCAATTCTGGTGGTTAGCCATTTTGTTACTTCACTTTTATAGGTAGTGAGCCTCTCATTTTTGGACACTGAGTCTCTCATTTGTGGACAGTGAGTCTTGGTAGTGAGCCACCCTTTTGTAATATCTTATAACCAGTTATACTATATGGTGAGTTAATCCTCACTATGGTTTTTCCCATCCCGAGTTTTCCATGTAAAAATCTTGGTTTTACTATGTCATGTGCTTCATGTTGAGTAAATGCTTTTGTTTGTCTTAACTATTATATGCATTGAATTTATTGGATGGTGTTTTTTCAATAAGTTTAAGAAGATAATGATTCACCTCCTCTCTCAGTATCTTGGATATTTAAAAATTGGTATCAAAGCTTGGTTCCTTTGGTGAAGTCTAACAACTTGAGGGAGATCTTGAATATTTTACAAATGGGTGATAATGTAGAGCTCCAGACTACCCTTGATGATCTTGAAAAAGCTGAAAAATGAGAATAGAGATTTGAAAGAAAACCTTGAAGAAGCAAATGAATGTGTTTAGAAGTTGAAAGAGCAATTAAAAAAATTCAAAGTGAGACATAGAGAAGTTAGTGAGCAATTGAAACAAGCAAATGAAGATGTTACTAGGATGAAGCTACAAGTAGAAGAAAAGAAGAGAATTGAAGAGCGTTTGAATGCAAAAATGAAAAACAAGTCTGATGAATGTTCTAGGCTTGAACAAGAAGTGGCAAGCCTAAGAGCAGAATTGAAAAAAATAAAAATTTATGAAGATAATTTCAAGACAAGCTTTACCAGACTTGATGAACTAATTACAGGAAAAAAACCCTCTAAAGAAAAAGGTGGATTAGGACTAGAAGTAGGTGAAAGCTCAAAAGATGTAAATGATCAAAAGACTCAAGATAAAGGGAAGCAAGAAAGAAATCAAGGAGGAAAACTACCTATCAGACAACCAAATGCACAAAGGTATCCATCTTTCAATGGCACTTGTTTTTCATGTAACAAGTTTGGTCATAAGGAAACTGAATGCAGAAGTAGGATGAATCAGTTCTTTGGTTCCTCCTCCAGACAATGCTATGCCTATAATAAGATTGTACATAGAGCTAGTGATTGCAGATCTCAGATGATGAACTGGTTTAATGGAGGAAGAATGAATCAATCCTTTGCTGGATATTGCTATACATGCAATAGATATGGGCATAAAGAGAGTCAGTGCAGAACAAGGTTTAATGGAAGTCAAACAAATCAAAGAAATATTGTTTGTTACAATTGCAACAAACCGAGACATATTTCAAAGGTATGCAAAAGTAAAAAGGGAAAACAATCTACTCCGATAAAGAAGAATGAACCTATGAAGAAGGTTGACAAAGAATAAGTTAAGAAGGAAATGAGTAAGATATGGAAAAAGAAAGAAGAATCATAGAATACTGATGTGTTTGTACCCTCATTCGATGCAGATGATTCCTCTAGGAACTTGACTAGCATGGTCCTAGGGGAGCTTTAGTAGAAAATATTTTGAACCCCTTGATTTCGGGTATGTTCGTCCTTGGCACATGTAGATGTTGTTAAAGATGAATAGGTAGAGGTTTTGTAAAAGAAACAAGGAGAAAAAGTGCTTGTATGATCGCTTGCGGAGCATATTATGGTTTTTTTATGCAGTTGAAGGGTTTTTCCAGCTTTTCAAATTTTATTGCATTTAATGCGAATTAGGGAATCACATTGATCTATAAAGAAAAATAATAAAGCCATTTCGATCAATTGTGCATTCAAAGGAGGTGAAGAGTGATTTAGAGAGACTTGGAGTGAATTGAAGTGCGACTGGTGCAAACCCTAGTTTCAACCATTTGTGAAGAAAAAGGTATTTTTTGAATCTGTGCCATTGTGAGCTTGTTAAAAATTATCTTTTTGAATCCTTTAAAAGCTCGGTATATAGAAAATGGAAACTCATGTAGTCGTAAATACAACCAAAAGTCCTAGACCCTCCTACAAAAGATACTCAATGAAGGTCTTCGAAGATGACCCCATGGGCGCTTTCTCTTTGATTCCTCATGGTGTCATGCTGACAAAAGATACAAGAATGTATATTAGGGTTAAGACCAAGGAATTCAATCACAACAAATTGATTGACATGTGCGTGAATGAACTTACTGGAGATGATTTCTTGGTGAAACCTGAGTAATCAAATCTCGTGATAAATAATTTGGATTGTTGGAATAACTTCCCAAATTTCTATTCCACAATGGATGATCAATATGTAAAATTGGTCCTTAGCAGAATGCATGAAATTTTTTTGTGGACCCATAAGCTACACTTGATAACTAAGGAAGCAATCAAAACTGTCACTAGAATCTATGACACCAGACCAGTACCGGTGCTAAAAGCAGTGAAAAATGAAGTGGTGATGGAACTCGCCAGTGAAATTTATGAAAAGAGGGCTCTCACAACCAAGCCTATCACTAATCCAACTATGAAGTACACAACAATAATTATTGGTCACAAAATCTACTTCACCAACCGAGAGAATTCTGTGTCCGCCACAATAATTTATACTAGTTTTGATATGGCCGTGAATGGTGCAAACTATGATTTATGCAAACTTATCAGACAACAACTACTTGAGAATATGAGAATGTCGAAGGAAAAGAATTATCCTTTCAAGTTTAGTCTCTAATTGTTTTCTTGCTATTCTATTTTCTTAGAATCATTCTAAGAAAATCTGAAATAGTGTTTTAGGACCCATCTTGACAGATTTTTGACCATTTGCATAAGCTAGGTGATGTGAACAACATAGAAAATTCCTTGATGACATTCTTTTCTATATTTAAGAAGAATATGAATGATAGAGATAGAATCCCAAGGAAGATTCTTGAAAAGTACAAAAATGACATCATATTTCATGTGTTGTTTGATGAGTGCATGGTGGAAGCGGTTTAACCCCAGACCATCTAGATCCAACCCCTAGGATATGAAATCACAAAAGAATCTGAAGGATATGTACAACTCTTATTGAAAAGTACAAAAGATGCAAACAAACCTCATATTGGAACATATGCAGAGAAATCCATGGAAGTTCATTTGGAGCACAACAAAGCTACAAGGAAGAAAAATGTGACTAAAATTCTCAAAAAATCTGGTTTCATAGATGAAGAGATAGCACTAGGAAGAGTCGTTGGAGGATAGAAGTCTGAAGAATCACCTAGTGTAAGGAGATCCAATAGGATCCATCCTTCCAAACCAGCTTCTAGATCAAACTCAATAAAGACTGAGCCTAGAACCACTAACAAAGGCAAAGGCTTGAACCCTTCCAGACCCACTACTAGATCAAGTAAAAG
Organism: Sequoiadendron giganteum; assembly: GCA_007115665.2. NCBI lineage: Eukaryota > Viridiplantae > Streptophyta > Pinopsida > Cupressales > Cupressaceae > Sequoiadendron > Sequoiadendron giganteum. The sequence goes on from CM021108.1 coordinate 295,527,316, forward strand.
AAAAGGTGTCCCTCCGATAGTTCCTACTAAGCATGGAAGAAAAGAAAAGGTCACAAGGGAGAATAATATCAGTGTCATTAATGAACAAGAAGAAGAGGAGGAAGACCCAAGTTCTAAGTTGACAAGGAAGAGAAGGGTAAGTGTTTCTTTCGATGAAGGAGAATCACAAGAAACCAGTGTGGATCGAAGAAAGTTCACTATTTATCCTCCTAAGAGGATGTTGATGAACATGATGATAGTGATAATGAAGCTAATGAAAAGAAGGCCAAGGTTGTAGAAGAAGTTTCATTGGACCAGGAAGAACATAATGTCTCTCCGATAAGACCTAGTTCCACTCTCAAATTATATGCCTTGGTGAATAATTTAGTGCATAAATAAAATATGGTGAAACCTATAGCATAAATTTATGATCTAGTGGGTGTAGAAGACAAGGAAACAATACTAATGGTTATCATTTAATATTTCATTATATTGGAAGCTGAGCGAGATAATATTAAAAGTGATGTACCTAAAAATTTGTGGGAAATACTGATGAAGAGAAGAGTAGAAGCAGTTGAGTTGGAAGAGAAAATAAGAGGTAAGGCATATAAGGATATTGCATTTTCTTTGTCTTCGAATGATCTAGAAACCTTGAAGAAGGTTTGTGCTAACTTGTTTCATGTAAAGAAGAGAGTTAGTACTTTGATGACTAGGGACAAAAAGGAAATTAAAAGGATAAGGAAGGAAATAATAAATACTATCGAAAGTAAAGCTGTAAAGTATGGAATGATTGGTGCATCTGGTACTGTACCTGAATCAAGAAAAGAAGCCTCTAAAAAAGTTATGAAAGATCCTCCTTTTGGTGTTGCTAATGAAAACATACCTTTGGAAATGAATGACTCTGGTATCCTTTAGGAAACAGGTAGTATAGATGTTCTACTAGAAACTAATGTTGCTAATGAGGCTCCAAAAATGAAGGAGAGGTTGAAGAAAATGTTGAAGCGGAGATTCATGATGTCACCCCTCTAGTACACTTTGAAGAAAGAGATAATTCAGAAGAAGAGAGGAGAGAAGATGAAAAAGAAAATGAGAAAGAAGAAGAAAAAGTAAAAGAGGAAAAGATAGAAGAAAAGGAGGTAGAAGAAAAGGAGATGGAAGAAAAGAGAGCAGAGGAGGAGAAAACAAAGGAAGAAGAAGATAAAAATAAGGAATCAAGTGATATTGCTGGAAAGAATGAATAAGTATCTCAATAGGTTGTAGAATCAAAAAATTCCATTGGAGAATCTTCCTCCAGTGATGATGTCTTGAAGGGCTGTTGTCTAAAAAAATTAGATTCCAGCCGGTAATCCCTCCTGAACTCCTAAAACTTCCAATGAATCAAGTCGATGCAGATCTGAACAAGATTTCCCCTACACATAAAATAGTGTTAGGTGATGTATTTCATGCATCTGACAAAAAAGAAATCTTGGAAATGCATCAAAAGGGAACTAAGCTCATTGAAGATGCTATTAAGACTTTACAGGATGTCACACCTGAAATGTATGTGGACTCATCTCTCACTCTACTTGAGAACTTGAAACTTCTATTGGAATCCTTCAAGGAGTATGCTACCGGACTAGGTGAGAAAAAAAAATTGGAAGTTGAAGAGAAATTGAATGAGAAAAGGCTTTTGATCCTTCATGACAAGTGTGCTTTGGCACATACCAATGTAGAAAAGAGTCTTGAATCTGTAAAGGCCTGTGAATCTAAAGCTAATTCTATGTTTTCCTACTACATAAGGTGGCCTTATGCCACTCAAAGTATAAAATATCTAAGAGAATCCATTGAGTCCTAGTTGACTATTCTTTCCAGTACCTACTGTGAACCCTTTAATTTCGAACCTGCACACGAGTAGCAAATAGACACAACATTAGATCAATGTGCAAGGTGAAATGAGGATTCCCCATGAAATTAGATTGAAACATTAATATAGGAAAACAAGTAAAGAACAATGTAAATGGAATTAAAAAAATCCTATTTTAATGAACAGCTATCAATCCCATGGGAGAATTGGCGCTGATTGGTATGTCGAAATCAGCCCTTTCCCAATTCCTGTTTGTAAGCTTGATGATTGTTGATGGTGAAATTAGCTGCTTGAAAGGAGTGAACAAGAGAGACTTAAAAAATTTCATGTTGTTAGCACAAGTCAGTTTAAATTAGTAAATTTAACATCCCTATGAAATACTTAACCATGTCCAAATATGCAACTAATGAGCAGAAAACAAGTTAAACAAAATCATATATAAAAAAACATGATTAAACCTTTATCTTATAGTGGATTGGTGCCACTTTGTTGTGTAGTAAGCAGCCCTTTCCCAATCCTTGATAAGCAAGAGTTTCAAGATGATAGTGATAATGGAAAAAAATATTTCTCAATTAAGAGAGTAACTTTGCATGAAATATGTGGAATGTAGATGAATTTGAGTATAGTAAGTTTACTCAAAATTGTGGATGAAATGAAGTATAGTATACTTGCTTGAATTTTGGATGATAAAATGAGGAGAGAAGCCTCCAATTTAAAGATTTCCAAACTGGAAAAGAGAGTGAAATAGAGCAATGTGGGATCATTCAACATCCAATGGTCAAGTGCCACTTGTCAAGATGTGAATGGTTGATGGTTGTGAACATTTTGGCCAAAGTGCCAATAAATGCAATTAGTTGGAATTTCAAATTTGAGAAATGACATGTGAGAGCAAAAAATGAATGAAGTTAATGTCACTTGGCTCAATGAACAAGACATGTAAGAGGCATTAAATTTCTTGTTGGAAGGACCAAACCCACTTGGACTTTTTGAATTCAAATGAGGGAATATTCCCTTTTGATGCCATGTGAGGGAAAATAGAGAATTAAATAAATCAAAGTAATTGATTTATTGTGCAAGTTGCATTCTCTAGAGGATTTTAGTGAGAAGGATTAACTTAATCAAGGTTTTGATCAATTTAATGAGGGATTAGATGATTTGACAATTTTAAATTAAATATATGAATTAATTTAAATCAGAATTGAGAGGAAATGATTAACTAAATAAATGATTTTGATTTATTTAACCAAGGAGGAATATGTTAGATTAAATCAAATAAGGTTTAATTTATTTAATTTAATAAGAGGACTTTAGAGAATTTAATCAAATAAAATGATTTATTTAATTAAACAAAAACATAAGGTTAATTAAATTAAATTGATTAATTTAATCAATGGAAGAGAAATACTTAATCAAATGAATAATGATTCATTAAATTAGGAGGAAAAATATGATGAAGTGTTGAGAGTATGATTTAAGAGGAAATGTTGTTAGTAATCAGGATCAAGTGTGCCAAACCAAAATTGTACATTTTCCATGTCTACACCTACAATGCATCTATGGATAGAGACAAATCAACCTAGGATGCCATTTCTATGCATAGAGAAATTGTTTTCATATTACAAAAGCAGAAATAAGGGATAATAAAAAAATTTGGCTTGCTTGGTGACAATGTAAGGATGGAGTATGCTCTAGTAGCCAATGTGTTGGCTAATGATGACAATTTGGACAAGATCAATCTGACCCCAGATACTCTGGATTAGGTTGAAGAAAGTTTTATTTCTTTAGAATCTTTGAAAAAAATGCCGATATCTGCTAAACAGAGTTGGGAGAGTGGTAAAGCGGCCTAACAAGGCATTCTTTAGGAACTGCAAAATGCTCCCTCCTCCGGGTAAATTTTTTTTGGTTTTTACATTGTTTGGGATAAAATCCTCAGGGGGAGTTCAATAGCTTAATTCTGTGCATTGTGCATTCCAGACCTTATGTACAGATTTTTCATGGTTTTGATCGACCTTTGTCCTTCATGTCAAAGGGGGAGAGTAGAAAGAGAAATAAAGAATACTCTGTACATAGGAAGTCTGTAAATTATTTTGGCACATGTTGCCATCAATGACAAAGGGGGAGATTGTTGGAAGAATGAAGAAGATTACATCTCTTGATACATTTTTATTGTCATTGATGTCACCATGATATATGAGTTGCAACTGCAAGATTCAAAGTCATGTTGATGTGGTATTTTGAATCGGTAATGCAAATTAATCCTCCGATATTTTGCTCTAGATTTCCTCTCCGGTGATAGTTGCTACTTTAGTTTTTGGGAAATGTTTTTTTTTGTTTGATAGAAGCATGCATGGACAAGATCTCGTGCGTTCAGATGATTGTGGTTATCGATGACATCATTTTTATTGTTTACCTTTCGTTAGGTCTATTGCTGGCCAACCTAATAACAGTTGAAAATGAAATGGATTAAATTTTGTTTGTGTAATCCATGCCAACATGTTGTTGTGTGCCACATGTTTGAATTATTGTAAAGCCCAACTTGATTGTTATCTATGGGAAAATCAAATATATATATACAGGATGCCTTTGGAGATAAAGATAGTGGATGTGTGTTGAGGTATGCGAATGCTAGTAGATTATATGTGGAAGGGAAAAGAGCGAAGAGTGATCTATTGGCATGCAAATTTCTTGACCTTCAAAGGAGCAAAATTTGCACTTTGAGGTGTACTTTCATTAGTTCAATTCTGGCAGTTAGCCATTTTGTTACTTCACTTCTATAGGCAGTGAGCCTCTCATTTTTGGACAGTGAGCCACCCTTTTGTAATATATTATAACTGGTTATACTATATTGTGAGTTAATCCTCACCATGGTTTTTCCCATCCTGGGTTTTCCACGTAGAAATCTTGGCATTTTTGTATCATGTGCTTCATGTTGAGTAAATTATTTTTCTCATCTTAACTATTATATGCATTGGATTGATTGGATGGTGTTTATTCAATAAGTTTAAGAAGATACTAATTCACCCCAATCTCAGTATCTTGGATATTTAACACTAAAAACGCTCTAAGGAGCTTTATTGCCATTATTGTAGCACACACCAACTCAACTACACCATTGCCACCTTGCCATACATGGTAGATCCTCAAGGAATTTGTTGAAATGGAGAAGCATGTGTTGTATCATGTGGTCCCCCTTTCTCGTGTAGAATAATGCCTTAGGGCACTCCAATGAACTGCTCAATGGGGAAGAATTGTACCATGGGATTATCACCTAAGTAATATATGGTTGATGGGTTTGGGGCTAGATCTTCTGACCATTCTCATAATTCCCTCAGTTCGCTATTTCTATGGATTATAGATAGAGCAGGCTTGTTTTTCGTTCGTCCAAACATTCAATTATTCTAAACTTGCTAGTTGATGATATCATCAAGCTGAGTGATGTTAGTTAATGCATGCCATATCAGCCAGAGTGGAGATGAGCCAAATTTTATCTCTAAATGGAAAGCACATGGGCCAAAGACAACATTGCCACTTGTCAAGCCCTCATAACTTGGAGAAACCAATGGTCAGATAAGGTGCTTGGGGGAGTGAGTTGGTGCCATGTGTTTTTGAGCTATATCGATGAAAGCTTTGTATGATTTAGCACTAGCTTTAGCGGTGCTAAAAATCCACTAGCACCCAAGTAATGCCTAGTTGGCCCATCAAAAGTCCCAACCAATTGTGCACTAACATTTACTTGCAACACTTAGGAGATTCTTTGAGTTGCACCAACTCGACACGTGGCTTGATGCGAGTTCGTGTTCTTAATAAAACAAAAGACCACTCAACTTTTTTAGTGGCATGCAAATTTTCCATGTGGTGCCTTATCATATTGTGCTAAAAACTTAATCCTTTGGGCTTAGTGGGAGCTACACAACTTCAACAACTTTGAACTTGAATGCAAAAAGGGCCCGCAGATAGAGGAAAATATTCAAAAAGGGTTTGCAAAGCTAGAAGATGCATTACCTCACAATGGTCCCATCAGAATTCCTGACTAATCTTGTGCCAATATTTACTTGCGACACTTAGGAGCTTCTCTAGGTTGTAGTAGCTCGACACGTAGCTTGCTACGGGAGAAGGTGCTTAATAAAACAAAAAATCTGCTCACCTTTTTTGATGGTGTGTGAAGCCATTATGACACCTCAAAGCATTAAACTATACAATTAATTCTCTAGGCTCCACAGGAGTTGCGTAGGTTTGACAACTTCGAACTTGAACACAAAAAAGGCCCGCAAAAGAATGCAAATGTTTGATAAAGGGCTCACAAAGTTGGGAGATGAAGGCTAACTAAGCAAATTAAGATTGGAACTTGGAGAAACATACCTTATTACTACACACACATACTAAAGGTGCTAGTACCCAACACATCCCGAGATGTTTAAAATGTGATACTTTCACCATGTTGAAGATAACAATGGGAACTTGGGCACTGATGCTACTACCAAATCTCAACACCATGAGCCTTGCACACTTAAAACACAAATAATGTTAGATCAACTCCCCTTTACGAGATGCAATTGATTGTTGATCAGGTGTGCCAAGGTAGGATAGTTAGCAAAGTCAATTTGGTTAACTTGAAGTGCCCCCTCATTTAGGTCACAACCCATATTTTCTAGCATATCTGCTACTTTATTACCCTCTGTATAGCAATGGTGAATTGGTAAGAAAAGCCTTGTAACATTTTGAAGCCCTGATTTAGGATGGAGCTTAACACCTAGATAACTGAGTTTTTTTGTTTACATGCGTTGATTATGATCATAAAATCCCCTTCAATCAATATGTGTTTAATGCTTGCTACCTTTGCCAATTTCAGACTTGCAAGTAATTCTTGTTCCTTTGCCTAATTATTTGTTCCATTTGACAATTTTAGTGTGGGCACTAAGAATCTTGCCTGAATGATTCCTTAGTACACAACCTACACTAGATGTACCTGGGTTCCCTCGAGAGGCCCTATCGAAGTTAATTTTTCCACTCCCAATGGAGGTGGATTCCATACTACCCTATTGCGATTGGGTTTGGTGTTTGATATCAATGTTACAAGGTTTGGTGGATGAATCAATTCCCATTGAGAAGATATTTTTGTGTTCCAATTTGAGAAGATTTTTTTTGAGCCATTTGATTTATATGCATTAAACATTACTAATTTAGAGATTGATCTTTCATTTTTGCATATTTCTTCTTCCATTTAATGGTATTATTTTCAAAATATTATTTTGTTCCTTTCCCACCACAAGCACCATATTAGCATTGAGGGACATGTTATCTGAATTGACGAGAATAAAGAGTATTTATTCAATATTGGCCATGAGGAAAAAAATTCTAGCAAAGAATCTTGAAGTGGTGTGGCCCAGTTTAGTTTATTTTGAAGCCATGACCAACACTGTTGTGAGAATTTGAAAGTTAATAAAAGATGATCTATATCCTATTCTTGTTGGCTACACAATACAAAGTTAAAGGGGTAGGTATTTCCAGTTTGACCAATCTCTCATACGTAAGGATGCATTTGTTTAATGCCAACCATGCAAATGACATTTCTTTTGGAAGAATTACAAAGTTCCAAAATAATTTGTGGGTCTAGTTGGCTGATTCAATGTTACCTTATTGTATGATTGATGAGTAGCCTAAGTTGACTTAGCAACTACTTGTCTTGGAAGGAGCCCAAATGAGCATGTACGGATCCCTGGAAAAAAATATTTGGTGCTGCTGAAGAATTTTTGACAGCTGAGATTTTTTATTTACTAGGAAACTGCAACTAGAAAAGTTTTTTCATTGTGCATCTGAGACAAGGTTATCTTCTAGCTTAAGGTAATATTTTAATTTTAACCCTCAACGGTTCTTTAAGTATTCTCTTGCTTGTTTTAAACCTTCAATTTTGGATAGTGGTGGAAAGCCATTCCAGAAGTCATCCTAGAACAATTATTTTTCCTCATTACTTATGGACTAGGTTAAATGTGGGATGATGAATTATCTACAATTTATGATAAAATTCCACATTTTAGAACCCTTTGGTGGGTTTTCCATAGTAAATATTTTTTTTAGAATTCAGAATTCCACGTATTTTCTTTGCATAATTCTATCCCACTTGAAAGATGGTTTTGCAAAAATATTCCTCGATAGCTTGGCTCCCAATGCCAGATTCATTACCTCTAGATTGTGTAAAACAAATCCTCCATATTTTTTTTATCTTCACAGAGTTTGTTCCATGAAACTAGTGGGATTTTACACTTTTTCTAGCTGCCAAGATTCCCATTCTAGAGGAATTAATTGATGCTTTTCTCTATATTCATTTGCACTACTCTTGGTAGCTTAGGGATTGGCGTAACATAATTGGGAATAGCTGAGAGGACTGCTTTGGTTAATGTAAGCTTGTATGGCATTGTTATCCATCTTCTTTTCCAGGATGCTATCCTATTTTGAATTTGAGCCAAAATTTTATTCCAAAACTTGAGCTTGTTTGACCTTGAAAAGAATGGGATTCACAAATATTGACTTGTATACTCATCAAATTTAAAATCAAGAATGGATAAGATGTGTGTTGATACCATTTGGGAGGTGTTAAGAAAAATATGCTTGATTTTTCTCATTTAGTTTTTGACTTGATGCCCTGCAATAATCCTCTAATTTGTTTTTGATGCCTCTTGCTTCTCAGACATTAGATTTTCCATATAGAAGTGTATCATCTACAAATAATGAATGGGTTATGTTGATGTTTGAGTTTTAAATCTATATATCCTACCATTTACCTTGAGCTTGTGGCCTGCTATTGCCCAACTTAGAGATTCTACCATTAAAATGAAAAGGAAAGGCGATAAAGGATCACCTTGTCTGAAACCTTATGAAGAATTGAAAAAGCCTACTGGACTGTTGTTTACCAGGATTGAAAACTTGGCTTGTGATATGTATGAACTAACCCAATGACACCATTTGTGATAAAATCCTTGTTTTTGTAGAACTTTTAGGAGAAAATCCTGATTGGTTCTAACATAGACCTTCAACATGTTGAGTTTGATAATCATTGGTGGGATTTCATCTTCCTTAATGGAGTGCAAAGTTTCATGGGATATTAAATATCCTTCATTTGTATCCTTTCCTAGGATAAAACCACCTTGCTCATCCATGATGATTCTTGGGGTAATCTTGGCTAGTCTCATGATGATTTGTTTGGAAAAGATTTTGTAGATGGTGTTGCACAATGATATGGGTCTGAAATTAGTAAAGGTGGAGGGGTTCTGATTTTTAGGAATTAGTTATATAAAAGTATTTTTAATTCCTTTAAATTCTTGTCATTTCTTCTTGACTCATATAAAGATAAAAATATTTCTCTCCCCATGAAATCCCAACCTCTTTGGAAGAACATGGCAGTAAACCCATCCGAACCTAGAGCTTTGTGTAGTGGTATAGAAAAAACCACTTCTTTTACTTCTTCTAGTGTAAATGATTTTAACAAGAGCTCATTTTATTCCTCAGAAATCAATAAAGGAATATGTTGAATAAACTCATCTGAGATATTTATTTTTTGGGTGGGTTGTTGATTTGTTTCTTTCAATAAGTTTGAAAAGAAACGAACTGCTTGTTGGCTGATTAGTTTTTTTGCCTTCAAATTTCTGCTTGAGGGGGAGTTGATGTTGAATATATCATTTGTTTGTTGTTTGATTTTTGATGATAGATGAAATATTTAGTATTTTTATCCCCTTCTTTGAGCCATAGGTCTTTGGATTTCTTCCGCCAATATATTTCTTCCCTAGTTAGAATTTCCTCTAATTCAATTTTTTTTTTTTTTGTAGGCTGAAAGAGGCATTATTCATTCCACACCTTATGATTTTGTCATTGATCTCATCAAGTTGGGATTGCAGTTCTATTTTCTATAAAAAATATGTTTTTGAAATGTTGTTCATTCTAAACTTTGATTTGTTGTTTTATGTAGATTATATTTTTTCTAGTTAAAGCATTCCATAACCAACAATAAAAGGAGCTTTTTCCCACGAAAGGTTGAGTTGAAGAAGGAACTAAGGGTCTCTGAACCACATTTCTTGAAACTTAAAGGATCATTTTGTATGAGATGCTTGTGAAGCTAAGACCAACTAAATGGGAAAGTGGTCTAATCCCGAGAATGAAATGATAAATGATTCAAAAGGAGCTACTTCTATAGACCATTATGTAGAAATTAGAAATCTATCCAACCTTTCTACAATTAGAGAAAAGTCTTTTCGCCTGTTTGTCCATGTGAATATTCCATTTTGAGGAGGGAAATCTAATAGATCATTTTCTAATATAAATTTGTTGAAGTCTTCCATGACCTTTGGGGGGATTATACCTCCTTTTTCTTGTTATGGTGAAAAATTGCATTGAAGTCTCCCCCTAGAAGAACTTTCTCCTCTTTTAGACTTGATAAAGCTGGGGATATGGAATCCGAAAGGATATTTTTCCCAATTGTTGATGTGGGAGCATTAAACAATCAAAAACATAGATCAAAGGAAGTTACCTTAATGAGCATCCAATGTTGCATTGAGAGAATTAATTCAATCTAAGGATTTTTATCATTCTATAGCACAACTAAGCCTCTTGATGCTCCTTGTGTTGGAGAGTCTAAAAATTGCCATTTATTTCATTTGCTGAAGACTTCTTGCGCCTAATCATTAGTGAATTTTATTTCCTGTAGAAGAATGATGTTTCTTTCGCTAGAGTCTAGCCAACACTTTATCAAGCATCTTTTATTAGGGGCATTCAATCCCATAAAATTCCATGATAGGACTCTCATTATCCTCGCGGAGAGCAGCAAGCCCTCCCTGGTTTGAATTTTTTATCTAATGTAGCCTAGATACCAACAACTATTTCTTCCCAGTTTTTTCTACTTTTGGGGGTTTTGCCTCTGTTTGGGGGTGTTGCAATTGATGCTTGAGACACTGTTCTTTATGTTTGTGCAATAGAGAGAGATTGGGAAAAATTATATTCCAAATTCTTATTTAATGCTTCCTTTTCCATTTGGTCAAATAGTTCTGATCCTTCTTGTAAAACAATATGATCTACCATTTCAATCATTTTTTCTTCTACCATGATCTCATGAGCTTCTTGGAAACTTATGTTATTTTCCTTTGGTATGCTTTTGTCATGATTACTATCATCTATTTTGGGTATTTGGTGCTAAGAAGGGGGCTTGGACATGCCATCCTTTGTTGGATTCATTTGTGAATCAATTAAGTGAACCGACCCTAAGAAATCCTCCATGATAGACTTCGCATCCTTATCCAGTTTGTGGAGATTTTGTGTGATATTACTAACTCAAGGAATAAATTTCTCTACCGACTATGAATCTTTCTCTTCTTGTTTCGAATTGTTTGTGATAACAATAGTTGTTGGTGATTTTCTCAGTGGGGAAAATTGACTATTTGATCTAGGGCCAACATTGTGCATGTTTTGTTGTTTCCCTAATTTGTCAACAAATGCATCACCTACGGTAACCTACTTACCATTTTCTATATTAGCTATAAAATCTTTCAAAAGAGTGTCTGAGTCCAAAGAGGGGAGAGGTTTAGGTAGTTTTTTATTCCTTTTTTTTGGTCCAAGATATGGATTTGAGCAGAAACCTTGATGTCGAAGGGAAATAATTCCCTACAAGTACTTAGGTTATCTTTTTGTTTGATTTGCATCTCAAGATGGTGAAATTTTGCTGTGACTCCAAGCCCTTTCTGGCTAGAGGGATGGGATTAGTAGGTGTTTGGAAATTTTGGAGATTAGGTTACTGTTGTGGAGATTAGTTTTTTCCTTTTTCCAAAATAGAGGCTTGCATTATTGTGTTTTTGAGGGGAGAGCCATGTGCTTCATAGTTATCTTCTGAATCCTCAAAAACTAGAGTTTTTGAGGGGCATTGTGAGGTTGGATGGTCATAGAAATGAAATGAGGAGCAACAAGTAGCAATATTATCTAGTTCAATCGAGTGTTTCCAAATTCTATGCTTGGAGTGAATGACCGGGACTTTGGGGAATGGATTTTTAGCGTTAAAAAGAATAAATTTTTTGTTCGGCTTGCTTGAGTATTTGACAAGATCCATATCAAATCTCCAAAAGATGTCAATGGAGTTACCTAGGGATTCTAGGATTTGGGTCTCTAGTATTCGTGAGGTATATTTTTCATCTGGATCCAGAATGGTATATAGTTAATCACTTTAGAGCTTGGGTTGAAGTGAGGGGTCCATTTATCACAATTTTCTTTGAAGTTAAAAATAACAAAAAAAACCCATTTCCTCATGAATATAGAAAAATTCTTAGACCCCTGACCACTGATTGTGAACCCATGATTCTAACGTATCAACAAGAGGGATGTAGTTAAAAATATTACCTAAAGTGTGTCACTTTTGAGGATAGACATAGAGGGAAGCAACAGGTCTTCAAAAAGGTGTACTCTATATTCTAGTTAAGAGGACAAGGACAACATTGAAGTTTGTGAAAAAGAATTTGGGAGCGAGGTTGCTTTGAAAACCCTAATTTTTTGATGTTGAGTTATGTAGCTGGACAGACGCTAGGGGAGTTTGTTTTTTCCTTTGCTCTGACTTTGGCTGTAGAGTTTTTTTCCCAACAACAAGGTGCTAGGGAAAGTGATGGCAAGGTTTCATTGCTAGTGCTAACGGAAAGCTAAAGCATCATATGACTGGTGAGGTAGGGAAGCATGCAAGAGACTTGAAGGAGGCTCGCCACACCATAAAAAGCTTGTTGAAAGCCCATGGATAGTGATTGCAGTTCATCCTATCAAGGATTGTTGTAGGAAGTGCCCACGACCTCCACACTCACACCCAAAATTCATGCACATCCCACTTAGGCCAAAAAGTGTGACACACTATTACGATATTACCTTTGAAAGTACACAAACATGCTCTAGGGGAAAGATTAAAGTAAACTATGAAAACATTTAATAAAGGATGAAAGTATGTATGATAATCATGACATGAATTAAACTATTTCCTATCTCTATCAATTAAATTATCTCCGAATATTTTCATAAATACACCATCATGATGTGTCTACTAAAATACAAAGTCTAGTGTCAAAAATTGCATACCCTTGCAATTTCACCTACAATTTTGTATCCAATTTAGTGTCCACTCTCTTAGTATTTGTGTAGGCTCATCTTAGCCCTTGCATTAGCCTTTTTCCCTTTAGAATGCTTAAGACCCCTTTTCAATAGCTACCTTTATGCATCAATTTTGTGTTAACCTTGTATTTTCCTCATTTCCCACCCTTTTTAGCGTAATTCATTTAGATTGTAGCACCTCACACATACGTCTTCATGCCACACTAGTGTCCCACAACATTTTAATGTTTAAAGATTATTTTTGAGAATTTTTCCATTTTTCACCCTACCTTGGTCGATGAAAGTGGCTCAGGATAATATTTAATGGCTCGACAACCTCCTTTTCCCTCCTCTTCTCTTTTTTAAATCCATCTTTTCACCCCTCTATATCTCTCTTGGATATTCTCTCTTTTCTTTCTCTCTGAAATTGTCTCTCTCTCTTTCTCTACAACTTTCTACAACAATATCAAACTCTCATAGTAGGCTTCACAAGTCTCTTGGCTCTCACAACTCTCTCTCTCTCTCTCTCTCTCTCTCTCTCTCTCTCTCTCTCACTTTCTTTGGCTTCCTCAAGCCTTGCAAGTAGTATCTATTTGTCTTGTGTCTTTGAGAATCTTGGGATTTGTCACATCCCTTCTCTATTAATTTTCCATCTCATCTATTTATCTTTTGATCTATCTATCTATTTGGCTGTTGTGGAGGTGGAAACACTAAAGGAGGGACTTGACTGAGGCAAGTCCCCAAATAGCCCCAATATTTTCTCTCATTCTTATGTGTGCAGGTATTGGAGACATTTCTTTGTTGAAGGCTTCATTTCTTGGTTCATTATGAGTGTTTTCCCTTCTTCTCTTGTTTTATTCTTCACATTTCATTTAGCTTACATTATTTTAGTTATGTTATTTTCTATTATTTCTATGTATTCTTAAAATTTCTTAGAAATCAGAATAGAAGTAGTCACTTCGCTATTTTTTGGTATATTTTTAGTTTTTAGTCTGTACAAGATGCCAACACGTCATAGGGATGTTCATGCATCATGCTATCATCCTTGGATGAGAGCTTGTTAGATTATCTAGAAGACCTCTGTGACCCACTCTTTCTATTTCTAGAATTCTCACATTTTACTTCCATATAAAACATGAATAAACATAATTTAATCATGTTATCCCTTCATCTGAGCTTTGATATTTGAGGTAGTTGAGGACCATTTTCTCCATGAGAAATCATCATCTTGAGGGTATCAAATCTCCTCCTCCATGCCATTAAAGTAGAAATATACATCGACCTTCAGTCAACTTGTTTATGCATTGTTGCTTATATTTAATTTATGACTTTCAAAATGCACTTAATATCTTATTTTATTAGTTCGAATTCTATTTTTATTCAAAGTGCTAATGATGTTCCATTCCATGCATGTGATGATGAATTGGCTTTGCCTATGAAACTTTATATCTTTGATCCTTCTCATGAAATTCCTCTTGTTTCAGAGGATATTTTATTGCAAGAAGATGAAATCATTGATACTTTTCTTAATGTTATTCTACCTTTCTTCATTCCAATACACTCTCTTCTAGAGATGATGCATTAATGAATGATGAATCTCCTCTCACTTCAAATCCTCCAAGGATAGATGTTGAGCATATTCCTTCAACTAATTCTTCCACGAGTTGTGATGAATCTATTAATGTGATTGCAGTCTCTATTGCCCCTGAAAGACCTAAGAAACCAATCATTTATGTGACTCTGAATAGTCTTTCTCTAAAGAGAGTTCATTCTATTCATGGTGTTCCATTTAATAGTGATTCTCTAGATATTTATACAAAATTTACATAATTTAAAGCTTCTTTTTATAATACAGTAGCTCATACTTATAATACTAGAAGGAATAAACTAAATGTTGATCAATCTACATCTGTTCCACCTTCTAAACCTAGCCTTCCTCAAGCACTTATACCTGTAGCTAAGCAACCAAGTGAGTATGATCTTGTCAAGAAACTACATGTTACTCCCGCCAAGATCTCACTTTGGGATTTTCCTCAAACTACTCTAATTTACCAGGGTATGCTTCATGAAGCCTTGCAAAAGATTATTTTTCCTTCTTCTACTTGGCCAATAGATGTTAATGTGTTGATAGATCAAATTTGTGTGGATTCACCAAAATATTACATTCCATCCACATTAACTCTTGCCTCTAGAAGTATCAAATTAGGATGATCCATTAATGATATCTCTAGTTGTAAATACTATTGATATTAGACACACTCTTGTTGATACCGGTTCAGTGCTCAACATTTGTAATGCTGATATTTTACCTAAAATCAAAATTTATCCAAGCACTCTTGAAACTTCTTCTCTATTCATTCATGGGTTCGATCTTGTTAGTCAACAATCTCTAGGTACAATAATACTACCTTTGCAGCTTGGACCCATTACTTTACCCACATTGGTACATGTAATGCCAAGTCCTCTATTGTACAATCTTCTTCTTAGTAGACCATGGATTCATTCTATGGGTGCAGTCTCATCTACCTTATATAAATCCATCAAATTCATTCATAATTATCAAGTAGTCAGAATAAGGGTTGATCCTAAATCCCTTTACTATTATCAAAAGGTTGAAGTAGATCAAACTTCAAGTTGTACTACTTTTAAGTATGTAATTCCTTATTTATCTTCAAGTCTTGTTACACCACCATTAGCTCCTAATCTCAAGGATGGTGCTCACTTTATTCTCAAGAAAATGCATGTCTTGGTGATGATTGGGGTTCCTTGGAATTTATAGAATCCTTCAATGGAGAATATAAAGTCAACCCTATCCACCTTGACATCCCAAAAATATCATTCACATCCACTATAGAAGATGATTATTCTTCTATATCACGTGATAATGTGAACAACAATAGTAATGTCCTTAATGTTGATACTCCCCTTTTTGATGAGTTGCAATCACATTATGGTGTAGGATTCAATATCATTTCTAAGCATGGATACAAAGGAAATAGCCTTGGGCACATGGAACAAGGAGTTAAGGTCCCTTTGGAACCGACACCACACTCTTTTGCAGTGGGTTTAAGGTACAAGCCCTCTCCTTTGTTTCCATCCTCTCCATTGTTTGTTGTCCTTATGTCTTCTTCTTGTGAGCAGTCAAAATTTTCTTCACAAGAGAAAGGGTTACTTCTTGCTCCTCATCCTTTATCTAAGAAAGAGCATATTTTTATGAGGCTTCTCAAATCCCACTTGATTACTCTTCCTCCTCCTACACATAAGAATTTTCACACACAAGATAAAGAAAAAAAATCTTTCTGTGCGTACCATCAAGTGCCTAGCCATTTCACTAGTGAATTTAAGGCCTTGAAGGATAAAATAAAACAACTTCTTGACTCTAGTATCATTAATCCTTCATTTATTGATAAACCTGTCTCTTCTTCACATAAAACAATGATATCGAGGTATACCTCTATCATGTTCATTCTAAGTTATAGACCTTCTTCTATTGTGTTTCTCCTCACTATGTGGCACTTGTAGCTTTCATTGTTTTCTCATTTCCATTCATGGTGGTACAATCTTATGTGAAACCTTACCCTTTGTATATGGTAGCGACACAATAGTATCTAGCATGGTTATCCTTGCCTGTACACTGGGTGTAAGGAAAACTTGTTTTGGAGATGTGCATCCCTCTTGAGGATTTCCTCTCTACTTCTCACACAACAACACAATAGGAAATTAGCACCGACTTTTGTGTTGGATTTTAGTGTATTTGAGTTCATGAATTGAACAATTTGGTTGGCGCTCAAACCGATGCAAACAAGCATGGTAAGTTCGGCATCAATATTTGCGTTGACGTTGCCGCTGGATTTAGCACCGGATTGAGCGCCGAATTTAGTGCCAAAAAATCACAAATTCCCCTTTAGCGCCTAAAGTAGCACCGAGAAGTAACGTCGGAAATTGCGTCGAAATAGGTTCCCAATTTGGCTTCCGATTTTGCTTCCATGTCTACTCCTATTTTTGCTTCTAGTTTTTCTTCCAATTTTGTTTCCATGTCTACTCCTATTTTTTCTTCTAGTTTTGCTTCTGATTTTGCTTCCAAGTTTGCTTCTAGGTTTTCTTCGAGATTTGCTTCCAGATTTGCTTCCGGTTTTCCTTCCAATTTTCCTTCCAGTTTTGCTTCTAGTTTTGCTTCCAAGTTTGCTTCCGGTTTTGCTTCCAATTTTGCTTCCGGTTTTGCTTCTAGTTTTGCTTCTAGTTTTGCTTCTAGTTTTGCTTCCAAGTTTGCTTCCAGTTTTACTTCTAGTTTTGCTTCCAATTTTTCTTTCGATTTTGCTTCCGATTTTGCTTCTGATTTTGCTTCCAGTTTTGCTTCCAGGTTTGCTTTCGATTTTGCTTCCAGGTTTTCTTTCAATTTTGCTTCCAGTTGCACTTCCAGGTTTTCTTCTGGTTTTGCTTCCAGGTTTTCTTCCAGGTTTTCTTCTAGATTTGCATCTAGTTTTGCTTTCGGGTTTGCTTCAGATTTTGCTTCCACGATTGCTTCTGGTTTGCTTCTAGTTTGGCTTCCATTGTTGCTTCTTTTTTTGCTTCTAAAAATTGTTCTTGTTTTTCTTCCATTTATTAATTTAATATGTTTTATTTCAATTTAATTAGTTAAATATATTGTACCTCTTAAATAACTCATATGATTATAAAGTAAGTAATTTAATTATTTAACTCATGATTAAATAACAATATAATTATTGTAACATGATCATCATCTATAATTAAAACAAGTGAATCAAATATCTATAATTTAATTGAATTTGACAACATCCATCCTGAGTAGTAAATTAAAATCATCATACTTAATAAATATCCATCCAAAAATCATCGACCACTTTTAATATATATAAATTGATAAGTCAATACTGATAAGATCATCATCATATATAACTAAAACAAGTGAAAGTCAAATATGCCAGTACATCAAAAACATGTCAAAATGATACATGTCCAATAGTCGACATAAGTGAAAATGATACATGTACAAATAATATAAATAAAATTGATAAATTATGTAACTCAAATTGTTACAAGTCAAGATGATACATGTCCAAATGATATACTGAAATGATATAAATAAAATTGATAAATTATGTAACTCAAATTGTTAGAAGTCAAGATGATACATGTCCAAATGATATAGTGAAAATGATACATTTCAATATGATACAACTCAACAATATAGTATTGTAGGTTGTGAAAATGATACATATGATAGTAACCATGAAAAGAGTCATCATAACGATATATCAAAAATGATCCATGGTGTAGACTATATGATCATGAATGTCACTAGTTACTATGACCAACTGTCTCATCATCATCATCATAACCATCATGATCATGATCAACATCAACATCATCATCATCATCATCATCATCGTCGTCGTCGTCATCATCATCATCATTGTCATCGGCCTCGACATCTTCTGTATCTGCATCATCATCATCCTCTTCCATGTGATATGTACTGGCAGAACCAATATTTTGTGGATCTATATCATGTTGAGGATCATCTTGATCTTCTAGAAGACATGTGTTCTGCAAAAAAAAAAAAAAATTAAAATGAAAAGTTATTATTTATTTCATGCAATAATTTATTTTTCTGTTATATATCTAATATTACAATATATGAGACGAAACCATAATCATATTACATCATATCAAAGTGCACATACTATAATAAAATTTCAAAAAAGTTACAGCCAATACTGGTGAGTCAGAAGAAACTTCAACTTTAAAAAACAAAGCCAATTAGGCTGGCAGACTTGTAGATCAGGCCAACATTTGGTGGAAGAGGAAGAAAGATGACTAGAACTCTGGAGGCCCACCATAATGGATTTCAGTATTCAACCATGAGAGCAGAAGAGAGATGATATCATGTATCAAAACATTAAGCATCCATTCTTCCAGCCAGCAGAGAAGGAGATGATTACTTTGCTTCATCTTCATTTGCATAACCATATCATGACGTGGGAACCAAGAAGAACAAGGATGTCTAGTTTTATGTGGAGGTAATGAATGTGGTTCAAAATTTAGGAGGGTAAAGAAGGTCAATGTATGATCATGATGAAATTGAGGAAGGACAACAAGAGACAAGAAAAATAAAATCAATACAAAGTTTCGAGGATTTGTCAAGCGAGTAAGAGAGCTATGGGAGCAACCTCATCTAAAATATTTTGAACTAGAGTTTGGTATAACATTTAGAGAGCTTGGTTTTCATGGTGTTCCTTTCAAAGCCCCTGCTTTTATTGTTCCTACGGTAAATTATTTGGTAGAGTTGGTGGAATTACCTTTCTTAGTAATCACTATTAGTGAGATTGAGATTGTTAACCTTGAGAGAGTAGGACTTGGGAAAGGAATTTGATATAATGGCTATTGTTTTCAAAGACTTCATGTGGGATGTACTCTGCATTGACGCCATTCCTCAATCTTAACTTGATGGTATCAAGGAATGGCTAAACTCCATGGATATAAAGTATTATGAAAGCATAATGAACTTGAATTGGTGGCCAATTTTGAAGAGTATTATTGATGATCCAGATAAATTTATTGCAGATGGTGGTTGGGAATTTTTGAATATGGAAGCTAGTGATTCTGCTTCTGATAATTCAGAAGAGTCAGATCAAGGATATGAAGTATGAACCCTCTGATGTAGAAGATGAATCAGAATCAGATTTCATGTAGCCACCATCAAGAGTGTTACAAACCAATAAGATGGAGGGAATTCTTATATAAGGATAATTTTTCAATGTTGCAAGTACCAGCTTTAATGCTAACCACAATGGCAACATTGAAATTCCCTAGCAGTATTTATGTTAAGGAAATTTCCTTGAGATGCAAGGATTCAAAGCACATCAACCATGTGGTACAAATGATTAAATTTTAGAGATGATATATAGCAATGAAAGAGTCTGAAAAGGTAGAGAGAGCTACACTGGTGACTCAGGAGAAACTTCAACTTTCAAAAACAAAGCCAATTAGGCTGGCAGACGTGTGGATTAGGCTAGCATTTGGTGGAAGAGGATGAAAGATGACTGGAACTCTAGAGGCCCACCATAATGGATTTCGGTATTCAACCATGAGAGCATAAGAGAGAGCTGATATCATGTATCAAAACATTAGGCATGTATTCTTCCAACCAATAGAGAAGGAGATGATTACTTTGCTTCATTTTCATTTGCATAACCATATCATGGTGTGGGAACCAAGAAGACCAAGGATGTCCAATTTTATGTGGAGGTAATGGATGTGGTCCAAAATTTAGGAGGGGAGATCCTGATGTCTGCCAAGAGGAATAAAGTTAGATGAATTAAGCTCACCTACATGTCTACCAAAGTTTACTTCCAATTTTTATGACTGTTTTTCTTGACTGTTAGAGTTCACTTACACATTTGATTTTATCTTTGGTCATTTTGATGAGGATATATTCAGCCAATGTGTAAGCACCTTTTGTTTGTATCACAAGCATATGTGCATTGCAAGAATTATGATTATCTATGGTCTACAACTATGTCATCTCACATATTGGATCTTCTATTTCAATGTTTTCTATGACCTTCTCTGTTTGAGGTAGCACCTGGCAATTCTACCTCCTTTACTTAGCTGAGAACTGGATTTGAATTTGGAAATACTGCACTTTAAAAATAGCTATGGTTTAAGGAGAGCTATTCGAGCTTTGTTGTTGAAACCCTCAATCTTCAACAAGGACTTAGATGCATGGACTGAAATGCAAGCTTTCAAACTTAGATTTGAATGTGCATAATTTGATTGATTATGGTTTTCACAAGTAGTTGTCTTTACATGACTATTTTGGATTGTCACTACATGTAATAGTGACTACATCCTTATCAAGTTTGGCTACCCTTATTTAGAATGCCTTGGTCTTTGGACTCAATACAAAGTTGCACATTGTTATTCCATATTTGTAACATGTAGGACATTTAAGGGGTACAACATATAGAAATTCAGTACTGTCATCCAAGTAAAACTTATAGATGGTGTATCAAGAACAACAGAAAATGATTTTATTAGGGTTAATGCTTTCTTCCTCCACGTTACTGATATTTTCCCCAAAACATTTTTTTTAATTATTTCAACGCATCTCAAAATTCAATGTATTGATTAACATTTGTTACGCATTTCAGTTGTTTATGCAAATGGTGCATATATGTTAACTCTATCAGTGTTGTTACTTCGGTAGTTTGAATTCTATGACAACCAACCATTAGGCCATTGTGTGCTGGAGCACATTTTTGTTTTTAGTAAGCTTTTTTGGATAACTCTACTGGGTGTTGAGGACATTCCAATTATCTTTTGAATGTTAAGAAGTCAGAGTTTCAAGGATTTTTCAAGCGAGTAAGAGAGCTATGGGAACAACCTAATCTAAAATATTTTGAACTAGAGTTTGATATACCATTTAGAGAGCTTGGTTTTCATGGAGTTCCTTTTAAATCCTCTGCTTTTATTGTTCCTACAGTAAAATATTTGGTGGAGCTGGTGGAATTACCTTTCTTAGTAATCGCTATTAGTGAGATTGAGAATTGTTAACCTTGAGAGAGTAGGAATTTGGCAAAAGGAATTTGATATGGCTATTGTTTTCAAAGAATTCAAGTGGGATGTACTCCACATGTATGCCATTCCTCAATCTTCACTTGATGGAATCAAGGAATGGATGAACTCCATGAATATAAAGTATTATGAAAGCATAATGAACTTGAATTGGTGGCCAATTTTGAAGACTATTATTGATGATCCAGATAAATTTATTGAAGATGGTGGTTGGGAATTTTTGAATATGGAAGCTAGTGATTCTGATTCTGATAATTCAGAATAGTCAGATCAAGGATACAAACCGTCTAATGTAGAAAAGGAATCAAAATCAAATGAGGAAGGTTCAAAAGATGAATCTCTTGTGGAGTTAGAGGAGGACAAAGAATAAGAAGAAGATTCTGAAGAGGAGGAAGGTAAAACACGGGATGAATTCTGACAGTAAAGATTAGGAAAGGTGATAATGAAAGGTAAAAGCTACAAGGAAGTCTCAGACACCTGATATTAGAGATTCAAGAGGAATGCCTACCAAGAGGCATAAATTTAGATGAATTGACTTCATCTACATCCTTCTACTATTTATTCATGCACATAAACAATCATCTTGTAATCATAAGATTTGAGCTCTATTTACTAATCCTATGCATTAATAAACAACTCAACACAAGAGATGCAAATTGACATATTAAAGCAACAATATCCAACTAAGCTATTGAAACTCAACTATTGATACCTAATTCTCCATCCAGATTACAAAATCATTCCACTTTTTGTTTTGTAACATATTCTTTTCAAATTGCTTTGGATGGCAGCCATATTTCTCCTCCTGTCAAAACATGGCACATGGACTAGTTAAACTAATTAATATGCAATCATTTGCTTTTTCCAAGGAAAAAAAGAATATAGTTTAAATTTTAACATATTAAATATACTTACAAATGTACAGATCGAGGCTTGTAAAGCTTTCTGGCCACTGCGATGCATGGCACAAAGTTTCTCAAGCCTAGCCTTGGAGGCCTTGTCCTGAAACATATACTAATTCAATTTAACTATGCACACATAAAATTTAAATATCGTTTAATAAATTTGATATAATATTATGAGAAATTCAAATACCTGTGTACTCTCCTCACCGGACTTCCTCCATGCATCAGACTTCTCATATGCTTTTACAAGCTCTTTCCATACTTTCACACTTACATCAATTGGCCTTCTTTTCCGCCTTAGCTCAAGAGGGATTTTTTTTATCTTCTTTGTTTGGTTGCACCAAAATCTCTTATAGTTTTGAGACATTTGTAGCGTTATCTTCTTTACAGACCAACCTATGCCAAATTTAGTCTCCATGTCATGGATAACTACTTTTTTCAGTTGCATGGGTATTTGTGAGAATGGAAAATGTAGATGGTCTTTGAACCATTGAAGGCATGATTCCTTCAACCTATTCACAAATGTTTTCCTAGCATCCGTCATTCGGACTTCCCCTGAAACCACCTTGTATTCTATCTTCGTATTGTAGCTACCAATGCAAGATTGATAACATGGCATGGTGGAAGAAGTTTGTATCCCAGGAGTGGCTGGGACATTGGAAGTCTCTCTTCCTTGTTCCACATTCTTAGAGTTTACTGTCACTAATTTCCTCCTGGATCTTTTGCTTGATCTAGGACTGGTTGGGGAATCAATTGATTCCCTTTCACACAATTGATTTTTTTGACAATGTTTGAGGGGCGTTACCAAAATGTTTTTCTATGTATCTAGAAAGCGTTGTCCAGTCCATATTAACCAATTTTTTCACTACCTCTACCCCCAATATGGAAGCGAATTCCTCTTTATCTTTGTCAGTCGCATATCCCTATATATATATATTTAAATTATATTTCTTCTTTTAAATTTAGAAATAAAAAAGTAAAAACTACAATTCCTCTTTATCTTTGTCAGTCTCATGTCCCTATATATATATATATATATATAAATTATATTTCTTCTTTTAAATGTTAAAAGTAAAAAGTAAAAAGTAAAATTCAAAGAAACAATGGAAACATTTACAAATCTATAAAGTAACAATGAATTACCTCATTATGGCCAGAGTATGCTGAAAATGCTCACTTCCTTCTATTGCTTGACATTTTGAGGCGACCTAGGGCAAATTATTTTTGTCCAGTCTGTGGAGGCAAAGGAAGTACACACTTTCAGGTATGAAATTTTTTGCCTAGTTTGTGGTATGAAAGTTTTTTTTTGTGGGAAAATATGTTAACTGGGTTTGCTTAGTGTTGATAACCTTATCATGAAAAATATTTCATAATGCAATCTTGCAAAAATTTGTCATGAAATTGGTGACTATGGCACGACTGGGAAAAACCAAGGGGTTTCTACATTTATTTTTAGCAGTTGCTCAGCAGTGACCGACCCAATTCCCAAATTTGCCAAACAGTTCACTATTTCCTTGATACCTAGGTTAGGGAAAGAATACAGAGGCATCCTAGATTTGTGCTATAATATTTTGAGCTAAAGCTCAAATGGGTAGGGTAAAATGTTTCGTTGGTTTCTCAAAGGTTTTAAAATTTATAATGATAGGACAATTTAGAGGTTGCTTGGATAGATGAGGCCATGAACCAATAAACAATCACAAATTCAAATGCAAAACAAAGAGCAGTAAACAATCATGAATTCAACCAAGAAAAATAAATTGTAACCTTACCTATGGTGTAGCAAACTAAATCTATTTTCTCATCAATTGCTGGTAGCGCCCTGCTCTCTTCCTTCACGCAACATTTTTCCCTTTTTTGTCGTTTGATTTCTTCCTTCACGCGGGAAATTTTTAAATTTTTTATTTTGATTCAGTAGTTGATGCTCTAGTTGGTGTTAGTTAACGCCAAATTTAGCGCCAAATTTTGGACGTTAATGTAATCTATTTGGGGTGCCTAAGGCGGCACCAAGAGCGCCTAATTGAGCACCTATCATTGCTGTATAGTGACTATTTTCATTGTTGTGTATCACAGGATCTAGAGTGTTGGAAATAATTCCAACTCTTGCCTTGTTTTTTGACCCCTATTGTCCCATGGCTCCTTCATCAGCTCGGTGTGGTAGAGCAATTTTTACCGCTATCCTACAAGGTGCTTCATCCTTCTCGGCGGTAGTGTGGTGAAAGCTTCTATGGCGGCACATGATTCTTCCTTCTATTCCTAGTGGTGTTGCAGTGAGTCCCACAAGTCTTCTACCAAAAGGCATGTGGTAGTGCGGTGACCACCGCTGTCCCACGACTCCTTCACCAACTTGGTGTGGTAGAGTGGTTTTTACTGTGGTCTCACAAGTTTCTTCTTCCTTCTCGGCAGTAGTGCGGTGAAATTTTTTTATTCACTGGAGGCCATGGAGAGAGGACGTGGATGGCATAGAAATATTAAATCGTTGAGAGGAAAGTGGGTGGAAATAGATGAGACAACAAAATCTATAGATAAAATAGAGATAAGAAGAGAAAGCAACCTCAACCAAAGGAGGAAGGTGTTTATGAATTCACAAATGCTACAACATAGAGGAGATATCAATATGTCAAATATATGACTAAAGTGAGGTTTTGTGTTGGATAGTATACTCGTTGAAATGATATAATTGGTGTACTAAAAATTATTTACTATGTTGTGTATTATAGGGCAAGATGAGGCCATGGCAACAAATCATGTCATATCAAATGAGGACACAACAGATGAAGCAAGACATCAGGTACTCAAATTTTGACTTAACTTAGGAAAAAATGATATGATGGCATTTTGTGATACATCCATCTTTTTCATAGTATTATTGAAATTTATAATGTATTATCAAATCTTGAAATAAATTAATGCATGTTGTTGATTATTTTAGATGGAGATTAGAGCAAATATAGAGCCTAAGTGTTCAACTAGAAAAAGAAGAAGATATGTACGTGGACGTGGACCTAAAACTGTTAAATCATGTAGATGATAGTGGGTGGAAGAGGATATGACAATGGATACTACAGACATAACAAATGATTACACTAAAGAAGAGGTAGGTCAGGACTATAGTACATGGGATGAATACTTTGAGAAAATTGTTGTTTGTGGATGTTCTATATGTTGTGGAAAGAAATAATTCAAACGAGTGATTGTAAAAAGACATTACATTTATGATGAGCTTCTAGTTGGTAGTATGCCTCATACAATCGATTAAAACCAAAGAATAATAAATGAGTGTGGACTAATGTTTTATAAGCTATGTTGTCAAAATTGTGTTTTATTTAAATTATTGTATAAAAAAGGTAGTCTATAAAATAATGTTCCCTTATTCAATTGATGTATATATGTTCATATAATTTATATTTATATTTTTTAAGCCATATTTGATTATATTTCTTTGAAATTGATACATTTATGATCTATCCAATTGTTGCCAAACATTAAATAATGCTTGCGTTTGTTGATAGATAGAAGATTTTGATGAAACACATACTAATACCCAAGATCGAACTGGGTTATTAAGATTTGGATGAGATGATCCAAACCATCCTTTAAACCACACTAAGGCAAGAAGAGAAAGATTGAAGAGAACAATACCACTTGAGAAATTTGAAGAGCTGATGAGAGTCACATACACTGATGACATGCCACCTAGCCTTAATGGTGATGATGATCATGATAGTGAAAATGCAGTGCATGAAGAAGGATTGAATGAAATGCTTACAGGTTTCTTTGGGGATGGAAACAATGATGACAATAATGATGATATGGTTGACAGTAACAATGATATTAGGGGTAATTACCACCAATGTAATGTTGATGATAACAACATCAAAGAATCCATCAAGCAAGCAACGAAGACACCCATGTTCAAATCGGGTGCAAGTAGAACCTCAAAACTAGCATGCACATTAATATTATTAGAAATCAAGTCACTATTTGGTTGGTCAGACAAAGGATTCACTACTCTACTAAAGTGAGTTGAAATTTATTTCTTACTTTGCATTGTCAATTGGTGTACATAATTCGTAAACATTCATCAACTTCATTTAGATTTCTTTAAGGGGATTTTAAAACCATATATTGTATATAGACAGTCCTAGTATAGATTGACATATCAAACATGTTCATCATAAGTCAAGTATTCAATTGATTTAATCTCTGGAAATCTTACAGGGCACTAAAAACTAAAATATTCTCTGAAGAGAATGTGTTTCCATCAACTTGCAGAGAGGCGCATCTATTGTTGGTTGAGTTGGGGATTGAATATAAGAAAAATCATTCATGTAAAATTGATTGCATTTTATATAGAGATGAATATCAAAACAAGGTAGAATTCCCTGTATGCAAAGAGAAGAGATACCATATAGATGTACAAGGTCCTACAGTTCCAAAGAAGGTTTTACGTCACATGCCAATTATACCTAGACTTCAACAAATTTTTCGTTGTAATTCACTAGCAAAATTGATGGACTGGCATGCAAAGAACATGAGTAAAGATGGATTCATGTGAATTTCGACCGACTCCAAAGCAATAAAACACATAGAAGAAAAATGGCCAAGAAAATTCAAAGATGAACCCCGTAGTATCGGGTTTGGTCTTGCAATTGATGGAGTGTTCCCATTCTCTTTTCTGAGCTCAAATTATAGTGTTTGGCTAGTCGGATTGGTAGTATAAAATATTCCCCCATGGATGAGTGTTAGAAAGGAGCACCTTATGCTGACTCTCATTTTTCTAGGAAAACATCAAGTTAAAAACATGGATGTTTATCTTGCGCCTTTTATTGATGAGATGCAACTTCTATGGAAAGGCATAAGAATGTATGACATATCACATCCTCCATCAAATAGGTCCTTCATGTTGTATAATGTGCTATGTTGGACTATTCATGATATCCCAGGACTTGGTTTTTGTTATGGTAAATAAAATATTTACGTATTTACACTCATAATTTATTTTCATCCCAACTTTCATACTTAGTTTTATACTATTTTTTTTATGTTATTAACATTACTTATTGAATTGTAGGGCTTCAAACAAAGGGGATATTTTCATGTCCAAGATGTGTAGAAAAATTTCAAGGGCGATATTCTCAAGATCTACATAAATTTATTTATGCAAACAACATGGTTTTTCTACCACTAGATCATATGTTTAGAAATCGCTCGAAGAATCAATTTGATGGAAAAGTTGAAAATAGAGGGCCTCCCATGATTATGGGTCTAGGTGATTGGCTTAAGAAGTATCAAGATGCTGAATTGAAAGCTTGGGAGGATTGTTTTGATCGGGGTGATTCAATTGAAGAACCAGAACAAGTTGTAGTTAATATGCTAGAAGGAATGAAAAGGAAATCCATATTTTATGAGCTCCCTTACTGGAAGGATCTATTAATATCTCACCTATTAGATCCTATGCACATCTTCAAAAATGTACCAGATTCTATATTTCGACATATATCAGACAAAGAGAAGGACACCTTGTCTTCGAGGAGAGATATTGCTCTTTCGCGTACCAAATTTGATAGAAAAAATTTGTGGCCAAATAGGGAAAATGAAACATATGCAGAAGCTCCATGGATTTTGAAAAAAAAAGAGAGGTAGACTAGCTAAAAAATGTCATTCATTCAATAAGGACACATACTGGCTATGGGTCATCATTGGCTAAAGATTTTACAGTTGATAGACATATCACAAGATTTAAAACACATGATTTTCATAATTTAATGAAGGTATTATTTATCAACATTTAACATTTATTGGTAACATTGATAAAGCACTAAATTTATTTTGATATTTTGTTGTGTGAGAGAAAATTACTAATGAACTTTTCTTAAATGTGTTTGATAGCATATCATTCCATTGGAAATAAGGGGGGATTCCTATCTTACAGTTGACTTAAGGAATGCCATAAGTCGATTGTCAACATTTACAAGGTTTGTGGTTATATGAAATGTTCATGTTTGAGAGGCATAGAGATATTATATTAAATTTTAATTTATGACTAAAGGTTCATACTAATTTACTATTCTTATATTAGGTGGGAAAACTCCAAGGAGATCCATGAATCTGAAGTGCCAAAGTGAAAGAAGGAAATTACAAAAATTGTATTTGTATTTGAGAAGGAGCGCCCTACAAGTTTCATGGACCTACAAGTCCATTTACTTATACACGTAGTCGATGACATTGAATTGGCAGGTTTCATATCAACGAGGTGGATGTTTTTCTTTGAGAGTTATCTGAAAAATCTTAAAAGATATGTCTGACAAAAGGCACATCTAGAGGGTTGCATGGCTGAAGGGTATGTATTGAATGAAGCATTTTTCTTCTTGTGTGAATTCCTTGGTAAGGATTTTGAAGATGGCCCACATGTCTGGGATGAAGAACGAGCATAAAATATTATTGATGGAGAAAAACCACAGTCTAATGGTGTTGAAATAGAAATTAGTAAGTAAATTCGCGATCAATGCCGTTGTTTTTCTTGCAATCATTAATTTACTCTATAATTTATTTGTCAAATTAACAAAATGAAATTTGGAGTTTTAAATAAACATGCTGACATGTAATAGGTGTAAATGATATTTCTATACTCAACAAGTTCATTATGTACCACATGGACTTTATGAACAAATGGATTGATCTGTATGATAAAAAAAGAGAAGAAGTGTTAGAAGCAAGGAGAAAATTTAAGAGATCGAACTAAAGGAATACTCCACTTCCCACTCATCTGCTTGGGGAATGAGGAAAAGATTGCACACTAGAATGGGTTACTGAACAAATTCAAAATCAAATAGAAGATGCAAGTAGAAATTCAAACATAACAGAAGATGAAATCAACATGTCTAGAGGATGTGAAAGAAATGTACAACTGGAATTTTATAAAATGTTGTTTCCTTATAGTTTTGACAATATTAACTATTTTAATATTTGTCATTATATGTGTTTTCACTAAAATAAATGGTCTTTCATAGGTGAGGAAATATCCAGCAATGTGGGCATATGGTCGACATTATCGTGTAGAAAGTGTAGACGTAAAGAGACAATCCTTTGATTGTGGCATCATGGTTGACTTTGAGAAATCTAGTCGATCAAGCTCAAAAGATAAGAATATAATTGAAGGGAATCTACAATATGTTATGAAAATACAAGAAATTATTGCGTTGGATTACCGCTCTTTTAAATGTTGTATTTTTAAGTGTAGATGGTATGAAGCATTTGAGAGGACACAAAGACATGATACCCATAGTGGATTGTTTTATATACATTCCTCATCGTTCCTACCAGAGGATAAGGAGCCTTATGTTCTACCAATTCATTGTGAGTAGTTATTTCTTTAACTCAAATGAGAAGCAATAGTGATCATTAATCTATTAATTCATAGCTTATTACAAATATATACATGTGTTTATTAATCAATAAATTTTTTATAACATACGTCTAATATATGTATATCATTCATGTGCAGGTATTTTTCTATGAAGATATTTTGGACCCGAAATGGATATTTGTCATACATTATGATCCAATATTAAGGCATGTATTTGACGATGCATTAGTGGATACTGAGCAAAACAATGATGACCAAAAAAATGAGAGAGAGGGATTAGAGAACATCGAAGAAATTGACATCCATGATGATGTTGAAGATGGTTATGTTCAGGCACAAGAAGACAACAATCTAGAGTTAGGTGATGTTATGGAAGACAACAATATGGATGGTATAGGAAATGATGATCCAAATACATCTGGTAACAATATAGATGGTCTACAATCAAATTTAAATGATGATGAAGATGATGCAGGTCAAGATGAGGATGATGATAATATTAAATACTTGAAATAAAATATGAACATTGACAATGATACACTGGATGACATTGTAGCAGAAAATAATGTTAATGACCAAGAATTCTAAATTTTTAGAATTATTTGCAATCCATGTTTAAAAAAGGATGATACTTATGGCCTAAAATTTGAAATGCTTCAGTAATATTATGTTGTACTTGGACAATTGAAAACCTATTTTATTCTCCTAGCAAGCTTTTTTATTTTCCATTATAATTCTAGACCAAACAACATTTGCGGGGATGGCCTTTAACACCAATCTTAATTTGTATGAACTTCACGAACCTGTTGTCAAGCAGAAAATTCCTTTAGTAGATAGGAAATGTAAAGGCTTCATTTAAGAAAAGATAAGTAGTCTCTTTCTAAGGGTAATCCACATGCAAAAAGTAAAAAGCACATAAAAAAACAATTGTATAGTAGAAAATCAGATTCAATCAGTTGTGTCTTATTTCACTTGCACACATATCTAAAAGACATAGGTTATTCAACATACATTTCCCTTGACAAAGAAAACATGTGATTTCATTTATTTTTACTACATATCCCAGAAGTGAAATTGTTGTTACATAATGATGCACTGAGAAAATAATATATACAAAAAAATGCGAAGAAAATGTTTGAAATTTAACATGCAACCTACTGTATTGTGTTGAAAGGAAACAAGATTAACTGAGACAAGAAATAATAATAAAATTTTGATGATTGTACTTAAAAGTGAACAGGATATGAAAAGTGTGGACAATGATGGTGCTGAAATTGAAAACCCTGATTCTGATGACATTACTGTTTTATGCCATTAGAGATAAAGAGCACATACAATTTTATATACATATAAAATAAATATTTGAAACTACTAAACTGAAAATGTAAACACTGTAAGATTTTTCCTTAAACAATAATTCACATACCCATTTACAAAAAAGGGTGAAGCATTTTATATTCATACTTTGTTTTCTTTAATAGACATAACAGTAAAATAATATTTACAAGTACAAGAATATATACATTGTTTCATAGAAAATAAGGAATGTTTCATAGAATATACAAGTACAAGAATATGTACAAGAATATTTACAAGTACAAGAATATATACATTGTTTCATAGAATATATACACTGTTTCATAGACTTCTAAATTTTTAGAGTTATTTGCAATTTGTTGGGTCTCAAAAACACAGGTTTTTAGACCATAAGAGGGTGCCAATCTCCAAGAGGTATTTAATCCTTAATATGAACCAATTAAAGTAAATTATTTGAAAGGAATTTAATTCACACCTAACCAAAAACCAATCAAAGCATCCACACAGTAACAACAAATGTGCCCCGATAAATCTTGCAAATTTAAACAGCTTGAAAAGACCACTTTGGAGACAACAAAGCAATAAATAAGCATGAAAATCAACACATCAATCAAACACTAAAAATGGATTAAGAGTTATAATGTATTTGCTCCATTATATTGCTCAAAATATAAACATACATAACATGAGTTATTTTGATATGAATAAGTGGATGAGATGGTCTAGTATCTATTCTAATGGATTGAAATGATGATGATATGATGATCAAAATTGAACCTTGGTTTCCCTATTTGTACAAGAAGCAACAAGCTTCAGGTCCATTCACAAAAGTTACATCGTTTCTTAACTAAAGCATAATTAACATAACATAGAAACTTAAAAAGAGTTTATTGTTGGATGCACCACAGTTCGTTAATCGTCAACAAGCGCTCGTGACCACCTAAGATCTATTCAAGGCTCAAGCACCATGTTAATGCGTCCACACAACCAAAATCTGACTACCTCGTCATACAACTCGTGAAAGGAACAATTTAACCTTTGACATGTGATCAATGTATTTCTCTTGGGCATAAGTGTTTGCATTTTGTAGAGTGTCTGTCATTACATTCTCCAATCCAGAAATCCTCCTGAGGTGCTTATGCATTTTCCTGAGTACCTCATCCTCATCATTGATGTCATCAAGGATGCCTAGCAAATATTTTGATATCTCATTTTTCCAAGTTTCCTAATCCTTCAAACCTGTTTCTTCAAAGAAATCTGGCATGGCCATACATAGTGGCTGGATGAAGTCACTAAATTCTTGTGTTAAGATATTCTAGAATTTTTCATGTGTATTCATGAGGCTCTGACATTCTTGGAGCAAAAAAATTATTATCTCCATCTTTTTCCTTGATATGGGATTCCATTTCCTTCATCCTATCAAGCAGTCTTCCATGCTCCATGAGGGCCTTATATGTTCCACTGTGAGAATGCTAGACACCATCTACATGTTGGCACATACCTTTGAATTTCATACAAATTATCCCTGATGCTACTTCAAAAGTAGTAGCCTTCAATTTTCCGTTTAGTTCTGCCTGTTCCTTTTGAGCCTTTTTAAATTTATGCTTCCATTGAGTAGTCTCAAACATGGCCTCTAACACTTTTCTTTCATGTTCAATTAAAGGAGAGTAAAGCCTTGGAGAAGCAGGAAACCTATATTTATAGCTGGTTAATTCTTGCTTCAACCTGCCATTTTCCTCTATCAGCCAATGG
The DNA here is from genome assembly GCA_007115665.2 of Sequoiadendron giganteum. Lineage (NCBI taxonomy): Eukaryota > Viridiplantae > Streptophyta > Pinopsida > Cupressales > Cupressaceae > Sequoiadendron > Sequoiadendron giganteum. The sequence continues at coordinate 295,560,176 of CM021108.1, forward strand.
TTATCTCTTACTAGCTTTTGGATTTGGGCTTTGGTGAATTTGGCTACATTCACATTCAAGTCAGTAGTCTCCAAGGGATCTATCTCCCCTAATCTTTGCACTAGGAGATGTCCAGACATCTAATCATGGTCAATGAGAGAAGGCTTCTTGCCTGGGGGGTAAAGAGCCCAAATTTGCAAAGTGGTATTATCAGGATTGTACCCTAGCCCTGTATAAACCCTGTCACTTGCTTCATCTGTTATTTGCAAATTTTTATTCTTTCTTTTCAAAAAGACATCAAATACAATGGCTGAACTAATATCCCACCCAAGAAGGAGCATAACTCCAACTTCTTGCAATAATGCTCTTCCTCTCTCAATAGTCATGTTTCCAATTTTCCTATCAAATTCATCTTGCAACTCTTTCAAGGAATAAGCCTCTTTCTCAGGATCAATGTCCTTTAACCTTTCTCTTATTAGTCTTCCTCTGTACTCATATATAAAGGACTTAAATTCAAGGGTCTGCACAAAAATATCATCTGCAACAAATTCCTAACTTGCACGATGCCTCACATCATCTGATAGCTCATCAGAGGCTTCAAAGGTGATCACACTTCTTTCCAATGGTATCTCATATTGGGGTATAACAGGAGCATTAAACTATGAGACTTCTTCTTTCATGGATGGGGAACCAATTGAAAAGCTCACTTCAAGAGTAGGCTGAGGTGATAAGTGATCCAGTGGTGTGATTTTTTCTACTTTCCTCCTAGGACCGATGCCCCTTCCTCTTTCAAATCCCACAAGTGGCACATCTCTTATCAATTCTTCTTCATGGAGGATTAACTATTCAATTTTTTCTGTGGGATCTTGTACCTCAGGGAAAGCCCCCACGTAGCCTGGGTTATTACTCACATTCCAAGCCTCAACCATCATAACCTTACTGTAGGCATTCATTCTCATCATGTTTTTTTTTTCTTCACGATTTCTGATGACATCTTCTAAAAGGAAACTATGCTCATATCCTTTCAATTTCTGAAATTTTTTGGCATCACAAATGAAGTGTTCAGGATCAAAATTTTCCCTTTTGTTGCCAACTGGCAAGCCATAATAATCCAGTTTACCACTAACCAAGTCATATCCTAAATCATAGATAATAGTGAGATCACCAAAGCATAAATTGGAAGGCATGAAAGTCTGCCTCCCCTAGCTCTTTAAATGCATGAAAGCTGAAAATGAAAATTGCCTTATGATATCTAAATAAGCCACTATCTGGCATAGTCTTAGGCAACAAATAAGGTTCAAATTCAAATCCATAAACCTTGATAATAGTACAATCCCCAAACATGTACCAGTCCCCCCAATTGTGATTTATCCTTGCTTCATGACCCATATCTTTTGGTTGCAGAAATATTAAGATCTCTAGGGAGAGGTTGTAGTCACATTTATGGCCTAACATCTTGTATAGTGTTTTCACAAAATATTCCTCAAAATATAGGTAGTGGGACCTCCCACACCTGTTGTCCCACATAGATGTCCAAATTTGTACATGCCTTGAATTTCCATCATTATCTAAGTCTTTTATTCTTAATTCCTCACCCCATATCTCCATCACCTCCCCTTTGTATAATATCATGTGCATGAAAAGAGAATAGTGCTTGAAATTAATGGATTCGCTATCATTCTTGATGATCTTGAGGGCATTATTGATGGCCTTTGATAAATACTCTTCATAATCATAGGGTTAGGCATTATGGCTCTATATGTCTGTGGCTAAAACCATGGGAGCAATTGTCATGTTCTCAAGAATATCAATTCCCGGTACTTGACCAGCTGAGTAATAAATGTATTGAAAGTATTCTTCAAACAAAGCCACAAAGAATGGGGGATTATTTTCACTAGAGAACCTCATAGTTTAGTTACCCACAACTTTAACCCTATGTAGAGGTGATTTCCACCTCTTGTAACTTGTGTCCATGGTGCGGTATTCCTCCAAAAAGTCTCTGATTCATAATTTTGTTTTCAGGGAAGTGTCTAGCTGAAAAATCATGGAAATATAATCTAGCTTTATGACCATGAACTCTGATCCATCAGGTAAATGAATTTCTCTCATATTCGGATTGTAATTCTTTTCCAACACCTTGATTAACTCTACGTTCACAAAGACGTTGAGTACTACAAGTTTACCCAAATTCAAATTCCACAGGTTTGACACTGGGCTATGCCGAAATTTCTTCCTATAATGATAAATAAAGAGGTTGTAACCCCTACACGAAGTCCATACATCTCTCAAATTTTTCTGTTTATCTTATAATGTCACACACGATGGGTTAAGCTATGTTATTCTTCTAGATTTTGGCCCAAACCCAGGACACTGATCGATTAAGTCTTGATTCAACTTCCTAGCTTTAGTTTTCTATCTTTTTGCTTTCTGTTTGCCTGGGGTTTTTTCCATCTTAACTCTACTCATGCAATGCTTTCATCTACTTACTGAGAAAATAATTTGAGCTGAATCTAGACCACTTACTTGGATAAATGCTGAAAATTTCTATCTACCTACCGCCGTCCAAGTTGGTTCTCCAAATCCTTCAATTACAATTCACAGTGATTTCAACTTCTTTGAGGCCGTATTTATGAAATTTCAGGACACTTCATTGTGCCACCTTTATGATCAAGTTCTTCATTAATAGTGGTAGTCTCATCGATATTTTCATTAGTCACATCAATTAGACTAATCATCATTTCATAACTGTCAAAGAGACTTTTAATTAAAATGTCCATTGTTTCTTCGATATACCGGTATGGCGGTGTTTTACCCTTCCCTTTTGCTATTTACTACACTACCACCTTGCTCAAGGCTTCTTATTGTGCGGTTGTGGTGTATATCGGTCTACCGCATATGTTTCTCACCTTCTTGGTGGTATAGCAGTGTAAGCTTTTGATCATTACTTGAAGAGTGTGGATGAGACAATCTTGTTTATCTTACCCATATCTCAATGTCTCTTCGACATTAGATCTTATATTCCTTTGATGTTGGTTGCTAGTGTTGATGAGACAAGTTAATGTCTCTTTCCAATATGCCACTGTCTCATCGATAATTACTTCATTACATCCAAGAGTTGTGTTTTTCCGAGCACTTGTAGATATACCTTGTCGATGTGACATAAGTGATTCTCTCCTCGATATGCCTATATCTTATTGACATTTCACTATTTTACATCATCGATGAGACATATAAATAAGTCTCTTCGAAATAGGGGTGTCTCATCTACATTTCTGATCTGTGCTTTGTGCTAATGTCAGGGAGACTTTGGAGGGACTCTCATCGACATGGTGTTTTCTTGGCGATATGCTATGAGCAATCATAGGAGTATTTCAAAGGAGGAATACACTTTGATTTTATGATAAAGGGTTTTATTTGGAATTTCACGTGAGGGATTTTATTAAATTCAAGTTATCGTGACATGAATTCTATGCATATGGTGGATGTAAGAGATGAGTGAAAATGGGAGTATGCAAAAATAATTAGGATGGAATTTTGGCTACAACACAATCCATGTTTTAAAAAGGATGATTCTTATGGCCTAAACTTTGAAATGCTTTAGTAATATTATTTGTGTCGATACAAATTACCTATTGCAATATCCTTAAATTGTTCAATCTTTGGTATGAATTGTTGGAAAAAAAAATCAGGATTACTTGGATGCTTCTTCCATTCATTTTGTATCAACATATGTTTGTGAAGAAACAAAATTTAATAGCTCAATTAGGTAGAGATTTTGTGATTTTCAAATGAAGAGTAAGGTACATTTTTATTTCTGCTACATTACATTTATATGCATAAATAAAATAAGAAGATTACATTACTAGATTGCTTATGCAGATGCATATAACATAGGAAATATTGCACAATCCTTTCAAAAATGTAGTCTTTATTGATAATCTAAATGTATGTTGTTCCACACAAGCCGTGGAACTGACTATTTGAATGCATATAATCGAAAAACTATACCTTTATAGATACAAAAGAGAAAAATGCACGTAAAGAGAAATGACGAATCCCAGTTGCTTTGTTCTGCCTCATCTTCAGTCTTCCCACTTGTCTAAGCCTCCAAGTTGATGTCTTCCTTGCTGCTCCTAGGTTCCCTGCATTTGATTGAGAAGAGTGTTGTTAGAGAAATGAAGGATCACAAGTCAAAATATGTGCATACATCTATAAACATATAATTTGATCATCATGTGCATTCAAATAACTTGCATACCATAGATGTCTAGGAAAACAAGAAAGTTATCAAACATATCTATCATATGCTCGATTTTATCTAACATGTTTTCTCATTGTGCAGGTATAGATAAAATTAGGTTGTTGTTTTGTTTATCTGGTTACAACATGTGGGGTGAAATGTGGCTCCCATAAGGGCTAAGCCCAACCTTCTGCCCTATTGTTTCATTTGAGAAGGATAATCACAAGTAAACCATCCATGAAGCATTACAGATCAATATTTGCAAGGATAGTGGAGTATGTTGGTAAGGGGTAATCTCCTTATTGATAAATATTTATCCTTATTAATAAGAACATTCCACTATCAACATAGCCATGATTTTGACAAAACTGATCATCAAGGATTCCAAGATAGTTTTCATTAACAGTCTGGTTAAAAGTAAGCAGCCCCAAGCATCATAACAGTCACAATAATTGAACATGAGGGGCAGTCATGTAGATTAAAATCTTACACAATAGTCATTAGTTGCAAAGATAGAGACAACATGTTTCCACATAAAAAATTAAATCGAATGCATAAAAGGTACAATGATGAAGTCCATAATAGTGAATGTTGCTTAAGAGGGATTGAAGGACAACATTTTGTATCAAGGAGAACAAGGTAACCTCAAAATTTGTTGTACTTGAGTATGAAAGTACCCGAGCTTCTGGTGTTTCTAGATGGAACCTATAGCGGAAAAGTTTAGTCTCCATTTGAAGGAACCATCTTCAAAGATCTTCCCTGAAATGAGAGTTGAAAACATCAGAATAAAAGAAAAACCATAATTCTAAAGTAACAATTTGTATCAAGAAAAATGTCAGAAAGTATAATTAAAAAGACAAATCCTTACAATTGGACCTCAAATTGGACCAAACAGATTTATGATTTTATCTTTAGAATGTAGGAGCTTTCTCTGTCGGAGCTTCACAACTTGAAATTGGATCTCAAATTGGACCAATATAATTTAAGATTTTATCTTTAGAATGTACAAAATTTCTCTATCAGATATTAAAGATGTAAGATTGGATCAAAAAATGGATAATAAGATTTATGATTTTATCTTTAGAATGTAGGAGCTTTCTCTGTCAGATATTTGGAAATTCCTACACACAAGTTCTACTTAGGAGCTAAAAACACCCATAAGTGTTTCACACCGACTCAAGGTACAATCCAACCTGGTTATGACACTAATAGAAATCCAATTTTTCCTGAACCATCCATACCTGAACATTGCATCACAATCTATTCTTCCTGCACATAAAAATGCCACATATTAACCCCTTCTAAATAAAACTCAAAATACCATGAAACAATGAGTCTCTTGTATTAGTAAGTAAGTAGGTAGTCTATAGGGCATAGTTTGATTTTATACAAGGATGCTCATGAAAGGAATCTTCAAGTGACAGTGAGTGAGTTGTTTGAGATTGCAGCTGATGGTGCAATATCTAGTCTTAAAGGCAGTTAGCAAAGCAGTAAATGTGAAAGAAAATCAAATTGTACACAACAAAAAATTCACAATGTTATCCTGCATAATGCCTTAAGTTTGAAGACAAAAATTTCATTGTATCTTGATGAAAGTAGTGACCTTAATGGTTAATCATTAGCAACCATGATTTTAAAACATGCTATTGTTCTAATGGAGGCATCATTTTAAGCAAGGCGGTGAGTGGTGGTTTGGAACAATGGTAGGTATGAAGGACTTGCTTTATATGCATACTATGTAGTCTAGCTTAAGATAACATTCTTAGAAGAGATTGAAGGTGGATTATGGAACTCAAGGGTTACCATGATAAAGATTAAAGCAAAGACTGAGATCTATTTAAAAGCCACTATCATGAAGATATTAAAGATGTCAAATGCAAAACCCTAGCAGCTGGAGTAATGAACACAATGTGAAATAGGATAGTGTGCTAGGGAAGATTTAGGAGATCTCCACATTATCTAATCACAGGAAAATACATCATTTATTTATTTTTTTAAATTAAAATAAATTATTCTAACCCTATATAGGACACATCGATACTTCAAAAGCATCTGATTTATTTTTTAAAATTAAAAGAAGTCATTCTAAACCCTATATAGGATACATTGATACTTCAAAAGCATCTGAAGGAATTTGAGATTATGCAAACATATGTCAATTAAATACCTGGATTACAAATAGTAGCATGAACATTGTAACCCTTGTTGATCAGAGCTAGAATATCAACAACAATGAATCCTATGCCTCCTATCATGCACATCTCCTTACCATTCTCTATCATTCTTTATTGAAACACTTCTCCATTTTGGCGGGCTACTTCTGAAAATAAGGTTTCAACAAAGGTTTTATTATTATTTATTAAAATGAAAACTCCATTTTGGCGGGCTATGCTTGAAAATATGATTTCGACAAAAATTTTAGAGTATGTTTATTAGAGTTATAGAGTATTTTGGCAGGCTATATTCTTGATTCCTTAAATGATTTATTCAAATGGATTGTGACTGCTGTGATTTTCTGCCACGATTACCATACTACCACCGTCTCTTATTATACCCTTTGCAGTATGGTGGTGTTTTTCCCTTCCCTTCTATTGTTTACCACACTACCGCCTTGCTCAAGGCTTCTTACTACGGGGTTGCCTTGTATACCACTCTACCACATATGTTTCTCACCTTCCTGGCGGTATAGTGGTGTATGCTTTTGATCATTACCTGAAGAGTGTCGATGAGATAATCTTCTTTGTCTTACCGATATCTCAATGTCTCATCGACATTAGATCTTATGTTCCTCTGATGTTGGTTGCAGGCATCGATGAGACAAGTTAATATCTCTTGCCGATATGACATTGTCTCATCGATATTTTCCTTCGGCGGTATTTCTTTATATACCGGTTTAACTCTGTCATGTCGGGGAGACTCATGATTATTGCTGTGGTATGGCAGTGTTTTTCACTTCTCTTCAGTTGTTTATCACACTACTACCTTGCTCAAGGCTTCTTGCAGCAGGGCTGCGGTGTATACCACTCTACCACATATGTTGCTCACCCTCCCGGTGGTCTAGTGGTGTATGATTTTGATCATTACTTAAAGAGTGTCGATGAGACAATCTTATTTGTCTTACCGATATCTCAATTTCTCATCGACATTATTTTGTTATATCCAAGATTTGTGTTTCGCTGAGCACTTGTAGATATACCTTGTCGATGTGACATAAGTGATTCTCTCCTTGATATGCTCGTATATTGTTGACATTTCTTTGTTTTACATCATCGATGAGACATATAAATAAGTCTCTTTGACATAGGGGTGTCTAAACCGGCGCTAAACCCAAAGCTAAACTCGAAGCTAAATTTGGGAGATAAAAGTGGTGCTAAACTCAGAGCCAAAGGCGATGCCACACTCAAAGCCAATATTGACGCTAAAGGCGTTGATAATTCTGGCATGAATTAGTGCCTAAATTAGTGCTGACTAGTTCTCATCAATGCAAATAAATGCCAAAAATAGCACCATCCCGATTAATAGCGCCGAAGTTTTCAAAAAAATGGAAGAAAATACATTAAAACATTGGGTGGAAGCAAAAAATGAAGCAAAAATTGGAGCAAATCATAGGGATTTGTTGTAATGTTAGCAAAACTGTCAAAACCCTCTTGCATCTTGGATACTTGTAGCAACAAGGACTCCTCCTGCTCACAATCTCATCACATCTATTATAATAGTGATTAGGGTTCTCCTCCTTGCGGGGTTTGTTTCTATCATATGTCCATTATAATCATGATAAGGGTTTCCCTCGATAGCAATGTTGGTTTCTATCACACATCGGTAGCGGATTTCCTCCATAGCAAGGATGGTTCTACCACCTAATTGGTTAGTGGCTTTCCTCCATAACGGGGTTGGTTCTACTAATCTATGATCACCTAGCATACCATAACTTGCTAGACTATGATCTATCTTTTTAATCATCATCATTCACATGACCCCTAATGAAATAATAAGCTAGTGCTTGAGTCATGTATTCTCTTCGACATTAGTTGTTTCCCTATCTCTTGGATGCATTCCTCCCTTGAAGCAATCAATCCTCACATTCTTCTCTTTGTTTAAGTATTATTTTGTGTTATTTATTATTATTTTTGGAACAACACATAGTATGAAGACAACCTCCCATATCAAAGTCTCTTTTACTTTAATGACTCAAGAATGTTAGTTTGTTTGTTATGTACCTTTGTGTATGCATTATCCATGTTGTCATGTGCATATCTTTCTTGTCTAATACATTTGTTTTATAGGTCTTCACCCTGGGGGCATGCTTCCTTGGTTTGAAGAGCTATATTCTTTCTCTATAATATCATTTTTGATATCATTATGTTATTTATTTATCTCTACTTTAGTGTGCATATTCATGTAAATTCATAAGTCCACTAAACTAGGGACAAAATGTAGTGTCAAAAATTGCATACCTTTACAATTTCACCTACAATTTTGTATCTACTTTAGTGTCCACTCCCTTAGTATTTGTGTAGGCTCATCTTAGCCCTTGCATCAACCTTTTTCCCCTCAGGATGCTCAAGACCCCTTTTCAATAGCTACCTTTTGTGTTAAAACCTTGTGTTTTTCTCATTTCCCACCATTTTTTAGCATAATTTTTTTGGACACTAGCACCTCACATGGAAATATATGTACCATGCTAGAGTCTCACAACATTTTAACTTTCAAAGATTATTTCTAAGCATTTTTCCACTTGTCACCCTACCTTGGTTGGTGAAAACATATCAAGATGATTTGTAATGGCTCGAAAACCTCCTTTTCCCTCCTCTTCTCTCTTTTAAATCCACATTTTCACCCCTCTCTATCTCTCTTGGACACTCTCTCTGTAAGTCTCTCTCTCTCTCTTTCTCTACAACTTGCTACAAAAATCTCAAGCTCTCACAATAGTATCCACGACTCTCTTGGCTCTCACAACTCTCTTTGGCTTCCTCAAGCCTTATAGGTAATATCTATTTGTCTTATGTCTTTGAGCATCTTGGGATTTATCACATCCCTTGTCTATCATTTTCCATCTCATCTATTTATATTTTGATCTATCTGTCTATCTAGTTGTTGTGGAGGTGGAAACACCAAAGTTGGGACTTGATTGAGGAAAGTCCCCAAATAGCCCCAACATTTTCTCTTGGTCTTATGTGTGCAGGTGTTGGAGACATTTCTTTGTTGGAGGCTTCATTTCTTGGTATGTTGTGAGTGTTTTCCCTACTTCTTCTCTTGTTTTATTCTTCAAATTTCATTTAGCTTATAGTATTTTAGTTTTATTATTTTCTATTATTCCTATGCATTCTTAAATTTTCGTAGCAATCATAATAGGATTATTCACTTTACTGTTTTCTAGTACATTTTTAGTTTTCGGTTTGTATGAGACACCGACGTGTCATGGGGATGTTCATACATCATGCTGTCATCCTTGACCGAGAACTTTTTAGACTGTCCAAAATACTCTCGTGGCCTATTTTTTTTGTTTCTAGAACTCCCACATTTTAATTTCATATAAAACATAAATAAACATTATTTCATCATCTTATCTTGTCACCCGAGCTTTAATCTTTGGAGTAGTTGAGGACCATTTTCTTTGTGAGACCTTGCCATCTTGAGGGTAGAAAATATCCTCCTCTACACAAAGATACTAATAGTCTATCATGTAAAATTACATTCATCATTCTAATTAAATGCCTCTATCAATCATTCTCTAACAATATGTGCATAAGAAATAACATGAAACATATCATCATGAAATAAAGAGCCATCAAATTAATATGAAGAAGAGTATAAATGATGTTCTATCACTTAAAGAAAGTATCAATAATACCATCACTAATCAAATCATCAATAAACCTTGAACCATTGGATTATCAAGGAAGACTCTCATGAGGGATCTCATCATCATTAGGTCTAGCAACATCATAAATAGTAAAAAAAGTGGGGTATTATTATCCCTAGATGTATTAATAGGATAAAGGGATACATATAGAGATAAATCAACATCGTATGCCCTAAAACAAGTATTAATATTATGAATTATAATATAAAGTATATGAATTTTTAGAATGTAGGATAAAATGTTGATTATGATCTAGGAATATAAATCACACAAGTGGGGATTAACAATATTCAATTCACTAAAGAGAAAAAACCCTATGTAAAAATAGTAAATACTTGAATTTAAATCCACCTCATGAATATTCATTCCTCATTGGTACAATTTAATTTAATTTATCATTCATTAGTTATCTATAAACACTTGCAATATGCTACTATGTGTATTCTTAAAACATTTTGTCCTAGATTCCACCGCTTTTGAAATAAAGGGCCTGATACCCCACATATCGAGCAATGTAGTTCACCAATTTCACACAAATATGATAGAGGAATTCAATAGTGCTCAGAGTCCTAATTGATGGTTGTGGTAAAAAAATTGGAGTTGAATGAGGTTTACATTGTGACAATTGGATTGTCAATGGGAAAATTAGATGCAAATAAATATAAAACTTAGAAAATGGAACAAGGATGCATGGAGAGAAACCTTAAATGGCGTAAATAATTAGAGTTCAATAAAATTTATGGATAAAATTATATTTTTTTGAATGTAATTAAAATGTAGATATATTATTGAGTTGGCCATGATAATTTGATTGATGTGAATTGATTGAGATAGGTTTTAAAGATGTGAGTAGATTTTTATAGATAGTCATATTTTTTTTATTTGTGTTAAATGTTTTAGATCACACTTCCTAATCCATCAATGAGATGAATTTTTCTTCTTTTATCTTGGGATAGATCGTACAATTTAATATGAAATATTTTTGCAGATAAAATAAACATAGTTATTTCTAAAAGCTATTATAATCAACACTTATGGACTATAAAAGTATTATATTTATCAATTAGACATGTGTTTGGAAATTGAGAGGTAGTTGATCATTGTTTTGATCGTAACCTTTTAATTATAGCTCAAATTCATTAGAAAATATGGATTGGAAGTAGGTTGATAAATATGAATTAGTAACCCTCATAATTTATGGAGGATGTGATCACACATATAATCTAATCCAAATGACATGATTTTATCTTAAGAGGTGTGATTTTTCCCTCTATGGAATATGCCCTTCATTATAATTTTTTTTTTTAGTTGATGTATATTTGAAGTAATAAAATCTTAGTAGTGCTAGGAAACACCATTGGGACTTTCCATGAAATAATTAAAGTTTAGGGCTTCCTTCCTTAGCCAGGCCCCAAGGCTAGGTTAACAATAATAAAATAGTGTCACATAGTTAGATGTTGAAGTGGATAAAGAAGTTAATGCGTTGAACATGTAAATGTTAGTGAAAGATAGCCAAGTGTTGTCCAAAATATCAAATAATAATTTTTGATGATTCAATTTATGTAAAAAATTGATTGAAATGAACTAGGTGTAATGGTAAAATTACGCTACTATTAAATTTTACCTTACATTAATGTGAGCTAGGTTGTAAAATGCTAATTTACAAGAGACTAAAATGTAAAATTAAGAAATTGAATTCAAATTGTGAATGACAAAAAGAAAGGAACCTAGGAATAGAAGTTAGAGCTCATTGCCTAGAACAAAACCATGATGTTCATGCATCTTATTGATGTTCTATCATCCTTATTATACATTGCCTCCTTAGTCTTGCATTGTCATCCAATAAAGATAAAAATTAATTTTTTTATTAGATTTTGAACTTACATGCACACCTAAAAATAGGGACAAAAAAAACAACAAAATAGAGGAGACCAAATGATATGGATGTTAAGTTAATTTAAGTATAAAAATAAAATAAGAAAACGAATAAAGGAAGAGAGAACAAAAACACTGTGAAGTTTTTTTCCAAATACCTATAGCTAGGACTAGAAAAATGGTTGGGATTGCTTGAGATATTTCCAAGAATGATCAAGCTCCCTAGTTTGGTATTTGACCTCCATGTGTAGCCAGATGGAAAATAGAGATTGAGAATAGTTTGTGCTCTTATCTCATGTGAAATAGGACTAAGAACAACAAATAAGAATAAAACTATGAACATCAAATGCTAGGTCTATGAGGATTAATAAATTAGTGTGTGTATGAGATTAAACAAAAGGGTGGTGATTTCCATTAATAGATTTTCCAATAGAAATATAGGATGAAATATGACAAAGAAATTTATCAATCTTATTTAAAAATAATAAATTATCAAAATAACATTACCAACATGATGTAGAAGAGAAATGAATACAAGGTTATGCTGATAAAAATATAGTAGCATGTAACTTCAACAAGATTCAACAATGGAGGTATGATCAACTAAGCATAGCCAAGAGAGAGAAAAGAACAATTTCTTATTCTCAAAGAGGAATCAAAGTTAAATATATGTTTTCAAAAGGATTCATTGGAAGCTAAAGGGTCATAATTAGATATAGGAGGCATTTTTTGCATATACGGGTGTTACAATAGGCCAGAATAGGTAGTTGGGTGGGGAAACAACATTTAATTTTTTGAAAATTCATGGTACTGATAGCACATCATGTGGATGTCTATACGTTGCAATCATGTCCTAGAGAAATCACTCAAAATTTAACACATGGTCATATAATTTGATTTTTTTTTGGTGATTTGCTAAAGGGAAAAGGCCAATGTTGAGCCTAAAAAGGTCTCTAAAACATACTAGGGTCCAATGAACACCAAATCAAGCCCAAAACATATTGTGAAAATGTTATGGTAATTTTTATGTTAAACTAGGATGAAAGTTTTTATTACACCACCTACCCATCAAACTCAAGGTCTTTTAACAATGAGGAAAATTAAGAGCATACAAATGTGTATAGATTGGTTAGTTCTAGAAGTGTTTGCTCAAATATTAGGATTAGATGTTGTACACCTTGCAAGTCCTGGGTCTAGTTGAATTGTTTAATAGTTGTAAATATTATAAATAATATGCCCACATGGAAAAAGGTGCCTTACTTGGATATAATCTTTAAATTCTTTTGTTTTTATTGTTTACCATGTGCTATTTTAGTTATGATGGTTGTAATAAGTCACTAAATAGGGGTTACCATGTGGATTATGACTAGCATCTCTGACCATTTATTATTAGTGATCTATAAGAGGTGTGTAAGACAATTGTTGCACCCACATGGAACACATGGGAGTTACTTGGACCCTTCTTGGTCTTGGTGGTAAAATAATTAAATAAGCATACAAATTCTATTTTGGGAGTTAATTATAGAGGAGAGTGTATGGGTCCAACTTGGACTAGTTGGATCAAGACTTAGTGATTTCATGGTTCTCTAATGTCTATATATAGAGGGATTGGGGTGGAGATAATGCGGTTAATTTTATGCAAGGTTGTGCTATTAAAATTATCTAGATGAAGGAGTTAATCTCCATTAAAGTGTTGCATCTCAGAGAGTGTATTATAACCTTATTTGAATAAAAATATATTTTGCACATGCTTTAGAGGTTTGGGTTTTCTCTTACAATGATTTTCCCTAGATACATTTTTTTTTGTCTATTTCCCTTTTAGTTTCTCTCTTGTGCCATTATTTTTTTAAAATTATCACACATATAGTTTATTTGTATTTTTCTACTCTTTGGATTAAGTATGAATAATTTACATTTTATTTCATTAAGAACATAAAAGATGTGTGCAAAGTGATGTAGAATAAAAGGGAAAAAGTGTAAACCAATCAATTTTCTCCTCTACAATTATGTAATAATGTTTGAATACTAAAACAAGACACTAAATGAATAGGGAACATAATATTAAAAATTATTTAAAACTAAATGGTTAGGTGTGGTTGATTTTAAAATAGTTGGCATGTCCTCAAGTTTTATGTTAATCAAGAGGAGTGATTGTATAAGAATTGAGTCATCTATCCAAATTGTAATTTTTCAAATTCATATAATGTGACTATGTAAATAAAATAGTAGGTGTAAAATGGGCTTTATATTTATTAAGTGACAATTATGTACTAGTATTTAAATAATTAAATAAAAATTGAGTGAATATTTCATGTAATATATATATATATATATATATTTAGAGTTGTTTGTGATGTAGGATCATCCCAAGATAATGAGCAATTTTATATCACCAAAAGATATGTTTTCATTTTATTTTATTTTCTTTGTGTTGAAGTTTTTGAGCGTGTTTAGTTAATTTTTTTTGTGGTTTTTCTAATTATTGTTTTTAAGTCTTTAGATGTTATAGTAGCATGGAAATAGTTGTTTATGGAATTCCTACTGCACTAGGATATTGTTGGCCTTGGAATATATTTCTACCTTCTAGAACAATAAGAATCTCATGATACTTGTTTAAACATGTTTCTGATGTAGTCAAGATCAAGGAGCTTTATCAAATAACCCAATCACACAACCAATACAAATTCTAGTAACAAATTAATATTCAAGAACAACAAGTTCAATTTCAAATCATCTTTAGGCAACACAAAATTGTTACAAGAGTACAAAAAAATCAATTTGGTCTCAATCGCCCTTTTGAACTTCCAAAAAATATTTCACCCTCCCCAAGGAAGATCCCTCCCAGCATGTATCAATATCCCTTTTATCCTTTGGTGTCTAGGAAGTTAGATTGAATTATATCCTAGCCATTATAATAACTAAAATATTGTTGGAATGAAAAGTGTACTAGTAGTCTGAAGGTCTGCAAAGGCAATAACAAATTGAAAGTCTGCAAACATTGTAGCAAGTTGAAATTATGTAAATGAATGATTATCTTCATATAACCTAATCACACAACTAATAAAAATTTCAGCAACAAATTAATGTTCAAGAACAAACAAATTCAAAATCATATTATCTTCAAGCAACATAGATTTGTTACAATAGTACAAAATAGATCAATCTGATCTCAATCACCCTTCTCAAATTCTATAAATATTTTACTCCCACCAAAAATATCCCTCATAGAATGTATTGATCTCCCTTTTATCCTTTTGTGGCTAGGGAGTTAGATCAAATTAGATCTTGGCCATTACAACAATTGAATCATTTTAGGAACAAAAATTGTAGTAGAAATCTAAAGGTTTGAAAGGAAATATCAAGTAGAATATCCACAATTGTAATAGAAAGATGAAATTCCATAAATAATTGGTTTAAATAGAAAATTTTGCATGTTCAATTGGCTAGAAAAACTCCACAATCCATACATGGTGACATCATCATTACATCATGATTACCCATAATGATGTCATTGTCATAATTGTTCATCTAAATTGATTGATTGAACATTGAAATGTATAGTTTACTTGAGTCTACCTGTAAATATTCATGGACATGAGAAACTCACAAACTATAGTTGGATGTGGAATTCCCAAAAGAGTTTGATGGGAAAGACATTCTGGCAAGCTAGATGACCTCGAAGTTCTTGTAAATACAAAAAACCTATTGGTATCAATTGTGCAAGAAAATATAACGGACCTGGTTGTAAATTGTCAACAAAACTCTCTACATAGGCCAATAAAAAACTAAAAATATGCATAAGGGCAAGTTGAACAACAACCTAGAAGTCCACAAATCAATAATAGATAAAAAACCCACAAATCCATAACCTACCCAATTTACACCCAATCTTCACCAAATTTTTAAACTTAGATACCCATTAAGCTCCTCCATAAGATGATACTCTTAATTTGACCCAAATTGAGTTTTAAAATCTTCTTGAAGTAACAATCCAAAAACCAAAAGATTAGGAAACAAAACACTACTAAAATTGTACTAGAACAAAAAAAATACTAAAATATTTTTGGGTGATGCAAGATTTCCAATGGATCGAGATGCTCTTGCATCAGTTTCCTACCCAATTTGTTTTTACTTTATCTTAGGCTTAGAACTTCATGAATGCTCATCAAGAGTCAAGATAACATTAGGACCTCTTGATTATCATCATTAGTCATACATATCGATCACTTTCTATGTAAGAAAATATTTAATTGAATATTCACTGGCTAAACTTCTAGTCAATGTGTTGGGAAATATAGGTCATCTCAGAAAGAAACATCCAAGATCAGAAGTTCCTTCGGTAGCTTTTATTTCATCAGATTGCCTCAAAGACACGAACTACTATGCCAGAAGGTAGGATTAGACATAGTTCATTTCCCACATTGACCCTTAGAGAGAAATGAATGCTAATTAAACTAGTTCCAAACAACACCATTAAATAGATTCAATCACGCAAAACCATTAAACATGAAAGATGGAACAAAAACCATGAACACACAAATTTACGTGGGGAAAACCCTTTCGGGTAAAAAAAACCCCACACTCCAAAAGCCTAGATTGCCATTGTATTATTTAGTAACAAAATATAGTTACAAATATAATTCATTCTCTAATCCTTTACAAAGTTTACATCTTGTTCCATCTAGAGAGAATCCGACAACATAACCCTACTTTGATCTCGCCTCTCTCCCACATTGCAAAATATTCAACGTTTTATAACATTCGTTCTCAACCAATAGGAAATGGTTAAGTTCAATCTTCCACAGATAAATGATTACAACAGTCAACAACCAAACATTGCTCTCCAACTTGGCAGTTCAACTTCTCCTTCATATACCGCTTGACGTGGTCAAGGTCCACCAAGACACACGTACACCACTTGTGTAATTCCAAAAAATCTAGATGGAATCTATAATATTCACAATAAATCTCTTGGAAAAAGAGTTAAATATTCAACTGTCGACATGATGTCACATCATCACCACTGACCAATCCACCTCAACATCCATTGGGTCCCACCTAAGTACTCTTCATAAGTTATTGAGACAACCATCATACCACATTACAACTTGGCATTGGTTGGGTTCACCACGACATGTCTGAAGCCTGCACACCCCATAGGAGTCACTTGAGACCCACCACAAGAGGTGCGGAGCTAGCAGGCACCGTTGATTTGAAGCATCGTTGATCAAGCTGACAGGTGTCAAACACTCAGTCAATTTCGCTCGCTTCATAAGAGCCTGTCAGTCCTCATCACAAAGGAGCCCAAAATAAAAGAGCACCGTTGGATCAAGTACATCATAATCGTAGATCAAGATCACCTTTAATCGATACATTCCGCTGTGGTCCCCACTACCTCCGTGACATCCACATCACCACTAACAAATCAATGCCCGCTCAGGATCACTATGTCGCTAAAAAATTAAACTTCACAAACTCCATAAAAGGTAATGAAATTCCCAAAACCCGCAACATGCCGATAAGCACGAGAACCCCAATGTCACTTAGTCAGAAAGTTATGAAAACTCAGAACTCCGCAACATAGGTTTCAAAGTTTCAACTTCCCGCGATCTAGCGATATGTCTATCAAAAAGTTATGAATTTCCACAACCCTGCGACATGAGTTCCAAAGTTAGGATTTTCAGTGATCCTGTGACATACCAGCCGAATAAGGGAAGAACACAACTGCTCTAAGAAGTTGATTAAGCCAGTAAATTTGAGTCACATTTTTCAACATTCTCCCACTTGAAAAAGAACTTACTAGCTACTTCCAAAGCTAGAAGTTATTGTATCATCCATCCATGCAACCAACAAGATCCTCACCTAATGCTTCCATGCTCCACCAAGACTGCACCAACATCTAAGATTTCCACCATCTCAAGCAACAATTCCTGCATCCTCCAAAGGAAAGGAATGGGTCATGGTGAATATGCACTAGTCTAAAGAACATAAGCACCAGATCCATCTAATACCAAAGGCTATAACATATTGCCACCACTTCACTGTACTCACAAGATATATAGAAGCATCAAAACATCAACTTCAAAGACCTCAAGATGAACACATCCATGAAGAAATTCTCCAGAAACAAGATAAAACACCAACTAGAACAACAACCAAAACATTGACTACTCCCATCCAATTGATTAACCCATGTGACTGAAAATAGCATACACAACAAGTGCTACTCCATACAATCACACATACCTCCAAGGTATCCACATTAGTAGACTCATGCCACTCCATAACCAACCCATCAACAACAAATACAAGATCCATGTGCCAACCAGTCGAAGAAGACAAAACACATCCAGGAACTCCCACTACACGAGTAATAAATCTGACAAGATCAAGGCATACCAAGTCTACTAATAACATAACATAGAGAGTGTAAACGTGTAGTTTCAAGGGATCATCCATAATGATATACACAACCTATAAATAAAATATCTCACAACAAGTCTTAACCAAGACCATAAGAGAGCAACTCAACACATCATATACATGTAAAAAAAACCTCCTACATAAACCTCTTAAATATCAATTGTGTCAAGTATGATCTCCTTCACAACCCCAAGAGAAAATCCTTAACAAAATCCAACCGTTCAATCACCAAGATCAAACATAACACATATATATCATTAAATCAACATGGATGTAAGCATCTCCAAGAAGATCAAACTATTTCATTTCCCATTTTAGGAAATATACCCAATGCATCTCCTAAAATAAACATAAATGAATGTAATCATAGTGCATAAGGAGATAACCATGCTATCCATCTCTCATAATGAATCCTTCAGAATCATCTAATAGTAGTTCAAGATCCATATCCATGAAAGAAATCATAAAGATACATGCTAAACCAATCCTCAAATGAGTATCCAAATCCAAACATCATGAATCAACTCATTCCATGAGAATCAAAGCACAAAGACATCTGAAAGAAATAATGGGAAATACCTTTCAAATGATAAACTATCAAGCATACCAAGAGTGGGGAATGAGAATGCTTCTCCAAGGTAACCAAGTCATCATGACTTATCCAAGAGCGATCTCCTCATTGGTCTCTGTTGAACTCACGTCCAACCAAGGTGAGGGCTTCTTAGACTTTTTGCTGAAATATTCATCAAGAGTAACCATTAACACTTCTCTCCTCTCAAGAGAAATGAAAACTCACCTTATTCTCCATGTATCCATAAGCACTTGCAATCGATCATCTCATGCGAAACTCCAAATGTATCACTGCACCATCATGAAGTTCTCAAGCATATGACCAATGCACCCAATACACAAAGAATTTACCAGACCATTGTCAAAAGCTCCAATCATATAAATCAAGAACTTATCATGACATCATGATCTATACATCCCCCTTAGAAGACACCATGCTCCAAGTGAAAATAACATGGTCTCAAGAGCAATGCCTCATGCCAAAACTCTGATTCACAAGCAAGAGTATCACATGACATGAAACAAATCTAAACCAACATCACCTATCAAGCACCACCAACACCTCAGCCAAAGACTCCAAGAATCCTCCATGGTTCTGAGATGTTGTACATCTTCAAATAATGTCCATGCAAATGTGAAAGAACCCTTATGTAGCAACAAGATCTAAGAGTCCCTCCTAGTAACATCTACAACCCTAAAGAAGATCATTCACCACCAAGTGATGAATCCATAGTCATTGCTAAATCTCCCACTGAACTGTGACAACCGAGCTCTCCAAGAATTATGACCAAAAACAACTGCTAATCTAGAAACCCTTTAGGTCCACACAACAACATGTCCATTTGACAACAATACCAAGTAGCACCAAGATCTCCAAACCAAGATGAGATTATCATCACTATCAAAAGCTTACACAAAATAGTGTATCCAAGCTATCCATGACATCATGATACACATGCTACAGGTCCCCATAATTGACTATTCAAGTACTCAACACCATTCATCCTCTCATCTCAAAGCAACCACACCAATGCACAAGTGACCATAGACAAGGATGGCTAACAAGTTTGCACCAACCCTGAATCAACCTTGTGGATATAGACAATCCGCTTCCAAGTTATCTCAGTGCAACCAATGGGTATCTAATCCACCAACCACATAACTTGAAGATCAATCAAAACAACATGCAAACCCATCATAGCACTGGAAACAACAACACTAAGATCTCAAAGAGAATAACCATGTAGACAACATGACTCAAATACCAGATCAAGTTTAGATCTGATTTACCAATCATGTCCACATCGAGCACCATAGTTAGGGAAACCACCAAGCATCACCACAAGAATGTTGAGTGACTAATCACGTACCAACACTCCCATGCAGAGACAAAATCACATCTCCTCACACCATGTACGAAGCATGCATGCAAAACTACAACTATCTCATCCAACATTGCCCCAAACAAGCCAGGGTCTAGAAAATAGTTTAACAACAACTCCACAAAACCACAAGTTTTCTTGACCATGTAAAACCTACAAAACCATTGTGTTTGAGAACACCCATGCACACCCATATCCATTTCACATTTGAAACACCATAACAGTTAAACCATAAACTAGATTATATGAATATGCATAACCATATATTCTTTAAATGAGAATCTATAAAACCCTAAAATCTAAAGAACATGAATATGAGCGATGCAAGTAAAACACATCCTTGAAAAGAAACATCAGTTCAAGAACTCTAGGCCCATATCAAGCCAACTCCAAAATCACCAACATGCACATGCATCCAAGAGAGAGACAAGCTATTTTAGAAGCTTCCAGACCATCCAATGATCAACTTAATAGCCTACATGCAACTGGGGTACCATAAAAACTATGCCTTCCAATACCAGGAAAAACACCTAGCATAAGAAAATTACTCCATGACTGAACAAAAACCCAAACTTCTCTTTATCACCAGTGAGCCTCTCACATAGGCACCCAATATGAAAGCTTGCTGCAACACAACCATAGAGAAAATAATATTCCACCCCATGCATGAGGGTTATACCGCTGCCAATTCACGAGCTTCAGATCACATCATTTCAATATGATCAACTCAAGTTTCTCCATCTTCCTCATCCTTCATAATGCACGTTGTCTCTTGGAACTCAATAAAAAAGAGCAAGAATTTCTACTCATCAAAGAATCAATCCATCAGTCGATTCCTTCAGATCTTGTCAAGCTTGTCACACTAAGAAATCTTCACAAAAGGAATACCCAGAACTAGAAACACCGGGAATTCATACATGCATCAACATGCAAGCACATGCAAGCCACATGCGAGTCCATGCAAGTACATGCAACTAACAAACTTGCATATGCAAGCAAAAATAAAATCCCAAAAGAAGGATCTAATACCACTTGTTGGGAAATATGGGTCATCTCAAAAAGAAACATCCAAGATCATAAGTGCCTTCAGTAGATTTTATTTCATCAGATTGCCTCAAAGACACAAACTACTATGCCACAAGGAAGAATCAAACATGGTTCATTTCCCACATTGACCCTTAGAGAAAAATAAATTCTAATTAAACCAGTTCCAAACAACACCATTAAATGAATTCAATCACACAAAACCATTAAACATGAAAGATGGAACATAAAACATGAACACATAGATTTATGTGGGGAAAACCCTTTCAGGTAAAAATCACAACACCCCAAAATCCCAGATCACCATTGTATTATTTAGTAACAAAATATAGTTACAAATACAATTCAAACTCTAAGCCTTTACATAGCTTACATCTTGTTCCATCTAGAGAGAATCCGACAACATAACCCTACTTTGATCTCGCCTCTCTCCCATATTATAGAACATTCAACTTTTTATAACATTCGAGCTCTCAACTAATAAGAATTTTTTTGGTTCAATCTTCCATAGATAAACAATTACAACAATCAACAACCAATCACCATTCTCCAACTTGGAATTTTGACTTCTCCTTCATATACCACTTGCCATGGTCAGGGTCCACCAAGACACGCATACACCGCTTGTGTAATTCCAGAGAATCTAGATGAGAATCTACAATACTCACAACAAGTCTCCTGAAAAAGACTTAAATATTCAATTGCCAACATGATGCCATGTCATCATCGCTGACCAGTCCACCTCAACATCCATCAAGTCCCACCTAAGTACTCTTCATAAGTTATCGAGACAACCATCATACCACATTACAACTTGGCACTAGCTGGGTTCACCATGGCACATGTCTGAAGACCGCACACCCCATGGGAGTCACTTGAGACCCACCACAAGAGGTGTGGGGCTAGTAGGCACCGTTGATTTGAACCATCATTGATCAAGCTGACAGGTGTCAAATGCTCAATCAATTCTGCTCGCTTCATAAGAGTCTATCGGTCCTCACCACAAAGGAGCCCAAAATAAATGAGAACCATAGATCAAGATCACCTTTAACTGATACACTCTGATGTGGTCCCCACTGCCTCCATGACATCCACATCATTGCTGACAAACCAATGTCTGCTTAGGATCGCTATGTCACTAAAATACCAAACTTCACAACCTCCATCGAAGGTTATGAAATTCCCAAAACCCGCGACATGCCGATAAGCACGAGAACCCCAATGTCGCTTAGTCAGAAAATTATGAAAATTTAGAACCTTGCGACATAGGTTTCAAAGTTTCAACTTTTCGTGATCTAGCGATAGGTTTGTCAGAAAGTTATGAATTTCCACAACCCCGCAACATGAGTTCCAAAGTTAGGATTTTCAGCGATCCCATGACATATAGGCCGAATAAGAGAAGAACACAACTGCTCCAAGAAGTCGATCAAGCCAGTAAATTTGAGTCGCATTTCTCAACATAGTGAAGGTACTGAATGCATGAGATGCAAACCTATGTCTTGAATCTATCTTCCATTAAGGATATCTTCTAATGTACATGCTATGTTTAAATGTGTCCCTATAGATTACTTGAATCTTATACACTAACACATACTACCTAAGCTTTGGTGGACACATATTCCATTCACATGGAATAGTTAGAGCACATATCAACTGATATCATTTACCATGGAAATGTAGTATGGAAAAATGTATCACGAATATCACATTTGGGGTTATCATCTAAACCTAGTGGATAAGGATAATTTAAATTTGAAGAATAATGTTTGGAAAGTTACACCAACTCCTTGGGTTCAGTAAAGAGCTTTGGGGGTAGCTTGATTTGTATAAATATGTAACATTTTCTATATTATAGTAGATTATTTTTAGGATAGAATATCTCATCTTAGAGAGTTTGAATTATGCTAATATGATAACTCCATAAATCATTTAGGACACACAAAAGGATCATTATCATTACAATCATATTTAAATGTAAAACTCAAAAAAATAGAGCATTCATTACATTGACATCCATATACATAAAGATAAATACATCTAGGAATTTGAATTGTGTGTGTTGTTTCTTTATAATATTGTTCAAATACCATTAAATCTATACGCAAAGCTTGACTAAAATGAAGATAATTCAAAATTTTCCCCACTAGATAGTACATCATATTGATTATTTTCAGCACCACCAAATTTAGTTACACTTAGACAAGAATATTTATAAAGTACAAGAACACACAATTTATGGCCATGACTATAGGTTTAGTGTTGTGTAAGAGTCCAAGGTTGAAAATACATAGATCAAGGTTGTGTCTATAGTTTTTTCTTGAGATAAAACATCATTTTTTAGATAGTCATTTTTTTAATAATGTAGATATGATAGTAGATTCTTTAGTTAGATCATGAGCATACATTACTATAACACAATATTAAAAGTTGTATGTGCATACCTAAGAATATTTATTCTTATTTGTGAATTTTAACATTTAACAAGTGAGAGTTGTCTAGATCCAAATCTTAAATCTATGATGATTTGATTACTACTTTCTTAGTGCATTTAATTAGCCTATACATTTAATGTAGGGTGTGTTTATTTTTCTACATAATTTGGTGAACCCAACCTCTTGAACCGCTCTAATTCCCTTGAGGGCTTGATTTTTTAATTTTTATTAAGATTTTATCTTTTTTATTTTAATATCAAAATTAAAATTTATATTAATTTACATTTCTTTATCTTAAGCTTGTACTCCAAGCTCCCATATTTCCATCCACTTTCGAGTACAGAGAAGTCCTAGACCAAACTCTACAATGACTTTGAATCAAGTTGAGGATATTTTTTTTGAGGACCAAATTTATATTAATAAGATAATTTTAATCATGATTCTCATGTTGAACATATGGATAGGAAAAAATGACTCTTACTACATAAATTCTTACATTAGATATTACAAATTTGGGTTATGATATGAATCCTTCATAATTTTTTGATAACTAAGCCTTTTAGAATGTAACTATTATGATGCATATGTTAAAGGATAAGTTGATCAAGTACTTAAAATTCAAGTCTCATTCCCATACTTCAAAACAATATTCTTATATTGTGCCACCTTCTACACCTCTTAAAATATCCATAAAACATTTTTATTCTCTTTCTTCCACCACTCATCCATGTTTTATTGCTTCTATCACAAATCCTTCCATTGTGATTATTTCTCACATTGAAGTTACTACTCTTGTTACCACTTCCAATATTTTCATTAAAACTTTACCGACATACTCTAGCCAACATATACTCTACCTCTTATCCTTCATGGTTCCATCTCTAATCATATCTCCAATACAACCCCTAATGTTCATCCTTCTATTATAGAGGCACTCCCTAAAATAGTTGAGATGCAAAGTAAATTTGATAGCTTACCCCTTGGTAATAAAAATGATATTGCATGTTAAATCATGAATAATTCACTTTCATATGAGATTCTTGTTTATCCAATTCCATTTAATTTTATGGCCCCTTTTTTGAGATATTAAATGGTAAACAAAAACCTAAAATTTTGAGGTCATTTAATGTAACTTGTTTAGATTAAGTTTTGATACCAAGATATTTTCATAAAATCCTTTCCAAGAAATTTAAATGATTATGGAATTGAATGGCTATATTATCTTCCTCACATTTTTATAAATTCTTTCAATAATTTGATATATGATTTTGTGCATCACTTCAATGTTAACATTAGTGTTAAGATTACAATTTTAGATTTAGTTGAATGCAAACAAGGTCAAACAATTAAATTCATTATGATTTTATTAGATTTCAATTGTCATCAACAAATATGCAGTACCGTATATTTAATGGTGAGTTGCAAAAATAAATGTTAATGTCTTATTACCAATTATTCAAGAGATAATATACCTACATAATTATGCTTCTTTCATGAATTATATGCAAATATGAGAATCATTGAATTGAAAGTTCATGAGGCTAATGCTCTTAAATATGGATCTTATCATCCTTATTCTTCACCATCTTATCCTTCATATGTTCAATAGAAAATGGTTTTAAAAGGGTAATGATAGACAATAAAGAAGGATTTTTTAATTTTGTTACTAATTTATAGTTAGTTCCTAATGTTATTAAGTTTTAAAGCTTAAAAATAAAAGAAAATATACCCAACTCTAGGATCCTATGCATGCTCTATTACAAAGTCTACTTGGTGCAAATATGAGTAATAATATTCTATAGAACCATTAGATACTTCAAAGTTTGTGCATAAAGGCTTTGCTTTTTTTTATTTTCATTAATTTAATGGTCATACTACATAGTAATTTCTTCCAATGAAACAAAATATAGATGATTTTATTGATAATAATATGATACATGCTAAGGGATTAAATCATAGGATCAATCATTTAGTTGCTCCCCTCAATTTTTTTTATAAATCTACACAAATCATTTTCTAGAACACAATTAGTCTAATAAACTAGATTTATTTGAGGCACAATTAGATATTGATGAATTAGAGAATATTGATTTCTAGGTTGATAATTATAAGGATGAGTTTATAGCGGGTATGCTTAATGAGAAATCTAATGCTTCTACATCTTATTATATGTTGGTTATTATATTTTCACATGATGTGTTTCCAAATAGTGAGTATTATGGTAATTTATATGTAAAAGTGCATGTTGCTTTCAAATTAGGTAATGACGTTCTTATTGATCTTTCTTGTTAATTTAATATATACACGTGCAAGATTCATTTTTAGTGGCAATAATATACCCATTTTTAGATGTTTATCTTAATATGGCAAATGGATTATTTATTTCTACCATAGTTTACATCATTCTAAATTTGGCCAATGGTCTAGAAGAAGTTTCTACATTATTCCATATCATTGCTACTTCATATTAGTTTTATGCATTACTTGGTTATCCCTAGGTACAACATTTCCAAGTTGTTCCTTTTATGTTACTTTGAGTCTAAAATATATTCACAAGGGAAATTTATTATTATTTAAGAGATCCATATATGTCAAAGTTAGAATTAGGCAACTCTACTTGGATACATTCATTAGATTCCTAAAGAGTTGCATTATGAGAGTAAGGATAATTATATGATTTGTAAAAATAATTCAATGAGGAAAACTAGGGAGAACATAAAGATAATATATATATATTGG